>JAXCHB010000129.1:7015000-7615000 GCA_036926305.1 Uropetala carovei | reverse complement strand
ACCGAACTTCGCAAATGAGCGTTTGCTTTCTTTTTATTTATTTTTATCCATTTCGAGAACGTTCCACGTCGCGGGCTTCGTTCCTCGAGTAGGGCGCGATTTTTGCGAGAAATGAAAATAAAAATAAAAGACAAAGAAGAATTTTTCGAACGCTCGGCCAGGTGGCGCGGCAAACGAAGACGCGAAACAAATGAGGGGCGCATTGCTCCGTGAGGCTGGGGACAATGCTCAAAAGTGAAACTCTCGGCGGGAGAGAGAGGGATGGGAAAAAAGAAGAATCATTTCCGGTCACAGAACACCGAAAAAAAAAGAAGATCGATGAACTTTCCCACCTCTGTGTCTCTATCACCCATTCTCTCCCTCTCTCGTTCTCCCTCTCATATGTCTCTCTCTCTCTTCATCTCTCTCTCCCCGTCTGTTTTGCGAACGTTCGCTAAAACTATGGAGATCTTCTCACGGGTATAAGAGCGCGAAAAAGATCAACGGAGGAAAAAATTGCGAGATATGAGATGGGAATTCGAGGGGGAGGGAAAAAGGAGGATAGAGGATGAGAAAAAAAGTGGAAGAGAGTAAAGAAAGAGGGAGGGAAAGAAAGAGAGGGAGAGAAAGAGGAGATAGAAGCAGAGGCCCTATATAAAGAGGAAGAGGTGGAGAAGGAGTGATGGGAATAAATGGAATGGAAGAAGGAAACGAATAGCAACAGAGGGAGAGACAGCGGCATGGGTGGCCAAATGCCATGGACCCAAGGCACCAAGGAGCCTCAGGGGACCCTCGAATTTTTCCGACTATAGATAAAAAATACAGATTTTTTTTGCGATTTCTCTTTTTCATCCTACTTTCTGAACGCCTTTCCGGTTAATCAATATTTTTTGACAGATTTAATTTTAAAAGCGCAACCTTTACAGCACATTCCTTATAACCTAGTCATTAAGCGCAAGTTCCTCATTTTTACAACAGATTTCAGTTTTAATGGAACATAGGTATTTGCTGGTTGAGTGGGACCACCAATAATAATTTTCCACGTGCCCATCTTATCCTATTTACGTCATTGGTGAGAGGAAGGGTGAAGTAGAGGTTAATAGGAGAACGCGCAAATCAGCGCTCCGTCCTTCGGAAGGGACGTAAAGCCTTTGGTCCCCTTGGTGCCACTCGATAAGAGTAGGCTAATTCTGGCACCGGGTTTCTCTCCTCACTTACTTTGTGATTTTACACTGAGAGGCCTGCTAGCGCTGATGGTCATTTGAAGTCACAGGTTTCCAAACCAATCCAATTAAGAGAATAGAAGTATGCTGCGTATCGTAATCAAAGCTAATTGTTAACACCCGGTTATTTTAACTGAACTTGGAATTTCGAAACAAATTCTAATAAGGAAAGCTGCCATACACTGCAATCATACGCTTTATATATATTCACAATTACCCAATTCGACGACATCAAGCAGAATTCACTTCATAATTCAAATTAGAGGGTAAGATTTGAACACTTAACGTACATGTTAGAAAGTAAATTAAACACACACACACAGGGCCTGAGAGAGGTGAGATGGGGCCCGGGCCAGACACAAATGTGGAGTCCCACCCCACTCCGAAAGCTATACAAATATATTAATAAAATCAATAAAACAAATTTTGGTGCCCCCCCCCCTGGACCCGGGCCAAATGGTCCTGCTGGCTCTCCCTCTATCTGGCTCTGTATATATCATTATCATCATCATCATCATAGGTAATCTGTCCGTTTCCAGGTCCGTGAATATTCATGGTTAAACTTGGTTCTCCATATACTCCTATTTTCCGCAGTTTTCTTCATGTCTTGATTTCTTGATAGTCCCCTTTCAAGTCGTCCACCAGCTGAAACTTTTTCTTACCTCTTTCTCTTTTTCCATCCAGTTTTCTTTCTAGCACTTCTTTAATCATGCACTCTCTCTCCTCAGGTAATGCCCATTCCAGTTCACCTTCCTCTTTCTGATAGTCTGTATAATCGTTCGCTTCTCTCTTATTCTTCGTAGTACTTCCTCGCTTTTCACCTTATCTGTCCATTTTATCTTCAGCATTCTACCCCATGTCCACATTTTGAAGCTTTCCAAGTATTTAATATAATTATTCCTTAGCGTCCATGTTTCTGACCCATACAAATCCATGCTCCATACATACATACATTTTATCAACTTCTTGCGGATTTCCTGCTTTATATTTCCCGTCAGTACGAGTTTCTTTCTTCCGAAAGCTGCTTTTGCTTTTGTTATTCTAGTCCTGATTTCATCGGTACATTTTGCTTCTGTCGTTATGATGCTTCCAAGGGATTTTATAATATGTGTGTGTGTGTATATATATATATATATATATATATATATATATATAACAAACCTATAACAATCCGAGTATCATGAAGTACATGATGAGATCGATGCAAATGGCTAGGCTTTGTGTTACAAAACATTCGGAAAAATGAAGGGAGAGAGAAAGGGAGGAAAGCGAATAAGAAGAATGTGGAGGACAAGAGAGTCTGAGGCAGCGAAGGAGGAAGATGAATAGGCATGAGAGAGGAAATGAGAGGAAAGAGGGAGGGGTATGCATGCTGGGAGTAGAAGAACGGGAGATATGGAGGAACAGAGGAAAAGGCGTATCTAAGCCTACGCAGCCTACGCGTTGCGTAAGAACCCGCCGGATAATGGGGATCACTCCCCTTTAAAACTCCTCGGTTTTATTTCTTTTCGTAAATACACGAACGAAATGTATTTTCTATTCAGTTACGATGCCGTATACTATTATGTTCGCATTTATTTGCCCAATCACGCGATGCTGTACCACTTGTAAATGCCGTGTTTTTCCCTATACCGAGACAATCTCGAATTTTTTTTAGAGGACGCCCAAACAATGCTGAAATGTTAGTGGAAAAAGAATACCGAGTGGAAAAAAACCTTGGATGATTCCTTTTCGTAGAATACTTAATGGCACTTATTAGTGTAATTTATTGTCGTCGACCGTTGCTTTAAAATTGTTTTGTCTGAAATAATGTAGACTGCGTTCTCTTCGAAAACCATGCGAAACGGAGCGGGAGAATTAGGGCGTACACATTTGCATTTTGAATTTAAAAAATCCACGAAGCGTACGTATTTCTACGAACCCTATGTTTTCGCAATATTTCACTTCGGAAAAATGCCGAATCTTAGGGAAATTCGGCCATCAAAACCATTAACATGAATCATAAAAGGAAACAGTCGTCAGTGTCATAAAGTCCGCGATTTCAGATATTTGACCAACGCTGTGGAGAGAGAGATATAGAATATCGAAAAAAGAGGATAGAGAGAGAGAATATTACAAGGATGCGGAGAATGCGAGAATGCAGAGGAAAGGAGGGAAAGGGTATTGTCGAAAGGAGAATAGAGAGAATCTGGAACCACGCGAGAAAGAGAGAGAGAGAGAAGGAGAGAGATAGATGGAGAGAGTAAGAGAGGAACGCGGAGCAGTTTCTTTTTCCAGACACTGGAAGAACGGATTGCGTTCCAGCTGGAATGGATAGCCCACCCCATTATAGCCCACCCCATTGTGCCCAGGCAGATTTATAATTGGGTTGCCTTCAACACTCCCGCGAAATCCCTCACCACTCCGCCAGAATCATTCCCACTTCATGCATCCATTACTTCTCCTCCCCCCCCCCTCCTCCCCCCTCCCCCGTCCTCATCCACATCCAGAAACCCTCCCCCAAATGGACCGGTTCCATACCCTACCGAAAATAAAACGATTTTTTTTATTTCCAGTTGCTTCTCTTCTCTTAAACTCTTTTCATTTGAATTCCCACGCGTCTGTGTGTGTGTGTGTGTTTTTTAGTACAGTGGTATGTATTTATTTGGCTAGATATTTTAGCAGCGAGCTTAAGTTACAACGCCTATATTTTTCGCTACCTACGCCCATCTTTCCAAGCCATGTCCCGCCAACGCGCGTAAAAACGATTCCGTTTCTCACACAGAACGGAGTATTCTGATCTTTTTTTATTTTTTTTTGTCCGGACCTTACTTTCGAATGGAGGGAGGTTGGGAGAGGAGGTTGGAGGTAGGAGGTGGAGGTTGGGGGTGTATGTTAGGGGTGTAGGTTGGAGGGGGAGGTTGGGGGTGGATGTTAGGGGTGCAGGCTGAAGGGGGAGGTTGGGTTGGGTGGAGGTTGAGGGTGGAGGTCGGAGAGAGAGGTCGGATGGAGAGGTCGGAGGGGGAGGTCGGAGGGAAGGGTTTGGAGAGGGAGGTCGGAGGGATGGGGTTGAAGGGGGAGGTTAGAGGCGGAGGTTTAGTGGGGAGAAAGAGGAAAATATGAAAAGAAGTGAAGATTCCAACCCCCTAAGAGAGATGACGCCCAGTCCGCTGGAAAAAATAAAGGGGGCGAGGCGAAGACGTCTTACTCTTGCGAAATGCACCCAGGTGTTCGTGGGTGCGAGCTATGCGCGACTCTCACCTAAGGGACTGAGTGCTACGTAATTGCGGATTCTATTCACGGGGACAGATAATTGGGAGTCTTCGCGACAAGTAGTAAGAACGTTGCTCGGCTCAAAAAATGTTTCCCTGCGAATTCGTGCGAATACTGATCGTGCGAAGGCGAGAGAGCGCGAAGAGAAATGCTTTCCTTTTAATAAAGTGTCCCTAAGGGACCGGGTTCGGATTTATGGCGACGTAGAGCTTGTAGCGTATTATGTTTTTACTCTGCGTGATCGAAATGCTCACTTCTTCCCAAGGACGCGAGTTTGAACGAACGCGATAGCTTCAGTGCACCTCGTCCTGGCTTACATACGCGAGCATTATCAGTCGATTCAAATTACATTCACTTCGCAAATTCTCTGAAAATTACATATTCCTTCGAGTTTCCGGGTCAATTCCGTCGGTGATAAAATTGGGCCAGAAACCCGCAAATTGTATTCACTGTAAGATATAAATCTAGATTTAAATAGCGTCAGCGACGAGGGTTAGTTTATTGAGACAACGCAATACACGGACATCTCAAGGTTTTCATCGCCAACGAATACAAAGTGAAGCAATGAAGTTTATCCGAAAAATGACAGAGCTAGCAAGTGAGTCTTTCCACTCATTTTGATGCCTCGTATTACAATATTATTGTTTTATTATATATATATATATGTATATGTGTATGTATATATATATGTGTGTGTGTGCGTGTATATATATATATAGGTATATACACACACACATACATACATACATACATACATACATACATACATACATACATACATACATACATACACACACACCAGAAAATCGACAAAACAAAATAAATTTCTTAAACGTTGAGATAGAGAAACTCATCAAGAGAGTACATCTTTTTATAGAAAAGAATCATCGTTGAAGTTGTACTCTCCGTACCAATAAATGCAAAAGTTGGCGGAAAGAATTGAACGGCATAACATAGAATGCTTCGTTTTCCTTTCCTAATTTTACATAAAGTCTCATTATAGAATTTCATCGAAGTGCATCATGCGGTCAACTGCCATGTAGATGGGGCTTCCTTTAAGTAATGCGCATTGAAAATGGGAGTCTGCTGAACAGGAATAGAGAGAAATCCGACGTACTTATAGGATATCTTGTTACCGGTCAGCGTTTTTCGTTGTTTTTTTCGTTTTTCTTTTCCTCTGTCCTCTTTCTTCTCTTATTTCGAATAGCAATCTTTCATCTTTAATATAAGTCAAGTGTCGAAATTTCCTGGTATGTATGTACAAGTTCTCGTGAAATGACACTGTTGTGACGTAGTTTAGAGAATATCCCATACTTTTAAAGGTCTTTGGCTATTACTTGAACTGAAAAGCCTTTGCTTTAGATGACCTTTATGAAAAACGTCCTAATTTATCGCTTCTAGCTCTCTTCCTATATATTTTCGTGGTTAAATGTTTCCCGAAAGCTATTTTCGTGACGGATATTTCTTGGGAAATAATTAATTTTCCGAGAACTACATCACAGTTTTTCGGATACTCATGTTTTCCGCTACAAGCGACGAGGGTCGGAAAATTCAAATCTTGGATGTGATATTTCGGTAAAAATTTTAATGCCGAAGGAATTTAATTTAAAAAGAGTGTGACGCGCATTGAAACACCTAGGTGTATTAGCGTATACATGAAAGCCTCGCAAATATTTTACGCGAAACTTGCTATCACCTCATGTTTATTGAAGAGACAAGAGCCTAAAGAAGTGCTCGTTTGATATATTTTTAACATCTTACAACAAACCTAGCAACAAGCACGTTTTCAGACTATTATTTAAAATTTACATACATTTACGGGTAATCTCCAAACTAGTCAATCTAGCAGTATAAAGGACATTTTCGAATAGGCGTTTAAATTGTAAAAACATTCCAATATTATGACCAACAAAACAGCATCGCTTTCGATCGTTTCCATGTTTATGCAGGTCGTTTCATGTTACATATTTTTTTATCCGTTCAACTTTTCAAAAATACAGAATATTGCGCAGTGAAATTTCTCCCGATCCGAGTAAAAATCGGGAATCGGCTAGCAATAATTGGCGTCGCTGGAAAACCCTTGTTCCCAAAAAAAAAAAACAGAATTTCGCGAAATGCGGGAGGAGATTTAGTATATATTTTCGGCGTCACCCAACAATTTATGGGACTCGAAATCGCGCGAAGGTTTTGAATATCATCCTGTAATGCCACGTCTAATAAATTCCGTGGCGTAGCCCTGTTGAATTCTCATCCACATGAATTTCAATTACTGTCCCGCAATCTTTTTACAGTCGCTCCCGGAGAATAAAGGGAGAGAAAAAGAGCCACTCATCCTCGTCCTTTTTATGCCTTTTCTCTTTCTCTCTCTGGTGTCAACCTTAAAAAACCCCTTTCTTTGAGGCGTTCTTTCGAGCACGCCTTGAATCTTCTTTGCTCCTGCTCCCTTCTTATTTCTCTCTCTCTCTCTCTCTATTTTTCTCCTTGTCTTTCAATCTGTTCCTTTTCCACGTTATTTATTTCGGTTCCTTCATTTCCACTTCCCCTCTCACATCTATCTCCGGCCCCATTCTCTCCGTCACACAAAAAAAGTTGGGCGAAATTCTGCACCCGACCCCTCGCCCGCTACGCCCAGTCACGAACACGTGGTCCCATCCCCAACACCTACCGTATTTATTTATCTGCTTTGCTTATTTATTTGCCTATTTATCCATTTCCGATTATTTATTATTTTAAAAGTAAAAAATCTGATGTTGCCGACACATCACTTTCTCCATATTTGGGGTATAGATATTTAAATTATTATGAATAGCATTATAAGGCAAAATTATTATTTCGTATCGTAGAAGAATGGTCGTCCTTATTGCCGTAAATTATATTTTGAATATGTTTACAGAATTCACCGCTACATGGTGGTGGCGCTGTATACTGGAAATTACGAAAAATTACGAAAAAGTTGAATATCTCCGAAATGGAAGGTTCTACGTAAATTTGTTTCAAACAAAACTAGGAAGAAATATTACTCTCTACAACTTGGGTTTTCACGAAGATTACGAATAACGACGTTTTTAAGGAGATATTTGACGGAAACCGAAAACACCGATTATTTATAAATCATTCCTAAACAATAACTGCTATGGAAAATTATTTGAAATAAAAGATGTAGGAAATTATATTTTCTACATTTTTTGTAATAATCAATGTATACAATAATGAAGTATTATCGGAGAAATATCGCAAAAACCGGAACAGGTTTCGAATAAACCTCGACTTTCGTTTAATCGTTATTGTCCAAAAACAAATCAGTTCTTTGTGCTTATGCTAAAGTGTTATATATGAAGTTTGGTAACGATGTGGCAAGTACTTTTCGAGTTAGAGCTCCCACAATCACATACACACATACATATACATACATCATTCCGAAAATAGTGACCTCAAAACATGTATTTTCGTTGAAATCTCGAACTCGATTTTTTTAATGAAAACAATAGTTTCTCCATACTACGTATATGGGGAAATTAAAAAGGTGATTTCCTCCCTCCCATATAAAGCTTACGGCGTACATTTCTTCCATAACGGTTTTCTCGGAGGTGGGACCTTGATATTTTTTTCACCCTGGCGAACGTTCTTTCCACCTTCTAGAATACATTTGCGTCCCACAACACATGAACAAAACTAGTTTTGACGCCATCTTCCTCGTATTTTTGTCGCCTAGGAAATTATTATAATATCTCGCTCGCTGGTTATGATGTTTTTTTTGTTTGCCTCCTCGTGGCGCGCGCGTCTAGTTTTGCGCTCGTGTTATCTGTCGCGGTGTATAATGTGATATATATATATATATATATATAAAGAGGGATAATAAATTTGCTTTGATTTCGGCCCACTCTCGGCCTTTTCTCCGTCTGCGGATATGGCTTCCTTTTTTCGAGATCCCTAGGGAGATCCTGTTCACCTGCAGGGATGAGAGGTGTGATTCACGGCCGGGAAGGACACGGGATGGCGGGAAAGCTTTTTCGACGACGGATCCTCCTCCCTTTATTCGGGTGGGGGGGGGTGGGAGATGTGGGGAGGGGGGCAGATATTTGTGGAGGTGTTTAAGGTAAAGGAAAGCGAGGTTAGGGAAAGTGTCGGGGAAGAGAAAGAGAAAGGAGAGATGGGTTTTCTCGGGCTGGCTATGACGTCTTCCCGAGGGCCTTGGAGACGTTAGAGGATATAAGGGGATGTTGGAGATTTAAAGGCGATGAGGATCGAAGTAGGTCGCAAAAAAAGAGGTGAATTGATTGACCGCGATACGAAAATCGTTTACGACGGGCGTTTGTTTTTTTGTTAATGGATTGGCGCGGGTTGATTCCAGCGGGGGAGTGATTCTTGGATCTTGAAGTAATTTTTGCGTCCTTATCCAGAGCTATTGCACTTTTAATGGTGACTGGTTACATATTTTTTATGAAATTTTAAATGTTCTTTTATCCCATCATTGATAGAGTGATGAAAATAACACGCACAATTTTAATTGTATTTAACATACGGTAAACTCTTCTTCAATGCGGGTTTCTCTCAGCGCGGATTTAATCATACGCGGTTAAATAAACGTTATATTAATTTTACCAAAATGCATTTAATTTAATTATGCGTGACCTTTAATTGGGTACACGCCGCATTTTGCGCAAGTATGTGATCCAAGAAAACGTAAATATTGTTCATAAAATATTCAATTCGTATTTCACAGTTCATTGACGATTGACGATAGAAATAATTTGGATTTGTTTACAAGGGATTGAAAAGCTTATTACTGATAGGAAACTAAATACATAATTGAATATATAGGTTGAATTAATAATATTACCTTTTACCATTTTTATTATTTTGAATTAGCAATTATTCACAGCAAGAATTACGTGATCTGCGTATTTATTTTAAATTTTCATTGTGTAATGCGATGCAGTTGTACAAAAACTTTCCTATGGTTCTACCAAATATACTAAAAATGTGAGGAATGATAAGGCTTAACATTCTTTGTTACGTATTAAAGGTGGATTTATTTAAAGCATTTTTCATTTAGCAGAAAATTCACATAAAATTGAAAGATATTAAACATTTTTTATAAAACGACCTCAAAATTATGGCTAGAAATTTTTAGTGATTAATACATTTAATAAAAACTTGATCCCCAAAAGAGGCTGAAATTGTTTTCCGCCATAAATCACATCTCAAACGATATCATACTGTCTTAAACTGGGAAAATCGTCGCTTAATCAAAAGAAAAGAATCACGACATAAATTACCCTCTTTTCTCTATTTACGGAACCGAAAATTTCGCTTATGCAGCGAGTTCTTTTCTTTCTCTTTCTCTCTCCGGCGTCAACCAGCTGAGAAATTTATTTTTTGTAACCCATTAATCAGGTCTCCATGGGAACGAAAAAAAAAGATGTAAATCGCTCGATGCTTCCCAAAGAGAGAGAGGGAGAGAGAGAGAGAAAGCGTCTCAATCGTGCTCGCCTCCTTCTGTCATTACAACTGGAGAGACTTAAATCAAAGGGAAATTTGAGAGAGAGGAAGAAAGGGTAAGAAACAAAAGACTTTGGAGAGCGCGAAAGACAGAGGGAGATATAGACAAGAGGTTTCTTTAGGGAACAAACAAACATCCTACCCTTGGAATAAGACCAAAGTTCCTCTCCCTTCCCTCCTCTCTTATGCAATGATCTTTGAGCCCTGAGACTATCCAACCGTAAATTTCATGGCATCAATGGCGCTCGTGGGAAAGGAAACGAATCTGGGAAGAGGGGCAAAGATGAAAAAAAAGGAATGAAAGAAAAAAGAAAGAAAGAGGGAACCGCGAAAGAGATTGGGCCATTTTCCTATCTTTTGTTAGGGAAGCTTTTTCGGAGATGGCCTCGTTATTCCCAAGAGTCGGATGTGTTTGAAGGTAGGATATATGTCTGTGTACGCAAACGTATATGTGAACATACATATGTACTTAAACATACCAGGATGTATTTTAAAAGGTGATTTGAGCTGTTGTTTCCTCGAGTAATGTTCTCTACTACCCATTTAGAGGATTCAATTTATTTGCTGCATGGATTCAATCTCACTAAAGTTTTACGACATTTATGCCTTTATTATATGGCACGATGTGTGAGGCACAACTGACGCATAGTTACTTGCCAATGCAACAACACGGTTCTTAAGGAAATATGGTGAATGGATTTAAAATATCTCAAACTTGAACTAAGAAATGCGCATCTGGTTTTCCTAATCTATTTACGTCTACTTTACAGGGGTATATTTTGTCAATACGCTAATGTTAACGAGCGTGTAAAAAATAATTTTTAAAACACCCGGAATATCAAATGAATAGGTACGTCTAGTTATGTTGTATCCAACCTTTCATAATTTTATAACAACACTGTACGCATTTCTATCTGAAGATAATGTTATACTGGACTACTTGTGTAAGTTCCGCACAAATACTTCCATTATTAATTTAGACCTAGAACGGAGAGGAAATGCAACGCTTACGATTTTTTATTGACTGAAAATTTTGGTCGATTGACGTTGGATTCTTTCGGAAAAGTGCATTACCACGCCTTTAGAATTTTGTCTCCGGAATGAATAGCCGAATTCTCCTTGTCCTTTTTACTTTCTCTTTACGAAGTAATGAGAAAGTATTGTGATCATGAAAAAAATCGACTTCGAGATTTCAACGGAAATACACGTTTTGAGGTCCCTGGAACACGTTTAGACTATTTTCGGAATGATGTCTGTGTGTGTGTGTATGGGTATGTGATTGTGGGAGCTCTTAACTCGAAAAGTACTTGCCATATCGTTACGAAACTTCATATATAACACTTTAGCATGAGCACAAAGAACTGATTAGTTTTTCACAATAACGGTTAACCGGAAGTCGAGGTTTATTCGAAACCCGATTCGGTTTTTGCGATATTTCTCCGTTAAAACATCATTATTGTATATACAATTCTATACAAAGGTTATAGAGAATGTAATTTCCTACAACTTTTATTTGAAACAATTTTATATAGCAGTTATTGTTTAGGAATTATTTATAAATAACCGGATTTTCGGTTTCCGTTAAATATCTCCTTAAAAACATCGTTATTGGTAATCTTCGTAAGGACCAAAGTTGTAGAGAATAATACTTCTTCCAAGTTTTGTTTGAAACAAATTTTCGTAGAACCATCCATTTCGGAGATATTCAACTTTTTTCGTAATTTTCAGTATGCAGCGCCGCCACCATGTAGCGGTGAATTCTGTATACATTCAAAATATACGTAATTTACGGCAATAAGGACGACTGTATTCTTTTACGATACGAAATAATAATTTTGCCTCATAATACTAGTCATAATAATTTAAATATCTATACCCCAAACATGGAGAAAGTCATGTGTTGGCCACATCAGATTTTTTATAGTAATAACTAGTTTTAAATTATTACATGGAAGATTTATTTAGCAGTTAAAACGAGCATCAGGTTTAGTTATTTTTTTTTACAGATAAAGCACCCTCACTGAAATTTGTGTTCTAATTGGACCTTTTTTGCAACTTGAAATAAATTTCTTTTATTTGATAACATTTATGCGTGCAGAGTATCAATTAATTCAATTGATGTCTATCATTCCTTTCCCTTTTTAGTTGCCTATACCCATTTACCAGCTGGATTTTATTTTTTCGTTAAGCAGTCGCCTTCGCCATGCTCTTTTTGTTAGCCCATAAAAACGGCTAAGATCACATCTAACACTTGTGCTGCGCAGCAGGGTCAATCTCGCCGTCGTCATCCATCCATCCCCCTTTTTCTTATTATCTCCCGCTATCTGTACTTATAATAAGTAGGTCAATGTACGCGGGAACTGTGCTTTTTTTCCCATCATGCACTCGTCTCGTCAACGACTACGGGCACACTCCGCCAGTGTTCGTAGCGGTAGTTCTCCGCGTACTCGATCCGTGTACCCTTCAAGAATCCCCTCCTTAAAAAAAGGAAAGGAAAATAATACCCCCTTTCCCCCTTCGCTAATCCTTCCAAAACCTATACCCATGAATGCATCGCGCCCCTTGAAAAAAAAAAAGAATCCATCAGCATCCCGTAGTTCCTCTCTTCTGCCGCTGCGGCGCTCCTATTTTTCTTCCCTCAGGCACGATTTTCGTTACTCCGGGAAAATTTTTTTCGTTTTTTTTTCTCTCTTTTCTCCTCGGTTCCGTACCCGTCCTCCGCCCCAGCCAATCAACGTCGAACTCTCTGCTTTGTTGGGGATTCGCGCCCGAAGTTCGAAAGGGTTATTTTCCTTTTTTTTTGGGCGGAGCAGCCAAACCGGAAGATCGTGTGATTGCAATTTCCTGCCTCCCTCACGCTTCGCCGTCTCCATCATCCATATCCTTTCTCCGCTTTCTCCTTTCTCTCTCACTCTGCTACATCCCTTTCTCTCGTGCTAGGAGAGATTTTTCGCAACCTTCAGATTAGTCAGCAATTTCGTGATATTTGAAATTCATGGCTTATAGGCTTATTGCAGTATTTTCTACGTATTTTTCCTCCTTTTTCTTTTTTAAATATTTTTCTAGGAAAGGACGGTTTTATCCCCAAAAATATTGCATTTGTTTTAACATTGACTCCTTTAACGAACTGTGGTAATTGCTTTCTTTTGGAAAGTCGTGTTAAAACGTCCGTAACCCAGGAAACGCGAATCTTTTTCGGAGTCGAGACGTCATAAAAAGTTATTTTTATATCCCTCGAAGTCAACTTCCAATGGGAATCTCGGGTTTATCCTTTTTACTCACATAATGCTGAAAGAGTCCAAATCGATTATTTTTTTATTCGATTCGATTTTGTTCCGCCGCGTCAACCGTTAGGTGAAATATTGCGAGTTTTTTCCCGTTTGACGCAGTTTTTCCTTTTATAATAAAACCTTCGTTTGGTGTCTAACTTCATCTAACTTAATAGAAAATATTATCTTAGTCGGAGAACTCGATTATGGAATAAAATCTGCCGTGTGCGTCTTCTTTAACTTTTCTTCTCAAAATATAACATTATTCTATGGCTATTTTCTATACGTTTAGCTGTTCATATAATGGTGGAGAGTTCATATTATTGAGGAGTCTGTTTTTCTAATTCTCTACAACGGTATATATATTGCTGTGCGGATATCGGAGTCTTGAAATGGCTTCTGGATAGTTTCACGGCTTGTGGAAAAATGTTTGTTCGCTCTAGCAGTTAAACTGGCAACGGAATTACAAAGTGGGAGCGTCATTTGATTACGCAATACGAAAAATCGCGTTTTATTTATTGAGGTTTATTTATAAATTTAAACTTAACACTCTTTAGAAATTTATTTATATAACTGTGTGACGTAAAATAATGTATTCAATAATTAGTTTAAAATTTTAATATTCTATCTTAACCCATTTGCTGCGAATATTAATTTAAAATTTTTTGAAGGCGCCCTCTTATAATACCCGTCGATTTCAACAAAAATATCGTTTTACATTTTAACAAATGGCATCATATATCACACACGCTCTGCAAATTTCAGTTATATCTCTTACCGTTTACTGGCTATTGTGATTTAATTGAATGCACAGACAAACAAAAAGTTCCGAAACGCGCTAAAAGAATAACTGGGTACAGGTATGTTTGACAGAAATATAACGGGAAAATCTCTTCCAACTAGCAACCTGAGCAGCGAAAACGAAATTACCCTTAAGGTATTAGAAGAAGACTAAAAGGAATGGTATATCTAAGTCCTCTTGGTTTCTGACCATCCATTTATAGCTCTTTAAGCTATTCAAGGATTGAGAAACTAAAGTACTTCGATAAATAAACTGATAACTGAAGAACGGAAAACAAGAAAAGGTTGTTTTTACTTGTGTCATTCGGTGCAATTACTTCTCGAGTGACTGTTTTGGATACTCGCGTCCGTAACGTCGTCTTGAGACCGAAATCTATTGTTGCAAATTCGTCCTTCTTATTGCACGGTTTCGCTTTACACGTGTATGCTTTGGTGCTTTTTCATTCGAGGGAATCACCTAAAATTAAACGGACATCTATATAACTGGTGCACGTTTTTGAAACGGTCTCTGAACATTAAAAAAAATGAATTCTAGTTTGACTCAAGATTTTATGAGAAAGAGTGTAATAGGCATTTCTTAATAGAGAGTAACTAAATAGTATCATGTTTAGAACGATATGGCTCTCAGGTGTAAACTCATGCATTAATTTGCAAGGTTTCGTATAACACGGTTTTCTTACCGCGCATGATGTGCAGTGTAAATCAAGGGATGGGTGTATTATTTTTTTGGAACGAGGAATGCATTTCATTTTACGGAATATCTGCTGTCAAACGTCTTTCGGCCCGTTATATTTTCGAAAATTTGTGTTACGATAAAATGCACTTCCAATTCTTTTAAAGAGGTCCTTGGAAGTTTGATTTTCACTTGTATTCTAAATTGAATCGTTAAATACTATCTGAGAGGAGATTTTTCAAACTAAACATTTATGATTAACGTAAATTATTTATGAAAGGAAATTTTTTGAACTTCTACTGGCAATAATAATTAATGTAGAACAAAAGGGAAAAAGTCCTGGAGTCCCGTTTGTTCTACGTAAATTATTTAGGTTAAAGATAAATAATTCACTTTTTGTGGTATCAAATGAAATGACAGGCTTATCTCCCCATCCCCCTAAAAAACGCTAAATTTCCTTACTTAAGAACCTTAAACTCTAAAGAGCTTGTATTAATCAGATATGTAGGTACTCCGGAGAATCCTCTGCTCCTGCCTGTAGTAGAGGGGACCCAAAATCCCAGATGAGGTAGTACTTTCACAAAATTTTAATTTTCGCGAAGGCTCTTTAGGACAGAACTATATATAAAAAGGAATATTGTGTTGCAAAGAAAAATAAAAAAAAATTTCTAAATATATTTTTTTATAGTTTTAAAATGTTGGTCGGATCGATACATGGTTTCTGACTCGCTTCTGCTACGTGACGTCCCGTTCCGGTATTTCTCGTGCTCCTCGTGTATTCCAAGCGGTTTTTATTCTGTACCTGTTTTGTGAATGCGAAGGGAATTTTGTGCCTTAGTGATATTTATTCTGTATCGTAGATTTTTACGTTTATAAAATAATTTACAGTATATATTACGTAGTTTATCAGGAGTTTTTATACTCGTAATTGTGCACAACGGAACAAAGTAACATTTGTATTTTTTATCCCGTTTCCTTAAATCCTCCATATTTTAAGGATACAAAATCATTAAAACCATCCTAAAAATAATATTTCCATCAAAGATGAGAAATGTATGTAGTTTTGCAACGAAACGATCAGATGTGTTTACTTTACGTGTACTAGCAGAAACTGCCTCCGCTGCTATCTGCTAGTGACGTCACGAACTATCGACTTTCGATTATATCGCTTTCCGTAGTTCGACATAAATTTTTAAGTTAAACATTTTTTTCTCGAAAAGCAATAATCGTACAACAATTCTGATTTCAGATTCGTAATAAGGGTGAAATAATGCTTCGGGAGATATTTTTTTTAAATGTGAAAGTACCTCATTGTCCAAATGTTTGGTAGAATATTTTTTGTTAGAATTGACCTCCCCCCATGAGAAAATCCTGGGTGCGCGCCTGGAATAACCTCTTCATTTTTTTAGCATTTTCTCTATAAACCTGCAATTTTAAAGTCTATATTCGACTTTTTCATTTTCACATACGCGTGATAGATAGATTCTGGAAAAATGTTACCAAGTAATATAACTTTCCGCTTGTTTTTCTGGTTAAAAGTATCAGATTTTGATGAATTTAAAATTAGGCGATTATACATATTTCTTGAGTGATGTCTGGGCTTCCCGTGGTGATTGGGACGCATAAAATATCTATCTTTAAAAGCAGTGAAATAACTCATTGATTGACTATTGAAAATTCTTATGTATGTATGCATATGTTTTAGCGTATTAGTACACGCAAATACATACTATGTAGGTACATGTCACCGCGTCTATATATTTATTTTTATTTAAATATACTCTCGTAAATACGTATTAAGTGGCATATCCGACAAATCAACGCAAAAGGATACAGTCCGAGACGCTTCTCATCGACTCCTCAAGCCTACATAGATGCAGCAGCTCCTCATTTTCGTTACTCACTTTTTTCCTCTCATCAGCCTCCTTACTCCTCTCCCACGCCATTGTTCCTATACCCCCTTTGCCGTCCCTTTCCCTCGAGCCATCCAATTATCTAAAGCGAAAATCTCGCCGTGGTGTTCGTCCGGAGTGACCTCTTCCCTCTCTCTCTCCATCTCTCTCTCCCTCTCCCTCCCTTTGCTCCCTCTCCCCACGCGCTCATCCTCTCTCCCTCCCTTTGCCCCGAGAAGAAGGCTTTATGACCCAAACCTCATCTACTGAAATGCCTTTCCATCCATGCCTTCCTTCACCTCTCCCCCTCTCTAGAGTCCTCTCCTTGTCCCTCTTCTATCTCGGCTCTCGTCTCTGCGGGATCAAATCCCTCCTCCTCACTCTTTCTCCATCCGTCCCCTCTCACACCCTCTTTCGCACTCTCTCCTTCCCTCCCTCCCTCTCTTTCTCCCTCCTATCTCTTTTCCTCCCTATTTCTTCCTCCCTTTCTTTCTCCTTGAGAGCGTAAGAAGGGACTATGTAGTCTCGGTTTCGCCCTAAATAAAGTCGTTTGTCTGTCTGTCCCTCTCCCTTCCTTTATCATTCTCTCGTCCTCCCTCCCTCCGTGTCTCTTTCTCTCCCTCTCTTTCTCCCTCCCAACCCTTTCTTTTATCTCTCTCCCTCACTCTGTCTCCCACCCTCTCATCACCCCTCCATCACTCTCTCACTCCTTTTTCTATCCATATATCTCTCTCTCACTCTCCTTTCTAACTGAATTTCTTTTTCCTGCCTCTTTACCTTCTTTCTTTATATTTCCCTTTCTCTATCGTTTTCCTTACTTATTTCCCCCTCTCTTTCTCTCTCTTTTCCCATTTTCACTTTTCGTATCTCTTCTTCATTGCCCTATATTCTCTTCTTTATTTTCATCTCCTCTCTCATCGTAAATCCCCACCCACTTTTATTCCCACCCTCCTCTCCTCTACATATGCCCTATATCTCTCAGTTTTTCCCCATCACGTCAACCCCAATTCGTCTTCCGTTTTCTCTCTCACCCTCTCTCTCTCCACTTCCACCTCCTCCCACCCTATTAACTCCATCTCCCTCCAACATGCCCTGTCTTTCTTCCGCCTCAATCCCCATCCGTCTTTCTCCTCTCTTCGCTCCATCTCCTCTCCCTAAACCCTCCTATTCGTCCAATGGTTCTTTAAATATATCTTCTCTATGACCCAATCTCATTCTTCTCTCCCCCCCTAAAGTATTCCATCGCTTTGAACGAATTCCAGATTAACGTTTCAGAAGTTAAATGGTATTATTTCCGGTTCTATCGAAAAAAAACTCCTGTTATCCTGATTTAATTTTTTCGAGGAAAAAATGGTCAGTCTAATTCTGCCACGTTCTTCCCATGCTCTTTGTTCTCATGGGGTCTCTTATTCACGTTTTGGATTAGCTGCATGTGGCGGGCGAAATGTTTTTCCCTCTCATCTCTTCCAAAGCATTACGTTCATTTCGACGTCTTCCTTTTCTGCCTCCCCCTAGTTCCATCCCTCTATTTCTCTTTATCCTTTCTCTTTATCCTTTCTCTTTCTCTTCCCTGACTTCATTTCCATCTTTCTCCCTCCTTTCGCCTCCCTCCCTTCCCCTTTCTCCTATACGCCGCTTCTCCCTACATTGTCGCTTCCTCTCTCGCCATCCCTGTTTCCTCCATCCCTTTCTTTCCCCTCCTTCACTTCCCATTTACATTTACATTAATACCCTGCAAACCGCCAGAAGCGTTTGGCAAGGGGTGTCACAGCACCAAATGAACTCTTAACTAATGCCTCTGTTTGGACTGTCTTATCGCGTCTGGGGAAAAAGACCTGTAGTATTTCTCGGTTCTAGCCGTTGTTTCGACATATTTTCTCGTACATTACGTTCACTAACACCGATGGGTACAACTATTCCGCGTACGTCTTCAACGAATTCGGAACTTTTAAACTTTTCGAATAGTTTCCTTTTGTACCCAATACTTACACTCTTCAGCGTCTGCCATTTCAGGTCCCTCGAGATCTCTGATACACTCGCATCATACGGATATTCTCCCTTGACAAATCTAGCCGCTCTTTGCTGAACCATTTCGAGCTCCCTAGTTAGGCCCTCCTCGAAAGCGTCCCAGACGGCGCAACAGTATATCCACGACGGGTCGCATTACGGAAAAGTATGCGATTTCCTTCACATTCGAGGGGTGTTCCCTGAGGGACTCTAGAGGAAAACCCTTGAACCCTGTTTGCCGATGCTATGACGATTTTGATATGCTCCCTAATACTGCTACTGAGTGCGACTCCTAGGTATTTGTAGCTATTGACGTATTTTATCTTTAATCCAGATACTTCGTAAGGGTAATGGATGAAATTCGTTCCCTACCTTCTCCTCCCCCCCCCCTCTCCTTTCTTCATTCTCTCTATCCCTTTCCTGTCTCCACTTTCCTCTCTCCCCTTCTCTTTCTCTCTCCCTACCTCCTCTTCCTCTCTCTCTTTCTCTCTTTTCTCCTGCTTATTTCTCCATCTCTCTCTCTCCGCCAAAACCCCATTCCCCTCCTTTCGTCTTATTCTCTCTCCCTCTCCCTTTCTCTCTCGGTGACGAAGAGAGGAAAAAAAACAACGTGGAACATCTTTGGAAGAGGTACTTCATTAGAGGGGAAGATTTTTTTTCGCCTGGAACACTACATACTCATGCAGCGTTTGGATGAGAGAGGAGCGTTAAGTCGCCGACTGTCGGAGTTGATGAGCCTTAAATTAATGGAGTCGACCGATGTGCCACCCTAGATGTAGGTGGGGATTTTTTTTTTATTGTGTATAAAAAGCTCCGAATAATTTCTAGCGGAAAGGATTCCTCATCGGGACGACGTAGTTATTTTTTTATAACGCGTTCGTAAAACTCTTTTCGCGTCGAACGCGGACTTGTTAGAAGACGTCCCCTGCTCAGTTTAAAGCGCGGAGGAGATAGTGATAAAAGCTGGTTTCCTCACGAAAAAATATTCGTGGAAATGATTCCTGCGCGCGAATAAACTCTTTCGGCGAAAATTAATGTTTTGTTTTTTTTATTCTTGATTTTCAGAATTAGGATTCGCATTATATTCGTGTTAGGTTATATAGTTCAAAATATTTCAAAACAATTTAAGATTTTAGCTCTTTCGCGCACAAAGCTGTTATGCTTATGCTGTTATACAGGCAAATAACGGTTGTATCAGTCACAATTTCTAATTGCAAGTATTTAATCATAAATTCTTAGCATCCACATATGTTCTTATAAAAACTTACCATAGGAGCTCTTAAATATACACTTACTACGTTTATAGTTTTTGGGCAGTAAAAATTATCTTTCCAAGAAGGTGTTAATGATATCATTTGGAATATGGAAAGTAATAATATTTCCTTGTTATAGGAAGTTTATTTTATATCTTTTGAAAATTTTTCAATGATAGAAATTTTTTCTAATTTATAAGCATCTTCTACATGTGCAGACGTCTTTCTCCTCATATTTATTACATGAAAACATTAATTATCAAGTCAAAACCCTTATCGACCTTAGGCATCGGAGAAAAAGTTATTTTTTGGAAGTTTCCTCCATAATCTACCTAGATATGAAGATTCATCACAGACTAAATGCCGTATATTTTTCCTGGATGTTTAGTAATTGAAATAACTGCGGTAAAATGAAGTTCAAATTCAAAAGTTCAGCTGAAGAGAACAATAACCATTAGGTAAATACGTAGAATGAAAAAAGAACTGCATTGCGAAAATTCTGCCTACTCTTTTTACTTTCTCATATAGGAAGTATATTGAGGAAGTACCTATTGTAATCGCGAAAAAATTCGATCTCGAGATTCTGATGGAAATATACGTTCTAGGTGTAACTGAGTAGGAAAAAGTGGTTTTCGCAATGCCGTCTGTCAGTCTGTGGGTCTGTGTGTCCGTGACTCTAGAGCAGTGGTTGTTCTCAACCTTTTTTTGACTGCGTCACCCTTTGTTCAGTTCAGTATAAGTGAGTAATACGCCGCATGCCCACGCGACAAACGAAGAAAAATGTTTATAATTATTCAGAATTCGTAATTATTTTAAAATAATATTTGTCTAATTGTAAGTATAAGTAGAGAACTCAACCAAAAAGAAACAATTGGGAAGTGTTTCATCGCCGTTGGTTAAATGCGAGAAGAGAGAGAGAGAACAGGAAGACGACAGAACGCATTCATTGCGAGCATGCGCTCGAGGGAACAGTGGGGTAGACGGCGAGAAGGGAAGAAAAGCAACCTGGCGAAATACAGTCGCCGTATGCTGCGATGCGGTACGCTTCTCTAGTAGGCAGACGGAATACGTGCAGCTCATTGGCTCTCTTTTGTCCTGTTTCTCGGTGGAAAGAGGAGGGGAAGGAGACGAGTTGGAAGGAGGAAAGGCGGGGAGGGATACAAGAAGTGTGCCCAAAATACGCTGCTTTTCTGCAGCATTTTCACAGTATGTAAAATACCGTGTAAGAATTTCGACGACTTTTACAAGTATGATTTTTAAATTTTTATTTTTTCAAAATCTCAAAACACGAAAGAAATGTTTGGGTAATAGAGGGCGGAGTGAATATATTTAAGAATATCACAAGGGGAGCGCGGGACGAAAAAGGTTAAAAACCAGTGCTTTAGACGAATTATTGTGTGTCACTAGCGTAATTTCCCGTCAAATATAAAATAAAATAAAAATTAACAACATCAATTTTGTGTACTAAAACGTAAAAACTTAATATAAAATCCACATACCCGAATGTTCCAGAAAGTAATAATAGTCATGGGCATATACATAGCAGTTGTTTGGCAAAGATATTTGTCAATGGAGATTTGTTCGTTAAACATATTACTATAGTAAAAAATTCTATACTAATTTTGTTACATAAATATAAATGACCTAATCCACAGTATTCATTACTCAGATTGCAATGAACATTCATGTGCACGTTTTCTTGCATCTATAAATCTGTTGCTTGTTAATCGATTTACTGTTGCTTCTGGTGACTAAATAGCTCTACACTGCGATTTCCGTTTGTTCTGATCGTTCAATCTTTTCTGTCTATCCTTTTCCGTTTCTCTTCTCCTAGCATCAGCAGTGTTTCCATTGGGCGAGATCTTTAGTGAGTTTGTGCTCCTCTGTTAGGTCGTCTTTTCCTTTCATCTTGAGTTTCCTTACTTTTCATAATTACGAACTGTATTAATGAAAGGATAACGGTAAATAATATGTTGTGTATGGATATTGTTGTTCAGAATTAGCTTTATATAATAGAATATCTCTGATTATTCATTCTCAGCGTTTAAAATATATTAAGCCCATATTATTGGCAACGCTGATGGAAGTATGCTTTTGGCATTGTAGATTTCTCGAGAAATTGTTCATTTTTATAGGTATTTCCTTTTGACATCAGGTGATAGCTCCTTTTCCCCATAAGATAACGTAACAAATCGACTTTTTTTACTGCAAACATTATTTGGTTAACATTTTAAAATATCTGAAAAATAAGATTTTGACGCGAAACTTGCGCAGTCATGCAGAGAAAATTATAAAAATTAATTTCTGCATCGTAGAAATTCAAATATCCAAAAATCAAAAAAAAATAGTTTCAATACGATTTTTATACATTTTTAGGCGCGTTTCGCTTCCAGCGTGATCGTCTATTATCGTCAGTCTGTCCATCTGTCCGTCCGTCCGCGTGTTCGTTCTCGGCTTCTACTGAACGGATTTTCATGAAATATGATATTAAGGACACTATCAAATATAATAAGAAAATCGCAAAAATGAATCAGGTACGCCAATCAGGGGTACCAGTTTATTGGTGACAAAAAATGAAATTTTCGTCATATCTCATAAAGTATTCCTCATATTAAAATATTTTTCAAATAAATATTGTAGAACTAGTAAAGAAGAGTATTTCTTTTTCTATACATTTTTATCGTAGGAGTAGTCGTTGTTGAGAAAATCAAAGTAAAATGTCTTAATTCGATTTGAACTTTGAAATTTTCTTGCATGGTTACTTCATTGTTGCTAAAATAAACAATCTCACAAACAAACGTTTAATTTCCTTGCGTGCGCATGCAATATTTTAAAATAGGAAGAAAGTGGATTATTTATGATGAAGAAAATAATTTTTTAAACGCAATTTCTCTTACAGGTATATATTTTCTTTTTAATACTCCATCACACGAACCGCGCCCATTTTTGATACGTTGTACACTTTCCTAACTTGTTGCGCATTAGGATCGAGCTAACAATAGACTTTAAAAATTGCAGTTGTCAAGGCGATGAATAGAATAAATGCGTAAAAATCACAAAAAATAATCGTTAAAGGTAATTTTTGGACTTTTTTTGAATAGGAAAAAAAGCTTGCTGGCATCGTTTCAGCTCTGCCCATGTTATTCAAATGGATAAAATATATGCTCTGGAGTCAAACCCAGGGCTACTATGTACATGGCGAGCAGTTTAAAATTGATTAGTTGAAAATCCAAGTGATTCCTGAAAGTTTGATCGAAAAAATGGGGGTTTTCCTTATTCTCTACATAACTACGGCAGATGTACCAACAGAATTAGGATATTATGTATATAATGTTATCGAAAGAAGTCTAATTATTCCCGCCAGAAATGTGTCATCTCAGCTCCAAATAGGGTTACCACATCTGTGGGTTTCACCCGAAGTCTTCGGGTTATACTCTGTTCACTATCTAGAGTCTCCTGACCTTGAATACGGGGAGTACGCCACTTAGCAGCAGCCAATAGGAGACGGTTCGTTTGGGAAGGTAGTGGGGAGGAACTCTTGCTCTCGAAGCGTTCACATCGGTCTGCGTTTCCATTTCTACCGCCGCGCCGTTTCCTTGCTGTTGCTCTGGAGTTCTAAGTTATTGTTACTGTTATTTTTTGTTATTATTTTTGTTATTAGTTTTGTTGTTTTTGTTACCCTGCTGAGTTCGTGATCCGCAATGGCTAACAGGAGGGAAGTTATGTTATTTAGAAATTGTGTAGTATATCAGCTGAATGCGGACCGGTATCTGTCCTCCCGCGCGAAAGTTGTGAGGGGCGATGGAAGGAGAAACGTTCGTGATTGGCTACTTGGTCTATGAAGGTCAAGAGACTTAAGAAAGTGAACAGACTATAGCAACCAAATCTTCGGGCTTCGGGTTGGACTCCGTAATTCTTCAGGTTGAAATGAATTTGACACAACTTTGTTTTAACGCCTTCCACCTTTCATTCCTGTCTTTGGCGTCTCTTGAAAGGACGAAAATTTGACTACAACGTATACTTAAACAAAACATTCAAAATTGTTTTCAACAATATCAGTATCATCCAAAGATTTCCGCTTTTTAGATGAAAACCATTCACTCGTAAACACGATGTTTCTATGTAAAATCCATCAGTTCACAGGGAATATCTAATATTTTTGCAGGAAAAAGTTCAAGGTAGCAAACATCAAATAATAAAACTCGGCCACCAATACGTCAGTATACAATATAGGTTAGTTTAACGTGTATAAGCGGTTAGAGTAACCAGCTGAGAGCAAAAAAATACACTACGATGCTTAAAAGCGGTACAAGCAAGCATTGAACATTGATGCGTATAATCGGTTGCCGCAGTTAAGGGGTAATGTGTCTGTCAAACGGCTTATCCTAAATAAAATATCACCGCACGCCACTGGTTCAGTTACACGTCACCCATGAACAAATGGTTGACATTGCACAATAGTTAAGGGAAGTTTATTCTACGCATTTTTAACAGTTTGATTTTCTCAAAAACGGCTATAACCATTTTGATCAAATTTCGCACAGTTACTTGAGTTTACATCTTCATTAATACTACATAGTTCATATTTCTCAAACAAGTTAGGAAAGTGTACAGTGTATCACAAATGGGCGCGTTTCGTGCAATAAAGTATTAGAAAGAAATTATATACATGTACGTAAGGGAAACAACGTTCTTTTCATCGTCATAAATAATCCATTTTCTTCCTATTTAAAAATATTGCGTACACACTTAAGGAAATTAAGCGTTTGTTTGTGTAAGAAATTTTTTTCATCTCGATTTGACTTTCTTGTTCGATTTTCTAGATAACGGCTACTCCTACGATAAAAATGTACAAGAAAAACATACTCTAATTTGCTAGTTCTACAGTTTTTATTTGAAAAATATTTTTATACTAGCAGAATTTCCGTTGAATTTCAACGGATTTAGTGAAGCTACTACAGCACAACATACAAACTCTTTAAAATGCATATAGTAGATACTTTATAAATTACAATTAGCTTTTCTTAACAATTAATCATACTTGCTTGTAACAATCCGTTTCCGAGCCTATTGCATTCAAATATAACAATAATTGTATTTCCTATCATCATCATATATATATATATATATATATATATATATATATATATATATCGCTTTCACCAAATCCAGTTTCATTTCTTGTGTAATTATGCCTATGAAATGTTTACATTTGTCTTGTAAGCAAGAAACCCGTGAAAAAGCAACATACAGTTGTCCGTGATTGAACACTGACTGGTAAATATACACCAGATACGTGAGCCTAATTACGTTAATAAACATTATAATGTAGAATATAATTATTTTACTTAAAAAAATGTAAGATTCCAGTATTCAATAGACGAAAGAAGGTTCAATTACTTTCATCAATAAACGCTTCCTGAATAATAATCAGTATCTATTTACGTTGCTATCCATAAACATCGATCGTTTCGTTGCTTAAACAAAAGTGTGAAGCGAATAACGCTAAACTTCCGTCTATTTGTAAGCTTCATTGAAGCTACTTGAATCGGAGGTAACACTGACGGCCGCCTTGGCAACGCTCAGAAAGAGTACGAAAAATCCACAAAATGTCGAATCAAGTATCGTATTTCTGAAAACTTGGACCGTGTAACATGTAAACTTCGCAGTAATAAGACAGTATAGAGTTTTATTCGTCGAATAAAGTAGAAACGAAAAAAATCGGTCCATATTTACATATTTTTATGCTTGATGGAAGAATACCTTGCAAGTGAAGAAATGGATTCATACGTGTTATCTTATGGAAAAAGTTAATCCCCTATATTGGCAGCACTGATTAATCCTGGTTGACCGAACCTTGTCCATTCACTATGTTAGGATGTAAGGAAGAATCTTACCAAATTTGGTTATTCTAGCTTTTATCGTTTAGGAGTTCCATGAACAAACACACAAACACATGCTTCAAAATATATTATAGATGAGCAAGACTTTACGAGATATGACGGAAAGTTCATTTTTATCACCAGTAAGGTGGTACTCCTGATTGGCTCCCGTGATTCATTTTGGCGATTTTCTTATTATTTTTTATTGTAAGTCCTTAATATCAAATTTCATGAAAATCCGTTCTGTAGAATCTGAGAACGAACGTGCGGACGGACAGACCGAAGACAACAGGGGCTCACGCTGGAAGCGAAACGCGCCTAAAAATGAATATAAGCCTATTTTATTCTAGGCATCTTTAACAACAACGTGATTTTCATAAAAACGGCTCTAACGATTTTGATCAAATTTCGTACATTTACTTGAGTTTACATCTGAAATAATACTACATATTTCATATTTATCAAAGAATGAATATAAGACTAGTTTATTCTTGGGAAACGTTAATAACAATTGGATTATCGAAAAAGCGGCTCATACGATTTTCAACAAATATTGAATAGTTATTTAAGTTGATGTTTATAACGATTCTACATAGTTCATATTTTTCAAAAGAGAACTAAACGACGCGTTAGTATATGAGAAAGTTTGTACAATGTATGTTGTACCGATTTTTTAGGTGTAACTACGTCAAAGCAACCATAAGTATCCCCGTGGTTCCGTGTCTGAATTAAAGAGATTGCAAGATATCGCAGTGTTCTGATATTTTTAAATTTGTTTGGAAGCTTCACTGCTCAAAATAAAAGGTATCTTTCAACTTTTATGCAGCAATACAAGCAGTCGCCTTGACAACCTTATAAGCTTTTGAAATAAATAAACGCTGTTATATACCTAAAAATAACATATAAAGTTGGTTCACCTTTCAAGTAAACTGAATAATGTAAAGTTTTCCGACATTTCGTTTAAATATCACATACTCTCATTAGATTTTTGCATGTACATATACTAATTCAAAGCTATTTAAATGTGAATCGTGAATTTCAGCACAATCATAAATCTCCTGAGATGTGGTTTCGTACAAATTACCTAAAGAATTAATTATTGTATTTCCAACAATTAATAGTTGTTAATCAAATCGTTAATGTGTTTACCATTACAATTTTAGGGATGGATCCCATTTATTCTAATTTTAAACCGTGGTGGACTCCATTCTCTTATACGGGATATGATGCTTAAATTGTTTAAAGATTATGCTATAGTTCGAAGCAATAAATCAATTAGTATTGTCTTTCTCGCTGCGAACAGCGTAGGTTACAAATAACTCTCGACCCGAAATTTCGCAGGAAAATTGTTACAAAGGCACCCATTAAAAATCCACGTGCAAGATGAATAAAGTTTACGTGGTAAAGTCTCCAAACATTCGAAGTGAGAGGTAAAGAGGACCAACGGGTTAATTATCAAGGCTTTTAAACGGCATTTCACGTCACACGATACCACTGAAAGATATTTAGCACCAAGGCAGGACAATGCATCATTTCCAAAAAGCGACACATTAAACTGCCCCTCATGATTAATAGTGCTTAGTTAGAATTTAATCTCCTAGGGAAGGTTTACGTCCCAGCTTTCGACGCCCATTTTGTCTGAATTAATTCGTCAGCAATGGTCTATCTCTATATTCATGATAATGCGTTTCCGAATCGAATCGTGCTCGAATACAATTGCAATGTCCAAGCTAAGAATTTACTACTTCAAAAGCAAAATATTACTCTGCGTAATAATCAAAAATTTCATGGTTTGTTTTAATGCAACGCCTGATCGGAATATTTCGTTAAAAGTTAAATGATTTTATCCATATGAATGAAGATTCTTTTGTTTTACTTTTTTAATTTGATTACATTTTATTTATTTTAAAATCCGCGGGATATTTCATTATAAATTAAATGATTTTATCCATATGAATGATGGTTCTTTTGTTTTACTTCGGCTATTTTTTAAGTTGATTACATTTTATGTTTATTTTCAAATCCGAATGAAGTTCGTTTCAAATTACTACTAAGATTTAATAGTAGTGTCTTTTAAGATTTTTTCTAAATTATCACATATTTCCTAATTACGCCGTCTTGGTATGCGTCATTGTGATTCTCACGTGTGTGTGTATATGTATAGATATATGTATGTATGTATGTATGTATATATAAAATCAACGGAGAATATTTAAAAATTACAAATGTTCTGTTTTCATTTGCATTCTTTTTAATTGTGTAAAATTTGCTGAACATTCATTTTTATCTGTTTGAGATTTCATATATAATCTTCTAATCTTCCTATACAACTACAAACTTTCTGTTTCCTTCTTCTATTTTTTTAACTCGTATAAAATTTGCTCAACGTCTATTTTCTTGTTTTGTTAGAGATTTTTACTTCTTAATTAATTGGATTATTGGGGTGAGATGACGGATAATTTATGAATATAAACCATATATAAGCTTCGAAATGTGGACATGGAGAAGAATGTTGAAGATCAAATGGACAGATAGGGTGAAAAACGAGGAAGTACTACGAAGAATAGGAGAGAAGCGAATTATACAGATTACCAAAAAGAGGAAGGCGAATTGGATTGGATATTACCCGAGGAGAGAGAGCATGATTTAAAGAAGTGCTATAAGGAAAACTGGATGGAAAAAGAGAAAGAGGTAGGAAAAGGTTTCAGCTAATAGACGACTTGAAAGGGAAAGTGAGCTATCAAGAAATGAAGAATACTGCGGAAAATAGGAGTATATGGAGAACCAAGTTTAACCTAGAATAATCGCGGGCATGTCTACGGACAGACAACCTATTATGATATATATATATATATAGGGCAACTAGGTGTTGAAGGAAACCCAGTGAGCACTTACCGGAAGGAGAGCGGCTGTGGTGTTGGAGAGACACATTTGTAGAAGTTATTGGGGCTTTCGGGATGATCCCTTCGTCAGCACAAGAGAGACACAACTATATATCTACACGTCGATTTAAATGGAGAATAATTATATTTTGATTAGTTTTAAACAGGATTTCTTAACTCAGTTCATGTTACATTCTAATAAATTATACGAAATCTTGCGATGAATATGGTAAAGACTTTGAATGTATATCTCCACAACGTATATTTTTTTAATAGAAAAAGTAACGTTAAAAAGGTAAAATCATTCCTTGATTATTTATATCAAATACCTTAGGTGAGCATGAATTTTGTATTATATTTCGAAATATGATCTTTGATCTGGACAACTTTAATGTGCAATTAAACAATTTATAAACCCGATCCTCTACATCAGTGTTTCCCAACCTTTATAGAGTGACTTTAAAGTGACTTTTCAGAATTTGGCGGCACCCCTCCCTATCCACCCTCAGTAATAATGGTGCTGATGTTGAACCCCTAACTCCAATCTCCATATCTCCTTTCATTTCGAAGTGCCTTTGCGACGAAACGAAGGTCGACGTAACTCTGGTTTGCATTCTTGAAAGCCGACAATGCAAAATGAGGCTAAAAATGGGAAAACAATATTTTTTGCGGCACCCTTCAGAACACTTCGCGGCACCCCAGGGTGACGCGGCACCCAGGTTGGGAAACACTGCTCTCTACCTTATACTTTTCAGTAATAGTTCACATGTCATTTGGTAATGAGATTCCACTGATGACGGCTGTTTTGTGCTTTCGATTAGTCTCTAGCTTACTGAACTGCTCTGTACCCGTAGATGGTAACACAACGGCAGTGCTTATCATATATTTCTATTATATTCATATATATTTATATTATATTTATATTATACTTATATTTATATTACATTTATATTTATATTATATTTGAACATTAGTATTGGAGGAAAACCATTAGAACAAGTTTCAGACTATAAATACCTTGGAAGCATCATAACTACAGAAGCAAATTGTACCGATGAATCAGGACTAGATAAACGAAAGCAAAAGTCGCCTTCAGAAGAAAGAAAATCCTACTAAAGGGGAATAGAAACGAGGACATCCGCATGAAGTTGATAAAATGCTATGTATGGAGTATAGCTTTGGACGGGGCAGACACATGGACGCTAAGAAAATCTGATGTGGCCAAAATACGACTTTCTCCATATTTGGGGTATAGATATTTAAATTCTTTTTATGAATAACATTATAAGGCAAAATTTTTATTTCCTATCGTAAAAGTATACAGTCGTCCTTATTGCCGTAAATTACGTATGTTTTGAATATGTTTACAGAATTCACCGCTACGTGGTGGTGGCGCTGTATACTGCAAATTAAGAAAAAGCAAAATATATCCGAAATGGATGGTTCTACGAAAATTTGTTTCAAATAAAACTTGGAAGAAATATTATTCTGTACAGCTTTGGTCCTAACGAAGATTACCAATAACGACTTTTTTAAGAATATGTTTGACGGAAAGCGAAAAAACCGATTATTTATAAATAATTCCTAAACAATAGCTGCTGTGGAAAATTGTTTCAAATGAAAGTTGTAGAAAATTACATTCTCTATAACCTTTGTATCGAATAATGATCTTTTGAAGGAGAAATATCGCAAAAACCGAATCGTGTTTCGAATAAACCTTAACTTTCTGTTAACCGGTATCACTTAAAAACTACTCAGCTCTTCATGCTCATACCAAAGTCTTATATTTGAAATTTGGTAACGATATGGCATGTATTTTTAGAGTTAGAGCCCCCACAATCACATACACACACATCATTCCGAAAATAATCTAAACGTGTTCTCAAAACGTGTATTTCCGTTTCAATTTCGTAGTCTATTTTTTTCATGAAAGTAATATTTTCTCTATACTACGTATATGGAGAAAGTAAAAATAATGAAAGCCTACAGTCAATTTTATTACGTGTTATTTTAATGGGAGACCTAGATGTCTTCCATTGGAATCGAACCTAGCACTTCTTTCGAGATTTTTTTTCGTCACCACTTTATCATATGTGAATCAAGCATTCTTGCCAAATTTAAAGTTTTTATCTCTATTTTCTCTGGAGTTATCGATAGAGGGGGTGGTTAGCGTGCCTATCTCCCAATGTTATGGTCGCGGGTTTGAATCCTGCCGAGGGCATGTCAAAATAAAAATATCATTATTCGCATTTTTTCTAGTGAGCGGGCTTAGCGTTACATCCGACATACAAACCAACCAACATCGCGGAAAATATCTATGAAATTTCTGAGCTATATAAGCAAAGGGGCATTCGGTGTATGTTTGGTGCAGTAAGGTGTACATCGCTTGGCAGAAGAGCGTGGGGACTTTGATGCATCTAGGGAGAAATATGTTATAGCGGCAGTCAAGTGCAAATTGGGTGGTATAAATCAGAGGGTAACTTCGTGTGTTGGGTGGTCTATGGTTAGGTGGCATATATTCCAGCTGATTTTTGATGATTCGTGGCACACACACGCGCACTCCTTCACACATTCTCTCTCTCACACACTAACACACACACACACACTCACACACACACACACACACACTCACACACACACACACACTCACACACACACACACACTCTCTCTCACTCACACACACACACACACACACACACTCTCTCTCACTCACACACACACACACACACACACACACACACACACTCTCACACACACACACTCTCACACACACTCTCACACACACACTCTCACACACACACTCTCACACACACTCTCACACTCTCACACACACACACACACACTCTCACACACACACACACACACACACGCGCACTCTTTTATTTACCCTAACCCGTCGTTTTTTCTATCGCAGTTACACGCAGTCGTTTTCGCACATTCACTCATTCACGTACACATCCCTTTACATACTTTATCGTATGCATTGGGATACCAAAAAAAATTTTCTCGTTTGATATTGGCGTAATATCCTTAGACTATCTTAACCCATCGATACGGCTAAAGCGACCGCGTAAATTAACCTAATACATCTCTGAATTTTCCATTTACTCTTCTTCTAGATACTTCTCAATCTACAACGTAGCAGCGAAATTAATTGTACCGTGTTTTCATCATTTTATTATTCCTTTATATCAACCTACAAATCATTCATTGCATTATTTCTCTGGTCACTTATTAGCAGGTATAAAATGCTCCCATGGCGGCGAGCTCTTACCGGCGCCAAATTTGAAGCCCTCGTTCGCTTGCGTGTTTTCGGATACCGTTGTCGTCGCCTGGTAGATGTTGGATGGACTTTGTTGCGCAAATCTCAAAATTCGACGCACGATGAGTAGAGGATCCCTCATGTAATTACAGATACCTCATATGATGGAGATGTATTAAAAACCTAAAAAATCTGATGTGGCCAACACATGATTTTCTCCATATTTGAGGTATAGATATTCAAATTATTATGAATAGCATTATGAGGCAAAATTATGTTTTCGTATCGTAAAAGAATAGTCGTCCTTATTGCAGTAAATTACGTAATTTTTAATATGTTTACAGAATTCACCGCTACATGATACTGACGCTGTATGCTGGTATTAAGAAAAAGCAAAATATCTCCGAAATGAACACTTCTACGAAAATTTGTTTCAAACTAAACTTGGAAGAAATATTATTCTCTACAACTTTGGTCCTCACAAAGATTACCAATAACGATGTTTTTATGGAGAAAACCGAAAAACCGTTTATTTATAAATAACTCCTAAACAATAACTACAATAGAAAATTGTTTCAAATGAAAGTTATAGGAAATTACATTCTCTATGACTTTTATATAGGATAATGATGTTTTAACGAAGACATATCGCAAAAATCTGATGTGGCCAACACATGACTTTCTCCATATTTGAGGTATAGATATTTAAATTATTATGAGTAACATTATAAGGCAAAATTATTATTTCGTATCGTAAAAGAAGACACGTCGTTGCGTTAATTACGTATATTTTGAATGTTTACAGAATTCACCGCTACATGGTGTTGGCGCTGTAGGCTGGTATTAAAAAAAGCGAAATATATCCGAAATGGATGGTTCTACGAAAATTAATTTCAAACAAAACTTGGAAGAAATGTTATTCTCTACAACTTTGGTCCTTACGAAGATTACCAATAACGATGTTTTTAAGGAGATATTTAACGGAAACCGAAAAACCGGTTATTTATAAATAACTCCTAAACAATAACTCCTATAGAAAATTGTTTCAAATTAAAACTGTAGGAAATTACATTCTCTATAACATTAGTATACAATTGTGTATAGAATAATGATGTTTTAACAGAGAAATATCGCAAAAACCGAATCGGGTTTCGAATAAACCGCGACTTCCGCTTATCCATTATTGTCCAAAAACTAATCAGTTCTTTGTGCTCATGTTCAAGTGTTATATATGAAGTTTGGTAACGATATGGCATGTACTTTTTGAGTTAGAGCGCCCACAATAACATACACACACAGACATCATTCCGAAAATAGTCTAAACGTGTTCTAGGGACCTCAAAACATGTATTTCCGTTGAAATCTCGAAGTCGATTTTTTTCATGAATACAATACTTTTCCATTACTACGTATGAGAAAGTAAAAACCGAATCGGGTTTCGAATAAACCTCCACTTTCGGTTAACCGTTATTGTCTAAAAACTAATCAGTTCTTTGTACTCATGTTAAAGTGTTATATATGACGTTTGGTAGCGATATGGCACGTACTTTCTGAGTTAGAGCGCCCACAATCACATACACGCACACAGACATCATTCCGAAAATAGTCTAAACGTGTTCTAGGGACCTTAAAACGTGTATTTCCGTTGAAATCTTGAAGTCGATTTTTTTCGTGAATACAATACTTTCCCATTACTACGTATGAGAAAGTAAAAAAATGATATTACATACTTGGAAAACTTCGAAATGTAGACATGGATAAAAATGCTGAAGATAAAATAGAAAAATAGGGTGAAAAATAAGGAAGTACTACGAAGAATAGGAGAGAAGCGAAGAATTATACAGACTATCAGGAAAGTTAAGGCGAACTGGATTGGACATTACCTGAGGAGAGAGAGCATGACTAAAGAAGTGCTAGAAGGAAAACTGCATGGAAAAAGAGAAAGAGGTAGGAAAAGTTTCAGCTGATAGACGACTTGAAATGTAAAGAGGGCTATCGAGAAACGAAGAAGGTTGCGGAAAATAGGAGTATATGGAGAAACAAGTTTAACCATGAATAATCACTGAACTGTCTACGGACAGACTACCTATGATGACGATGATTATATATATATATATATATAAGTTTATTTATTTATTTGGTTATTTATATCATTATGATATTATAGATAAATATTATTTTCTGCGTTAACTTAACACACACACACATCTACATGTTTTCGTATCCAAGGCAACGATTTCCTCATTCAAAATTCTCTTTGCTTTTCTAATAAAATGTAAACATAGACTTCGGTTGCAATTACTGGATTTCTTTAACTTCACGCTGTTTGTTCTTTGTTCCATACGACGAAAGTTCTAATTCCTTTCTATCTCCGCCTCCATTTCAGGTGCCGTAAGATCACCCTGCAGTCTGAGAAAACACCTTGCGAGGATGGTCAGAAGAGAGAAACAAAAGAAGATAGTTCTGTGAGTGATATAAGAGTGACTTTAGCGAGGAGACTGCCGTTAAAAGATCAAAAACAACAAATATTGAAAGTGGCCGTAAAATAACTGTTTGAAAACATTCGAGCAACACTGAACTGCATTTGAAAAACATGAAAAATAAGAATCGCTCTCCGTGTCATTGTTTCATCATCGCCCAAAAAAATAAGGAAAGATAATATATATATATATATATATATATATATATATATATATATATTCACGTTCCAAACCGAGTTCGTGCTGTAAACTAAATACTATATTTTAATTTTTTTATTAATCTTTAGGCATTTGATGTACATTCCATTCTCTGGCCAAATATTTCTTGTACTATACAACGTTTCTATGTGATTCGTATCCTTTTTGGTGGGCACACATGTTTTAAAAGAGATAAAAAAAAGTTTCTTACTTGCTGTTTGTGGCGTCCGCAGTTTACAAAAGATACTAACGAAGAAATAATGTTGAGATAATGTTTTTAAAAAACTTCGTAGCGTATGCATTTGCAAGTAGTTGACCAAGGGCCTCCAATTTTTTCATTAAGGCGCGTCGATAGGGACGCAGCGTGTATTTAAAAAAAAATGGAAGTACTCTTTTTTGGAATCCTTGAACGGTTTTCAGAACTTTTTTGCACTTCTTCACGACCAAACCAGTTTCGCGCTTTCTCTTTTTCGTTGTACGCGTTATTTCGACGACTTGGACAGTGCTTACGTTTTTTTTTTTAACGTTGTCTTAATCCGTTGAAGGGACGATTTAAACCGGTGATGCCTCTTTTTAAAAATTACGAAACATAAAGTAATCCCTTTTTACGTGATAGCGGGAGTGAGTGAATGTGATCGTAAAAAAATATTTAAAAAACAGGAGATAATCTCATATATATATATATATATATATATATATATATATATATATATATATATATATATATATATATATATATATACGTTTTTAATTTATTTATTATCGGAGTTCTGACTTTTTTTACTTCCTGGTGTTTTTATCCGTGGGGAGAAACGTTTTTTTTTTTTTATACGCCGTTGTTAAGAAAAAACATCTATTCAAACTCAACAGATGCGTTCGTCTTTCGCGGTTCCTGGCTTTTCTTCCTCTCTGTTCGTGTTACCGCGAGTTTTTTAAGCATGAGAAAAGCTATTCTACTTCTGAAATGAAAGCAAAAGAAAGGGAGGCATTTTTTCTGCGACATTCATTCGCGTTCGATCAAGCGTTTAATTTATTTCAATGTACCTGTTTAATTTTTACGGTAAAAAAATAATAATGTAATAGTTGTCAGGTCAAGGTTGAAATATACTCGTTTCGTCTTCTACGCAACATCGCTTTGCTCACGCTCTCTCTTGTTTTTTTTTTATTTATTTATTTGCAAGCGTACCGTCGAAAGTTCACGGCTCTCCTTCCAAACCCCTTTCCCTTTTTCCCTTCCGTTCCACTCAATTCCTTTCTAATGTGTGAATGGTGCTAAAAATTGTCTGCGTCCTTATATAAAAAAATACAACCCTTTTTTCCAGAAAAAGTAAATCCTCGCCTCCAAAACCCTGACACGTTGTAAATACTGATTTGCCCGCCGCGTGTGCGTTTGGGGAAAAAAAATATGAAAACATCTAACTATCTTTCCTACGTGTCATTTTGTCGTACAGCCGTGCGTACGTGTGTGTGTGTGTGGAGAATATTAAGAAAAAATATACGAAGTTGCAGAGAGGGAGAGAGAAAAAAACATTTTTCTCGAAACTTTCGTGTACAGTTGCCAAGAAATATTGTCTGTGGACGTGTGTATGTTATTTTTGGTAAAACTCCTGTTTGTCCATGGTTCATTATTTTCGTCGAATGAGAGGGAATAAATAGCTTTCTCCCAAAGCATATCAGCGTTTGAAACAAAAAAAATAAAAGCGAAATTTGTGAAACAAGTCGAGGAGATTTGAGAAGAAAAAATAACGAGTGTGCGAGGTGATAGATATAACTCTATATATATATATATATGTATATGTATATATATAAAGAAAGCGAGAGAGAGAGAGAGACAGACAGATTTAATAAGAAAATTTATCACTTTCCGTATTTCCGAAGGAAGAACGCAGAAAAATTTATGAGGTTTAAAAAATGAATGATCGAAATTTGAAGTGAAAAAAAATTTAAACCAAAGATGTAAAATATGATGTAGTGTAACTTAAATAAAATCCCAATGGCATTTTCTCGTAATTTATTCCTTGGGTGTGTCGCGTGGAATGTCTTTTTTTTTATCTCTTTCGTCCTGGGCTTCCTCCGATTTTTTTCTGTTATCCCCGCCCTTATTTTTTTTTCGTTCTTCTTTTCAGGAACGTACTTCGAATGTATGTCTATACAGAGCGTCTTACTTTAGGGTCCTTCGTAACACGCTTAATTTTGATATTAAAGAGCGTGGATTTTCGAGGGTTATAGAACGTCTTCATATTTATATCAGTATCGGACGGACAGAGATTGGTCCGTATTCTAGACGAAGCATCACGGGAGGAAACAGGCTAAAGCACCGAGTTCCGGATGACCTAATTACTGTATCATACTAAAGGTAAGTCATTTTCTGATTTTTTCCATTTTTTCTTTTCTTGTGAAGAACTTTAAAATGTCGATAGAGAAGAAAACAAGGAATTAAATTTAAAATAACGAGGTCCAGTTTCTTCTCCCTCTGTTTGCCTCGCTAGTTCCATTTGTTTTGTCCGAAAATATTAAAGAATGTTCATCATTAAGTCGTCTAATTTAGATTACGAGCATTTATATTTTTTTTCATTTCGAAACATTATCCTCAGGCGCAAAGATATTATTTCGCTATCATTGCAACACACGGTGCGCAGACAATATGTCCGCGGAAAAAATGTCCACTTTTATAATGTCCAATAATAAGAAGTGTCCACTGAAATTTTGGGTCCAAATGAATCAGTTGTCCACAGTATTTATGTCCAATTCTTTCATGTCCAATGTGATTTTTGACCAGTATAAATTTATGTCCAACGTCCAATTTTTGATGAATTAATTTAAACATATTAACATATTACTAGTATTTATTTATTATATTATTATAATATAATGTATTTAACACTTTAATTTAGTATGTAATGATTTGTTTTTGCGGTTATTAATCTTGGTCCTCTTCTGTCGTTACTGAATATAACTTGAGCTTGTGACTGAGCGAAAGTAGGTATAGAGGGCTTTATGTTCTTCATACTTGCCTACAATTCTCTCTACTTGGTCTTGTTGCATAATATATTTCTTCTTTATCGGCCTTCTAATTCTTTGTCCTGCAACACTCAATGTTATCAATGTTTCGTTGTGAGCCTGGTCTTTTTTTATATTCTCTAAAAACTTCCAAATCGTGGCATGGTGGGTGGAAATTAGTTTTTGAAATCTTGATTTCCACCCTTCTACTTTATTGTTGGTTCTCTGCGTTCGGTTGCGAACTAATTCATAAACATTCCAAATAGCAAGCTCAAATCTTGGCGGAACTGCTGGTCTACGAACACGAGCGGGGGACGACCGCGCAAATAGGTAAATTCTATGTAGTTCGCTAGTTCGACGACATCCTCATTTAGGTAATCTAGGAGCATGTTGAAAACTCCAACTACATCATCTACAGGCACGAATGTTATGGAGATTAATCTACTCACGCCGTTCCGTATTTCTTCGTTTTCAGTAAACTGAACCTTGAGTCCGTAATTGACGGCTTGTCTCCATATTGCTTGTGTGAAATGGAACAAACACCCGTGAGTTTGTGCTGTAGGGATGATTGCAGTGACTGCGTTAATCGCAGCTTTCTCAAAATCCGTTATAACTATTTGTGGGTTAATGTTTAGATGCCTCTCCGTGCCCTTCCACGCTCCCTTCCCTTTCACCCCCACACCTTCACCCAGTGTCACTGCCATATCAGTTTTGTCTCTCTTCTGCTGACGAAGAGATCATCCCGAAAGCTCCAACAACGTCTACGAATCTGCTTCTCCGACACCCCAGCGGCTCTCCTTACAGTAAGTGCTCACTGGGTTTCCTTCAACACCTAGTTAACCTAAATATCCTTATTTACCATTCCTCTTCCGGAAGTATATATATATATATTGACAGTAGAGACCGCCCTCGTAGCATAGAAAACGTAGTCGCATAAATGCATTAACTTCGAGTGAGTTTTTCGACATCCGTCCCGTCATGCTCAGCAGTATGACAAACGACCTTTCAGAAAAGAGAAAAAAAATAGACGGTATGGCGGCGGCTTTATTTTTTTATACTGGTATTGTCGGACACACTATTGGAGATGACAGCGCATCTGTCAGAATATATGTACCTAACATTCATGTAACTTTAACGATCCTCGAAAGGTTTTCTCTTGATGTCTTTAATCTTAAGAGGGTTTTGCCATGTCGAGTTCCAGTTTTTTTTTTCGAAATATACACACTGCGCTAAACCGGTAGCTTTAATCGTTAAATATTATATATTTCATCGCTCGCGTGTCACAAGGAAACGAACCGATATGGAAATGATAAAAATAAAATAAAAGATAAAGTGAAAGCAAAAGAAAGGCATTAAATTTTGTGCGATATATCTGCAGGAGTTCCTCTCCGAATTGCTGGATTGGTCTAGCACGAATCTCAGATGAAGATAATAAAGACAGAAAATAGACGGTCTGCGAAAAATAAAGACGTGGCCATTATATTTCCCGGGCTACAAATCTTTTTTTTTTAATGGGTAAACTTCATTTTTTTAAAAGCGTAAATCACGTTTTTTTTAGGGAGAATGTTATCGGCTGGAAACATTACGCTCAGTCCGGGTCCCGTTTTCCATCTTAAAACGGAATCAATTGATTACAAGTTGGGACAAATTAATTGCGTTCGTCGCGTCCGTTCCATGTACGAGTTCAACAATCGAGTCAGATTCGTTGCGAATTCGTTCAAAACGTCCAAATTTTCGTCGTGATTGGTCATTACAGCGTTAATTTGAAACCGTAATGTTAGGCGTAAGAGAGAGCCGCTGATTTACTAGAAACAAAAGCGTTCCGTAATTGCATCTTGAGCGCATTTCGCCATTTAAATTAAGTTTTTTGGATGTTGATAAGGCCTTTATATTTATATGGTGAAAATATAAATTTTGTGTGCTGTTACATTTCCCCCTAATTTGACTCGAAGATCCTTTGGAAAATAATACCGAAATGAATCTTCGTCGAGTCAATTATAGTATAGGTAAAATGAATTCCTGTAATTACTCTTGTAATGCTGTAGGATGTCTTTTACTTTTTAATTGAATTCTATTACAAAAAAAATGTATTGGGTAAATACAGTGCGGTAATTAGGTTATGGCGAAGGTGGCATTTGCCATAGGCGCCAAACGTTCTCGCAAAAAGTTAATTTTCCCATAAATAAGTGTTATTTTAATACTCAAACGTTAATTAATGTAGAATAAATACGCTTTTATTCTTTAATAAAACGCAGAAAAAATCACATCTTAGATAACCTAAAATGTTTCCATAGGTGCCTTACCGCCAAGGTACGTCTCTTGGTAAATATATCCTAAAAATGGGGAAACTCTGTAAAGGAATATCGTCGCCCATTAACACTTATGCCACACTAATTTTATCTAATCCTTCTTATTCCCATTATTGTTCAAAAGTATTTCACGGATGGAAAATCCAATAGCTCTTTTCATTGTGACTGATTTTTTTTTAATTTGCCGAAGAGTATTATTCGTATCCTTCACACTAATCCATTTTTACTTTCTCATACCAAGTATCGAGAAAGTATTGTTTTCGCGAAAAAATTCGACCTCGATATTTTTACGGAAATACGCGTTTTAGGTGTCGCTGAATCCGAAAAAGTGGTTTTCGCAATGCCGTCTGTCTGTCTGTTTGTCTGTCTGTCTGTCTGTTACTGGCGCTGGAGCCTAGACGGTCTAACGAAAATGAATGAAATCTCGTACTTAGGCATTTTATCATACTGAGCAGAGTATACATAGAAATGGTTGACATTTATCAATAATTCAGAGTAGTTTATTCAACGCTTTTTTAACAACAATCCGATTTTCTCGAAAACGGCTCTAACGATTTTGATCAAATTTCGCACAGTCACTTGAGTTTACGTCATCAATAATACTGTATAGTTCATATTTCTCAAAAAATGAATATAAGGCTAGTTTATTCTAGGCAACTTTAACAATAATTCGATTTTCTCAGAAACGGCTACAACGATTTTGATCAAATTTCGTACAGTTACTTAAGTTTACATCCTCAATAATACTGTATAGTTCATATTTCTCAAAAAATGAATATAAGGCTAGTTTATTCTAGGCCACTTTAACAACAATTCGATTTTCTCAAAAACGGCTCTAACGATTTTGATCAGATTTCGTACAGTTACTTGAGTATACATTTACAATAATATTACGTATTTCATTTTTCCCAAGGAATGAATATAATGCTAGTTTTTTCTTGGGCAACTTTAACAAAAATTGGATTTCCTAAAAACAGGCTCATACGATTTTCCTTTTCTAAAGATAACTAAACGACGCATTAGTACCCATATATGAGAAAGTTTGTACAATGTATGTTGTACCGATTTTTTTCCTAGCATTCCCCTCAATCCGTAAATTGGAGGATCTAATGTTTTGACACCATCTTCCATCGAAAATACCTCGATCGATAAGGAGAGGGATTATTCTGACGCATCGCGATCCTAGGCAGAATACGTCTTCTCCCACGGAGACGGAAACGGAACCCGTTGCCCCGAAAAGAAGAGGGGGAAAAAAGGTCCCTCGGAGGATCCATAGCAACCTAACGTGTTTGGCAGTGATTATTTACTCCTCTGTTACCGCTTGTCCATACTAGAAAAGGAGAGAAAAGAGGAGACTATTTATAACGTCCATCCCCTGAGTGAGATATCCTCCTAACATCAACTGCGACACTGGCGCCCTCCTCGCGGGAGTTTCCCGAACCTTCGACACTCCTTTTTTTTTTAAAAAAAGAGATATTTTCTCCATCTCCGAGTGAATAAAAATCCTGCTTCTTTTTTCTTCTTCATCCCTTCACATATCCGGAAAAAGAGGAGTCCCCGATTCAATCTTTCGTCAACATGGGGATTCTCCTTCCTTCGGATTTTCGGCTTTACTGGGACGAAAGAGAGACAGAGGGAGAGAGAGAAGAGGAAGGGGCTTCTTCCTCCTTTTAATTTACGCCTAGAGCCAATTTATTTCTCGACGTTTTCCACCGCGCATCTAGAAGGAAGAGGTGGATAAGGAAATGCTTTTCCTCCTTTTACCATTCGTCCATCCGGAGAAGGAAGAATGGTCGGTGTTACTTTTTCTCATTTATTTCCAATCGGCGTGTGCGGTAACTTTTTTTTTCTCTGCTTCCTTTCTTTCCTACAGGGGGTGGGGTGGAGGCATCCCGCAACGGTTTCTCTCCTCTCGCACACCTCTCGACGGAATTTTCCTCTCACAAAAATTCTCGTCGCGTTATTCCTAAATAGGTTTCTCTCCCACCCTCTCGCTTGGAATGTCGAGAACGCTTTTGGTACGAAATTGAGCGTATTTAAAAGAGGCGTGTCTCCATTCTACCTTTGAGTTAATGTTCCTGGATTTTTTTTACCTTAACATTTTACGCGACCGGATTTCTAGTTCTCCGTCACTCCATTCGAAAAGCGAAAGTTCCCAAAGGTTAAATCGCTGACTTACGTATGTCTTCTGTAAAACACTGGAACAAGTCCGGGTCGAGAATAACTCGGATAAAAATCCTGGCCAACTGCGCAGACATTGGTAAAATTAATTGATAATATTAACTCGGATTAATTGGGAGTGGTGTCGAAGGAGTGCTGGGCTTCGGCCCAGTGGGCCTGGTTTCGAATCCCGAAGTAGGCCTGTTTTTTTCTACCCAGGCTTGCCTCGCCCCGACTTACTAACGTGTAGGGACGAGTATGGTCAAGAACAGCACCATATCATCCGTTAAGAGTCGTTAAGGTCCTTCTCCGTTCTTTACGAAAGTCTAGTCACACGGCACCGTGTTTCAATCCTCCCTTCTTTGTGCGTGTGTGGTATAATACGCCCGAAAAGGTTCCTACGCGATAGACCGTCAACCAATCCGTGTAAAGCACAATATGACTAGGAACCTAATAGGAAGACGCCAAGTCCCGACGTGTGGCTGTGGTGTCGTGGATGATGATTACGAACTCGAATTAATGAAGATTCATGGTTTCAAATTATAAGCGAACGCAAGAAAACATGCTTTATTTGATATACAAATAGATAAGATGCAACCGAGCTCGTATGGTTCACTCATTTCTCATTTTAAAACTGTTTAATGCCAAATTGGTCCAGTAGTAAAGGAATGACAAATTTACAATACATAGAGTCACCGTGAAAATTGACTCGTGCATATCCTTCGCGTAGATTCAAAATTTTGAAAGGCATATACAAAATTACCAGTTGAATTCCACTGTTAAGTTTTCGCCACAAAAAAGGCAACCATGTATAGGTATTAAGCCTAAAGAAGGAATGCTTCGGATGTGTAAGATAAGGATATGAGTAGTTGGGGAATGAACTCGTCAGTGGTGTAGCGATAGAGATTCGCAGGTGGGCAAATGCAATAGGCCCCTGGGATGCCTCGAATTTTTCCGAGGATAAAAAAAAGAAAGATTTTTTAAAAACTATTTTCCTTCTTGATCTTAATTTCTCGATGGCTTTCCAGTTAACCCTTATTTTTTTAAATATTAATTTTAAAATCCTAAACTTTCAGCGTATTCCAGTTTATTGATTAATAAGTGCAACTTGTATGGTCTTGGTTTCAGTTTTAATTGAACGTATGCATTTGACGGGCGATGTGGGAATTGAGACCATCGATAATATTTTGCCGCGGGCCCTTCCGCCCCTAGTTATTACGCCGCTGGAACTTGCGTAAGGGTTTCGAAGTTTTGGGTTTGGAGTGGGAGGAGGGATGGTTAAGGAGAAGGGAGAGCCATGTACAGAACGAAAATTGGGTTATCCCTCGATATGGGCAAAGCCGGCTTCCAAGGACCAGGAAAGCGGATGGAAAATAAACGATAGTAGGTCCGTGCGTTTTATCACGCACCGATTCCGCAAGAGTTTTAAGCCTTTAAAAAAAAAACCGGACGATTCCCGAAGAAAAAAAATCTCCTACCTCGTTATTGACTAAGTTAACTAAGCGAAGAATAAAAATTCGTCAAAAACCTACCACCCACTTCTGCTTTTAGCGTTGGATTTATACGAAACGTCGCCGACGTCTTAACGGCTAACTAACCCTTTCCGCCTCCTGTGTCCGCGCATTCGAATTCCTGCGGTGGAGAGAATTTCCAGTCTTTTCGGCTCGTTCCTACCCCTTCTAACCCATCACCTTCCCCGCAAGAATTGTGTTGCGGAGAACTGGAGTTGACGTTTACGCTCTTCGAATGGGACGTTAAAAACCTTATGACCCGTCAATGTGTTCCTTCCTTACCCACACACAAGAGAGAGTAGGATAATGTCGCCACCTGGTTCCTCTCTCTCTCTCTCTCTCCACCCTTTTTTTTTTGAAAGGGTGAATTATTGAGCGGAAGCTGTAAGCGTAAGAGATGCGTGCTTCTACGGTGCGTGTCTGAGATGTGAAGAGCCCATCTTAACACCTCTCGCGAAAATAAGTATTTGACCGAGTTTTTTTTTTCGCGACGGAGGAATTAAGCGTCGACCGACGGATGAATTTGCGTGGCGAAGTCATCCTGTGCGAGATCTTCCCCGGCAGTTTTTTTAAAATCAGTCAGCGTGACTGATTTTTCCACTTTTATTTTACGTGTAAATGTACTAGTTGTCTTAGTAGTATTGCGTGGCTTCGAATGTTATGAGGTTCTTGGAAGGATGGAATTAGCCTATGTTATGACAAATTATTTTTGAGCGTCAACTATCTCTAATTTAATGCCCTAAAGGCTTTTATTGCTACGAAATTTTAGAATTATTTACCTATCACTTAATTGTTGCATCTCGGAGTTAAAGACATTGCTAGCCCTGAATGTCTCATTTAAAATAATTCTAAACTAGATAGCAGTCTGCAATATTTCTTCGAACATTTGATGTTGTGTTTTGGTCCAAGGTGATCGTAAATGATTTCCATTTAACTTTCTTATTCGGCAAAAAATTTAGATTTTTGGACTCATCTGTAAATCTCGTAAAATTTCGTAAGATATGAAAACAATTGAAAAGTTCTGTATGGTTCATTTTACTCGCTATTTCTGTGACAAGAATTTATAAGGAAATCTTATCTAGATATTCTCTGCTTAAAGCTTCTCACTATAAAAATAACACACTAATGTTGTTCATGATTTTTATAGCACGCCTTTTAACGAAAGTCTAAAGTGATTTAAAATGGATTCTTAACGCGGAATTCCACGGGTAGTATATAATTATCTTCGCATTATTCCCAGTTCAGAACTAATGACTCTTAGTTAAGCTCCTTCGTGTTGACTGTTTTACAGCAGGTTGCAAACCCCACACACACACATGCATACATCCACAAATAAGAGAGGCGGTAGCTTTAGAACACAAGGAGGGCGGAACCTGTTTCGAAAATGGTATTCGAACCCAGACATTGTGCGTTTAAGGTTGGCACTTAAAAACCCCTCCCACCATCTTATAATAAGGCAAGGTTTAACGTGAGGACGCCGCAAAATACGATGTGCAGTTTAAATCCATATTAATGTCATTCCTTTTGTGAGACATTTTAAGGTAGAATTACTTCTCGAAAAGCTAATTCTTCCCTCTTGATTATTATTATTTCGGATTGCTCGCCGTCACAAGACTGAACAACGGTCTCCTCCAATGGATGCACCGCGAAAAACCGAAATTTGCCAGCCAGCCGTTCGAAAAACATTTTCATCTTGCGAGATTAATAGGCAGAGGAGCATCCGCAGTGGCGGAACTAGGAGCCGAAGGGCCCGTGGCAAAATTTACCTATGGGTCCCCCTGCCTCCACTACTTTTGTGGTTGATTTCGAAGGCCTATTAACTTTTCATCTGATTAAATACATTTTTTCAATTCAAAAGAAAAAACAGCTGTAGATGAAGTGTAGTAATTAATTAAAATACACGTAATCTGTATTAGTAACTATAGAATGAAATTTATTGATATAATATAAAAAACTGTCTTTAAAAATTCAGGATCGCATGCCGACGCATTTGTGCAAATACTTGCATTGTCACGACTTTTGCTGTGCTTAACTTGTACACTTTCCTGACCAACAAAGTTAGAGAAGAAACTACTAATTTTAGGCATCTTCGACGCCCTATCTTCAATTTCCTTCTTCTTTCTTCCTTTTTCACTTCCACTTAGATATTTCTTAGAAGACATATTGGTACTTAAAGGGCGATGAAGTAGCATATGTTATTTATCAATAATTACACAAACCTCACTTTTGCGGTTTCACTAGTAAACACGTGAACAATGCAACAACACGAACACATTCTACAACGTCTAATTCTCGACTAGCTGCATGAAGTTATACTCGATACTATCGCAATCTACCTTCAGATTCGACCAACTTATCATCGAATAGGTGTAATGACGTTTAGCCCATCATTAGCCTGCGAAGTATGGTGCATACGGTACAGCGGCTAAAACTAAAACTAGCTAATACAAAGTAGACATTTATTGTATACATTGTGATATGTTACATGTCAAGACCATCAATTTTACTTTGGTCATTTAAATATGCAACAATTTATCGTTTATTTAATGAGCAATAAACTGCGTGAAAATTGGATCTTGCCATATTTTTGTAGATTTTTATTGTATTTAAAAAAAATAAATTTTAAAGAATTAAATGAGTGAGCCCCCAGAAGCCCTAGGCCCGTGGCTTTTTCCCACAACTGCGAACCTATTGTTACGCAACATAGCATCCGTCCTCCAAAGGCTCGTTTGAAAAAGATGGTCGAGGTGTAGTGAGTTCTTCGAATGAATAACACGTCCCTGCATAGCATAGCGTCATAGTGATTTCTTTAATCGCGTATTTGATCCTGTTTTCATTTTCTATACCGTCGAGTAACTTGCATTAATTTAATCCTGAATATAATGAAATTTTTATCATACGGCTGAAAGACTTAAAAGCGAATTTAAATTTTATGTTTGTTTACTGAAGTATCAGCTCAAATACTGTATATGTATTACACACACATTTTTAGTTTCAGCCGCTACCTGAAAACGGCTCTTTATATCCTGCCTTTAAAAATTAAATTAAATTCTCCTCCGGGTAATTTTTTATCTGTTATGGACATCTATTTACCACGTACGAATGTACCTTCCATTAAATCATAGAGCAACAGTTTCACCCCTTATGAACAAAGAGGAAAATATTTGGAAACATAAAACAGCCCACAGGTACTATTTCGCAGGAGATTTATTTTTCTCCGAACGCGGGCTAAAAAAACACGCTCGGTGTAATTATTTATTCGTTAAAATTTCGCGTAGCCTCTTTCATCCCCAGCCAGGAGCGAGAGAAAGCCCTCTGGACACATTTCTTTTTTATATTAATTACTGTTTATCCTACGGCGACGCATTGCTTTCATCTGCGTCCTTGAATGAAATCGAAATTGTGGACATTTGTTTCGTGGCAGATATATGCCCTCAGCCTCCGGGACTAATTCTCATCGGGTTATTATGTCAGCGCTCGTAAATATGTCGCCTACTTTAAAATACGTGCTAATTACCCCCACCCCCCCGTTATATACTGCCGTGAAAATTAGTTACTCATACGCGGGGTTATGGTTGTTCTCTGTCCTAAGCTGTAACAATATTTATTTATTTTGTTGTTTATATATGGGCACAGAATGGGAGGAAATTCAAAACAATATCAAAGAGAAGAAAATCAGAAAACCATGGATCACTAAGGAAATGCTGGAGAAAATGGATGAGAGAAGAAAATGGTTTACAGTAAAGAAGGTAGAGCCAACTATAGACGCATAAACAATGAGTTGAGAAGGGTGACAGATAAAGCTAGAGAAAATTGGATAAAGGAAAAATGCGAGGAAATACAACTGATGGAGAAGTTAGGAAGGTACGATATGATGTACACTAGGGCACTGGAGTTAGAAGCTAAGAAGCCTAATGGGATTCGTGGTAAAGGAATTATGAATAGAGATGTAAAAATAGTCGCAGAACCAAATGATGTAGCACAGGTATGGGAAGAATAAATTAAGGAACTATGTATACAACAAGCAGGCAGGATCGGCATAAATATAACTGGAAGAAGAAGAAGACAACTTGGGACCATGTATTATGAAAAGCGAAGTACCGACAGAGGTACTTAAAGTCATGGGATCAGAAGGACTAAGAGTTATTACGAAATTAACAAGATTTACGATTAGGGAGAGTGGCATCAGGATTTCTTAGATGTAACAATGATCCCTCTAAAGTAGAAGCCAAAGGCAATACAGTGTAAAGATTACAGAACGATAAACCTACTGTCACATACTTCGAAGATCGTCACGAGGATTCTTAATAAAAGGCTAGAGAAAAAGGCCGAAGAAATGTTAGGGGAAGATCAATTCGGCTTCAGAAAAGGACGAGGAACCAGAGATGCTATAGGTGTAGTGAGAATATCAGAAAGGGCAAAAGAATACAGCGAATATTGCTAAGTAAGTTCCGTCGACTGGTAGAAGGCCTTTGATAGAGTAAATTGGGTACTGCTGGTGAGGCTATTAAAGGATACTAGCTGTACCCCGCGTAACATACCCCTATCTGGCAGATCTTAAAGGTTCTTCATTAAACATTCAGGCATTTATTTTTTTAACTTAAATTTTTTAATCAAAAATTTCTCAAAAGACACAATTGTCAATTTCTGGGCTCTTTCCTGACATTACAGTAAGTGAAGCAAACGATCTAACTCTTGATAGAGTAACATATAATCGTCCATGACTAAAAACAGGCTTAGGTAAGCAAAAGCATTTTATCAAATGTTTGGTCTTGTGAATTATTGATTGGTAATTGTTTTCGTTTGAAACTGTATGGTAAATTTGCGTCTGATGGAATGAGTGAGATTCTTGGAATAATTACCGTGTCTGAGTTTGCTGCACCGATCACTTTTGCTTTGATTATGTGTGTTTGTATTCGAGTAACAGTAAGTCTTGTACCATTATATAGTCCTCTCCATGGCATTAGGTTTCTAAGGAGCATGATAACGGCTCCTAATTTAAGCTTCAGTACATGAGCAGGCATTCCGGCTGGAGCTGTACCCACCTAATGTTTACACGGATTTCTTTTAATTGATCATCATATAAATAAAAGACAGCAAATGTTTTTTGGAGCTTAATATCTCGCAAACGACTTAACCGAATTTGATGAAATTTTCAGGATAGCATTATGATATACAAAAAAATGTTTTAATGTATCGAACTCGAGATCAAAGACCCGAGTTCGACCCCAGGGGACAATTTCCATTTCACATAAGGTAACACGTAAAAATGGACATTTCGACGTGCAGGCTATCATTATTTTTTTAGATTAAAATTAGAAAGAATTGACCTACAATCTTCGGATATAAGCCATTTTGAAGAAAACATTATAAAGTTTCTTATTCTCCTCATCTTTTTTCCGCCTACAGTTCTAAATCGCTCAATTTAAACGTTTAATTCACACAGTTTGAGGAAATCTTGCCATTTTTAACGTGGTGTTACCTTGCCTACCTATTCCATTATTATTGTTAGAACTGGAATGCTTTTAATACGAGATAGAGGGAGAGAGAGTGGGGGAGAGAGAGGGGTGAGGGAGGGAGGGGTAAACGATTTTCAAGACAGTTGTTTCTGATGTCAATATGATCTCCCCAAATAGTTTGAACGATCTTAACTTCCCTCCCGTCATTTTTGACGAGCTATACATTAGTCTATTAATAACAATGTGAATCAATTAATGGTGCAAATGAAATCGCCATAGAAAACTATTCTATTATAGACGTATTTTACTATATTCCTGCATTATTGATACATCTCTCTCTCTCCTGCTCCCCCTCTTTGTCTCTCCCTTCCATCTCCCTTTTCCCCCCTTCTCTCACACTGTCTCCTTTTCCCATTACCCTCTCTATTACTACATTCCTGCATAACCCTTCTTCTCCCCTATTTCCCTCATCCATCTCTCCTGCTTCCTCCTCCCCCTCTATCCCCTATCTCCCTTTCACATCTCTTTTCCTTTCCCTCTCTCCTTTTCCCCTCCCTCTCTCCGTCCTCACCTTTTCCCCCTACGCTCTCTTCAGTTAAAAGACATAAAACACGTTAATTTTACGCTCGTAAGTTATACAGATGTTCATACTATTAAAATGCAAGAATTCCATATAAAGGAATTTTTGTGTTTCCATGGTAGATAAAATTAACCATTGTTATAAATTTTAAATTTCTCATTTTTATGCAGTTAAAATCACATATTTAAGCTAATTCGCTATGAATTCGTATTCCCGTTTCAAAAATAATAATTTTCACTCCTTTTCCGTTTAATACTTTAAGTCCGGAGTTTGTATTATAATTTTAGGTAATTTTAAAATGCAATTAAAAAATGACACACCGATTTCAATGTTTTCCTTATGGGGTGATGAAATGGAAGTTTGGGGTCAGAAAGACCCCTCATAATAGGAAATCCTCGGATTTTAGATTTTTCCTCTTGGTTGTGACCCTTGACTGATCATCTCCTCAAATTTCAAGTTTTTATCATACGATATCTAGAAGTACCTAAACTTTCGTGTCTTAAACCGGCACACATACCTAATATCTCTTTCTCAGAAACATACCTAAGCCATTTATATATATAGAAGATAGATAGATTGGTGTAGACTGGAAAGACAGGAGACAGATCAAGAATCTATATGTGAATCAAGTGGTAAAGGTCAGGTTGGAGAATGCGGACACAAGCGGAGTAAATATCGATACAGGATTAAGACGGGGCTGTTGTCTATCGCCGATCCTATTCATTATATATGGAGAGAGGTTAATACAGGAAGCGTTAGAAGGCACGGGAGATTTCAAAATTGGATGAAGGATTATAAGAACAGTGAAATACGGGGATGATCAATTACTTCTAGCAAGAAAGGAAAAGTAACTCCAGAAAATGATAAATAGACTAGTGATAACAGGCAGAAAATAAGGTATGGAAACTAATACAGAAATATCCAAGTTCATGCGAATATCAAGTAAAGAAGAAGGAAATTTGAGTATAAGTGTTGGAGGAAAGTCATCAGAACAAGTTTCAGATTATAAATACGTTGGAAGCATCATATAGACAGAAAGCAAAAGCCGCTTTCAGAAGAAAGAAATTCCTACTAAAGGGGAATAGAAACGAGGATATCCGCATGAAGTTGATAAAATGCTATGTATGGAGTATAGCTTTGTATGGGGCAGAAACATGGAAGCTAAGGAGAAATGATATTAAAGATTTGGAAAGCTTCTAAACGTGAACGTGGAGAAGAATGCTGAAAATAAAATGGACAGATAGGGTGAAAAACGAGGAAGTAATACGAAGAATAGGAGAGAAGCGAATTATACAGACTATCAAAAAGAGGAAGGCGAATTGGATTGGATATTACCTGAGGAGAGAGAGCATGATTTAAAGAAGCGCTAGAAGGAAAACTGGATGGAAAAAGAGAAAGAGGTAGGAAAAGGTTTCAGCTGATAGACAACTTGAAATGTAAAGAGAGCTATCGAGAAACGAAGAAGGTTGCGGAAAATAGGAGTATATGGAGACCCACGTTTTACCATGAATAATCACGGACCTGTCTAGGGATAGACTACGTATGATGATGATTCAAAAGAAACATCTCTAATACCCATCAAATAAAAAGTTGTAAAAGCTGTATTTGATTTTGAGCCACAAATCAGCCGTCATCAGTGGTGATTCAAAGACAGTAGTCAAATTTCATTTCTTTATTAATTTCAATTTCATACGCTCAGGTTCAGGTGGATGATATTTTATGTACATACAATAGGAAGATAGCTTGCTTCATAAATTAAAATTCCTGGAGAATTATGGTTGCCTTCTTATTAATTTTTACATTCGAGAGAGGTATCGAGAAAGTATTGTTATCGCGAAAAAATTCGACCTCGAGATTTTTACGCAAATATACGTTTTAGGTGTCGTTGAATCCAAAAAAGAGGTTTTTGCAAAGCCGTCTCTCTCTCTCTCTGTCTGTCTTTTACTGGCTCTGGAGCCTAAACGGTAGAGTAAAAACGAATGAAATATCGTACTTAGGCATTTTATCTTACTGAGCAGAGTATATATAGAAATTGTTGACATTTCTTAATAATTAAGGGTAGTTTATTCTAGACAACTTTGACAATAATTCGATTTTCTCAAAAACGGCTATAACGATTTTGATAAAATTTCGTACAGTTACTTGAATCTACGTCTTCAATAATACTGCATAGTTCATATTTCTCAAAAAATGAATATAAGGCTAGTTTATTCTAAGCAACTTTAAAAAATAATTCGATTTTCTCAAAAACGGCTATAACGATTTTGATCAAATTTTGTACAGCTATTTGAGTGTACATCTACAATAATACTACGTATTTCATTTTTCTCAATGAATAAATATAAGGCTAGTTTATTCTTGGGCAACTTGAACAAAAATTGGATTTTCTAAAAACAGGCTAATACGATTTTCATTTTCTAAAGATAACTAAACGACGCATTAGTACCCATATATGAGAAAGTTTGTACAATGTATGTTGTACCGATTTTTTATGTTGTAGGGTTGACAATACGTATAAGTTTATTGCAGTTACCCAAGTCTGAACACGGTAGAATTTTCTATCACCCTAGGGCGAAAAAATTACTCGCAAAATAACAGGCATGCTTCACCAGCTTCGAACTTCAGGCCCCCTGAAGTGCGTAAAAACCACGCCCAGTTCGGAGCGAGTTTGTCGGACCGATCGCGTAAAAAGTTTTCCCAAAACCCTTTTGCAAAATGTTTGATGCTGCCCCCCCCCTTCCCCTTACCGTACCATCCTCCATCCTACGTCCCTCCCTTTCATTTCCAGGAGACGGAAATGAATGGGAGGGAGGAAAAAGAACTAACCTTCGGATGATGCAACCCAGTGGGTGTGGATCGAGAGGGACAGATATGTAAGAAGGGAGATAAAGAGAGGGATAGAAAAAGAAGAGGGGACGAGAGAGAGGGAGATAGAGATGTGGAGAGGGAGATAAAGGACCCATAGAGAGTAGGAGAGATTACGAAAAGGTTTCAAGGGACGCCGTTTGACGACACGCACGCCAGGCGTGGGTATGGCGGCGAGTTGGCAAATTAATGGGCGGGACGGGGAGAGTTTCTCTGGGCCCCATTTAACCCTCATTTCCATTCCTCTTATTCTCTTTCTCTTTACCACTCTCGCTCGCTAGCTAGGACTGCTCCTTTCCCTCCAAGTCCTTCATCACAGACCTTTCCCCAACAATGAGCTTCTCTGCCGCTGGCACTTGTTTTTCACTTTCCCTCGAAACACACCGGAGACTGCGCGGAGATTTTGACTTACGACTGTTCCTTTTAACTTCCTCATCCTCCTCGCAGTAATATATTTGGGCCATAAAAGCCCTTTTTGCTGTGATTTGATGGAGAAAAGTGGACGAGGTTACAGAATTAAATGGTCGGGATGTGTGCTTGGGTTAATTTTTTTTTCTCGTTCTAGGAATGGTGCAACTTTATTCCTATACCTACAGTATAAGCCGTTAAGTCAGCCGTGACCTTGAGAGGACGCGGGTTTACTTTCGTTTTCGGGTGAGAGCTTAAATCCGCTAAGCCGTTGAGAGGGAGCGAGCGACTTATGATAGTATGCAGTTGTTTCTCACCGATCCTTGCGAAAGTTTATTTTATGAGTGAAATGCGCAAATACTTTATTTTAAATTTGGTAATAATTTTACTTGAAGTAAAATAGTTGAGATGGAATGAAATACGATAGAAGTAGCATTTTGAAGTATTCTACCAATTCCCTGCTTCTCCTTAATGCTGCTTGTTTAATGAAATGAAACGTAAGTCTTTAATGGAATCTCGCTCATAAAATCAGCCACACGTAAATGCGTATTAAAAGATGTATATTTATATAAATAAATAAATAAAGCAAGAAAATGGTTCGATGCGTTGGTTTATCGCCGTATCGTCTGTTGCTATTTTTTAGGACTATGATATTTAGCTTTTTGTGTTTTAAAAATCCTTTATATTTACTTCTGGGAATTATTGGGAAAAGGCTATCTCCGTCACTTATAGAAAATTTATTTTAAAATTTTACTGGGCCTGTTCTAACTTCCATTATAATGCTGTAAAACTTTCATACCAAAGTGAGGAGATGTTGCACGGTGATGTGAGATCTTTCAGCCTCGAATTTTAGGAGTGAAGAATTATGTTTCAGTTTCTATTCCTTCGATAATTATTTGCACATTAGGAATCGTATAATTTTTATATTTTCAGCATAAAATTAAAGATAAATATAGACGATTCCTGATTCAATCCTTTGAAAGATTTGGTGTTAGTGGAATACGATGCGTATCCAATATGATTTGTCCAAAATGACCGTTTAGAAAAATACATCAATTTTAGCGTCAATATAATTTATTTCTAAATTTCCTCAATTTCTTTTTAATAATATTAAATAGAACCTTAAAAGCAATCCTAATTAGCCAGGGGGTTTGTGTTCATAGGTCCCCACCGACCATCACCATACAAATCATTTTCCTTCCCCCGCACCCAATAAAACATAGATTTTTGGAATCTTTAGTCTTCCTTAAAGCTTCTAGGCTTCTTGGAAAGGAAGTAAGGAGTCCTCTCACCCGGCCCAATTCATGAAGGAATAATTACATATTTTCTTCTTGTTTTCGCGATTTCTTTTAGTGAAGCAGAAATTACTTAAGCAGTTTGTTGGAGGTAAATTTCACTTATTCGCGTCCGCCTACAACATAGCATACTGCACGTTTAGCTAGATTCCATGCAATCCAGCTTGTTTTCCCCGCAATAACAATTACGTAGTACATACACATTGCAAAATTAGTGACGCAAGCGGAGAACGATCAGAAAAAGTTAGATCCCCATAAGTTGTTACATTCTAGCGTATCTTTACCCACTCTTTGTTCTCATACGTGCAATTAGCAGTAGTTTCTACTTTTTTCGATTACAGTAGTACTTGATTGAACTACGGCCTCGAAACGCCGAGGAAATAGAAAACGAGTGTTAAGAAATGTGTGAGAATTGCGAAAAGCTTTCCTTCTCTTCATCCCCATTTTCCCCATAAGCTTTTATTATATGTATTCGCAGTTTATATTTTTCCAGGAACGTGACCCACGCGAATATGAATGGTGCATTTTACGTTTGATAGCCTTTCCCACTGATATTCAGAACCCCTATCGCGTTAGGAACTTACGAAAATAATACAAAAACACATCGTGATTTGGCGTATTTTTTAATGTATTAAAATATATCGAGTAAAACTTGCCGTGCTTTAAATTAATAATATTGTCCCGAGCCTTACCCATCCGTACACTTACATTGGTGCTTTTCATTGAAATTGGATGATACATCATGCGAACCATTAAATAGTCATTCTCCAATTTAAAAAGAGCATTTTAAATATAAGTTGAATGCACAACAGCTTTCATCTCTTTATTTTTATATCTTTGGATTTATTTACGAAAATTTTAATCCACGTTCGATTTCGCGTCAAGTACGGACGTGAAGAGTTCGCGGAAAATGCGATTATATCAGTACAACCGCATATGCGGATAGAATGAATACTAAACCTTTTCCTCATAAAAATACGGCTTTCTTAGACGCTTATGTCTATAAGGAAACGAGCATTATTTAAAATTACTTGTAATAAAAAAGATGCTGTGTTAATTTTATAAAAATCGCCATAAAAACGTGCGAAATATAGTGCTTTATTATTATTAGCCAAACGGGAAAGTAGAAAGTATTAAGACTATAATCAATCGAATAATATTTTATGCACAAACATAAGCCTTTCTAATGAAACGTCATAAAGAAAAGTACTCCACAAAGCGTATTTTTCGCAAATCGCCAATGTTATCTTGGAAATCACTGCTCTAGAAATTTCCATAACGGGTTACACGTATGTGAGCGATATAAGCCTAATACCCTGTTTCGTAGTAAACCTATCCTAGCTACTTCAGAATTTCCGTTGAGCCATACACCCTTCCAGTACTATTACTAATTTACTTGCTAATATCGGTTAAAACGCCGACTAAAACTTTGGAGTGGAGGTTTTTGCGGCGGGATCGAATGTTTTCGGGTGTTTCCGGGTTTGGTCTCACGGAGAATATTTCTAATGCTCGGCGCATCGTTTGCGAAACTTTGAACATTTGGAATGTTCGCCACGTTGCGAAATCCGGAAACCTCCGAAAGCATTGGCTTTGAATTATGCAAATGCCTCTTAGCCAAACTTCATCCCCTTGGACGGAATCTGAAGGGCACCACCTTGTACGAAGGAAATGATACAACTTTCGCGAAATATTATTTTTTAATAACGTGCGTTCATATAGCTCGTGTAAATGGCTATAATGGAGGTTGGGGAGTTTCGTGCGTTCCCCTCTTATATGTCGTAGATATATTTTTAGTGGATTTCTTCCATTTTGATGAGCGTTTGGGAATACGTTTTCGTCTTTTGTCATGGCTCGTCAAAAGGTTTTTCTTTACACTCTCATAAGAAAGAGATAAAAGTAAATAAAGCCAGTTCTTTTGTCAAAAATTCGTCCTTTTATGCTCGATAATCCTATTTAATCCCATGATTTTCGGTCATTCCTCTTCTCTTTACTTTTGTAAAAGTACAGCGAAACTTCTATAAAAACAAACTTCAAGGTAAACCGAAAAATATTCAAGTTTAGGAAAAAAATGACATGAAAAGACGGGGATTTTGGGCGAGTGAAATGAGTTAACTTCGAGTTGTGGGTAATTCTAATTATAGAGGTTTAACTCATAAAACGCTTATTTAATTGATCGTTATTTTGGTAACAGTCTCTAGCAAAGTTAAGACTAACACGGTTGAAATCTATAAATCGAAAGACCATGACGCGAATCTTCGATAGTTGAAAAGGGGTGTTTCTTTTATCTAGTATTCCTTTACGCTGACTTGATCTTCCGTAGCGGTAATTTTGTATAACTTTAGTCCAGTGTTCTCCTACCTTTCTGCATCTAAAATCTACTATTCGTTTTTAAATTTTCCGAGGATCGACCCAGCGGAATGAGCCTTGATAGGATAATTATGGTTGAGCGGGGAGGGGGCAGAGAGAGGGGAGGGGTGGGGATGATGGGAGGGTGGGATCCCCGCAAATTTTTCCCAAACATTCAGAGATATCGAAACCAGTGTCATAAAATGAAATGTCCTGCTTAACACATCAATTCAAATTAATCGCAAATAACTTCTTATCCGTGTTAAACAAACTCAAATAAAGTTTTATTCGAGTTTTCGTTCTGCACAAGATAATATTTTGGTTAAATAAAATTTATTACAATTTTATTCACCAGGGTAATTCTACGTATTACTGAGTTTTAAGATATTAGAAGTTGAAGAAAAAGGCTATTAAATAAATATACAGGCGGAAGAAATAAACAAAAACATTACTTGAACTAGTTTATTAAGGTCGATATACAACGATACGCTCGTGTCTCGCTGCGAGAACTGATATCGAGAGATATCTGTATTTTTTGGTTTATGCATTCCGCTTGCTCATAATTGTTGAACGATTTTAAAATCACCTGCATAGCTCCATAAAAAAAGTTCCGACTGTAAGTTCAAAATCTATATCGGCTCAACATTTCTCACTCGATTCAAGGAAAAGTAATTGCGCTGAGGCAAGATTCGACGATCGAATTTATAAGGGCCTAAGATCGACCGGTCGATCGTGACCGACTGGTTTGAGACCCTGCTCTAGTAATTTCCATATTCTTACGAGAATTCATCACAAGATGTGGTTATGAGGATGATCGTAGTTTATCGTTCAATAACTAAAGAACATATGTCAGGTTTATGCAAAGTTTTAAAGAGCAAAACCTTTTAGTTATTAGTGTTTCAATAGTGTATTTTCCCTTTAAAAAAATACGGTTATTATATTAATATACTTCCCATTCATACTATCTCTGTCCATTCTACTCACTTTCTCCCTCCCATTTTATACCCCCCCCCCCTTATCTCTATCCACTCAACGTGATAGGGTCATAAGTCGTTATATATACAGCGGAACTTCTATAAATCGAACCTCAAGGGAAGAAAAAAATATTCCATTTGTAGAAAATTCCAGTTATGGAAGAAAAATAACCGGAAAAGGATTTTATTTTTTAAAACGAATTCGCTTCTAGTTATAGAGTGAAAGTTCTCTATGTGTGTATATATATATATATATATATATATATATATACATAGAGAATTTTTCATGAGATTCAAAAAATAATCCAAGTGAAAAATCTTTTTTTTAAATAGCAGATCACTGATTGGAAACGATATTTTTTAATAGCAATATAAGGATAGTAATCTACATTAAGCGAACTTTATTGATAGGCGAACACTATTACAGCTGAAGGAATATTCCAGTTAAAAATCCCACCGTCAGGGGAGGGGGGAGTGGGGGGGGGGGACAAAAACGTTGAGAAAATCTATTTGTTATCCACCCCTAGGCAGGTGCATTCACTTTGTCGCCGACTCGAAGAAAAATTTTTAATTCCCCTTTAAAAAAAATGAAGGAATAATTCTTACCTTTCATTTTCATTCACTTTCCACCGCCCGAAGAATGCCCACTTTCTACCCTCCCTTTCTCTTGTGTGTACACGCAGCTTTTTCTCTTTTCCTCAGAGATATATTACTTTTTATCCCTTTCCAGAACTTTCCGGACTCGTACTCATTTTCAACTCGGTTCATCCATTTGTTTCTTCCCTCTCCTTTTCCGAGAACTACCGTTTCGGATTCTTTCTTTTTTAATCGTTTCCTTTCTTTAAGGCATCGACCGACCGCACTTCTTCTTGTTTTACCCCTCTCTTCGCTCTTATCGCGAATCCTGATCTTTTTCCTCCGACCTCCCCTTTTCACCATCCTTATTAATTATCTGGAAGGCGATTTAATTGAATTCCGATAGTTTGAATTTACTCTAGAAGTTTGGATATATTTCTCGTTCTCGTTTATTCTTTTTGCGGTGGTGTTTTAATCCGTGTCGTAGGTTGATGAAGGTTTTTTTTTCGGCGACGGATTAATATAAAATGTTTTTTGTGGTTTATTAATTTTCGGATTAATTTTTTGATTGTGTTATTTTGTTAAAGGTGGTTCGTTTTTTTTTTTAGCATTAAATGAAAATTTTTCGTTAGTTTTTTTCGAGCTATTTTCGGTACTGGCATCCAAGCAGAGAGTAATAATACGTAAGCATATGTAAATGTCTACTTTTCAAACTGTTCATTTCATGGAATCGACATAAAAAAATTTACGACTCTACCTTAGCAAATCCAACGCTCGCTCTTACGTTCACTTGTTTCAGCAAAAACTTCGTCCGTTCTTTAAACCCCAGTGGACGTAAAAATAGGTGGAATTCATTCCGTAACACTATATCTAAGTAGTTCTCACCGGTGACAGACAAATGACTTTATTAAGGGTGATACCATGAGATACCACACCTCTTTAAAACAAAAAGGCATTCTGGTGGGAACATTTTCACCATGACAAAAAAAATAGTATTCCTCCTCTACTGGATGACACCTTTACGGTTGGCAGCGCCGAAGGCCACCAAATTCTTCTTTTTTCTTTGCAGAAATACCGTTTTTTCTTCCCGTTCTTCTCTAAACTTCCCAAAAAAATGCAATCGGAAACATCCTTCCCTTTTTTTTGTTAACAACCCAACCCACTTCCTTTTCTAAAGGAGGAAAAAGGTCGAAACAATGGACTGACGCTTTCCGTGATGGTGGTGGTGGAGGTCCAAGCGTTCTCGCGATCCGCGGTAGACTTCAGTTGTTTTTCTTCTCTCTTTTTTCCCCGCTCTCTCTCTCTCCTTCTCCCATTCTTTTTATTTCTGCCATTTTAATACCCCCTGAAGGGACTTGGGCTGTTTAAGGGAATGAAAACGCAAATCCCTACGTTTTTTCTTAAAAAGGATGTATATAGAGAGAGAGAGAAAAGGGAGTATTTGGGAAAAGGAGAGGGGAATAAAAGCAATGACGTTGGGAGAGGACTTCCCGGTAAAAAAAAACGGGATGGAATGGGATGGGTAGGAAAAAAAGTAGAAAAAACGAAAGTTCTACCTCGTTTTCCTTTTAGGAAAAAGTAAAAAAAAACCTTCCGATGTTCGTTTTTTTATTTTCCCTTATATCCTCTCTCTTTCTAACTCCCCTCTTTCTGAAATGACCTTTGAGGAATAAGAGGAGAAGGACATCTTCTTCATGTTCTTGTACGTACCGTCCTAGGGAAAGTAGGTATATTGTCCCTTCTTGGAGATGGAAAATTTGTGGCTTTTGGTTAGGAATTAGATGAGACGGAGAAGTTATTTAGACTTTTCATGCGAAGGTATTCATAAGTGATGGACGAAGGAGATGAAATGTAATTCTGGGGTGTGTTAAGCTGCCTCTTCAATAAATTAAGGTCCACGAGTGCATATTATATATGTACTGAAGTCTATATATATATGTGTGTGTGTGCGCGCGTCCGTGTGTGTATACACATTAACACAGTTTTTCCCTATATGCAAAGTAACATGGACTTAAAAGGACAGTAGGTAATTTATCCGTTGTGTTTGACAACCACGACGACAGATCTTGGAGTTGAACTTTTAGAAATAAGGTTGTTCTTTAACAAAATTATCACAAAATACAGTACTTCAAGGATAAACTATAAATGTATTGTAAACTATACAATAATATTGGAAGGATTAGACCTGTGGTTCTCAACCGGGGTGACATGACACCCCAGGGTGACGCGTGAATTATTGGGGGATGACGCGAATATTTGGTAAATTCACAGTAAAATAATACCCCAATATACGTCGGAGATAACGTTCCAGAAAACTGCGACTTATAACGAAACAACGTATAGAGAAACCTTTTTTCCTGGCGGATATTTTGTGACACATTTGTGTCCCAAATGATACATATCAATACAGTACTTTAGAAATACTAAGTTAAAACAAATAAATAAAATTGATAACTATAAAAGACTCACCTGAGATGATTCTGAAGTTTATTTTAGGAGATATTTGTTGGTAGAGTGGTGATCTAGTGCCATCAGTTGGACAAAGGGGCATGCCCTTTACCTGTTGATGGAACTGCGTCAATCAACTTCCTTTCCTTTTCTTTGAAGATGTGTGTCGCTGATAGTTTAACAGCTTTTTTCTTTTTCTGCTCGGAGATTTCTTTGTAGCATTGAAATCCTCTAGAGATTATTCTGTTAGCAGTGCAACAGCGTTCTCTGTTTCGGTCGTCCTCACTGAAGATGGCCATCGCCGCTTCCGGATGTCGAAAGGCCTCAGACAATCTTTTGGTTGTCAGTACTTTGGTGGATGGGATTTCAACAGACGACGACCTCTTCATCAACTAGTTGCTGCCCCAACTGCATCAGATCCTCATTGGCTAAATCCTCGCCATGGGACTCTAGTAGCTCCACGACACCAATCTCTTCTACTTCTTCAAAACCAACTTGCTTAGCCAACATCACAATTTCTTTTTAATTCTTGGCACCGATTCTTCAATTTCTTCCGATCCAGATGCACATTCAGGTCAAACTTTATGCCACACTCGATTCATATTTGAGGCTGTAATTTCCCTCCATGACTCGCTAATGTTGTTAATGGCTTTTATGATGTGATATCCACGCCAAAACTCTTTTATTGATATATTCTCGCCTTCAGTTTCCCCAATAAACTGAGAGAAAGTACGACGTATATAAAAAGCCTTAAACGTCACATTGACCCCTTGATCCATTGGTTGCAACAATGACTTTGTGTTCGATGGTTAGAAAATTACTTCAACATGTTCAGATAAGTGATCAAGATTTTTCGTTGCACAATATTCCTTGAGAGCGGGACAAAAATAATCACCGAACCACTATTGAGAAATAACCTTGGTTACCCAGGATCTTCTGTTGGAACGCCATATACAGATGTTGTTTCGAGTAGCAATTCATAGCCCTAGGGTTTTCACTGTAATAAACTACTAGGGGATTGAGCTTTAAATCTCCTGAGGCACTTCCCCAAGCAAATGAGTCAGTCGGTCTTTTGCTGCTTTGAATCCTGGCGCTATCCTTTCCTCTCTAGATATGGATGTTCTTGATGGCATTCGCTTCCAGTACAGACCGGTTTCATCCACGTTGAATACTTCTTCAGGTATGTAACCTCTTTCCTCAATAACTGCTTTCAATAATGCAGTATAATCTTTAGCTGCGACATGGTCAGCACTCGCAGATTTTCCAGTCACTTTTAAATTACGTAAATTGCTGCGTTTTACAAAGCGATCGAACCGCCCTCTACTAGCAATAAAACTTTCACTTTCGCGGCCCTCACCATTTTCTTTCCTTAGATCTTCGAACAAACCTTTTGATTTCTCTTGCATAACCATCGTACTAAGTGGTATGTTTCTTTCATCTTGATCATCTATCCAAATGTTTAAAAGCCTCTCCATAGCTTCCATAGTGCCACTTCCACCACGAGTTATTTTCGTAGCGCTTAAAGGGGCAACACCTCTTGCATGCTCGCGAATTTTTTCCTTATTCACAAAAATGCTTCTGACCGACGTAGAAGGTATGTTAAGAGTGCGATATCCACAGCTCGTTCGCCTGCATCTAATCTCCGTAACACATCCAATTTCACTTCTAAACTTAAGCTTTTCCTTGCTTCCTTAGGTGCAGGAGCAGCATTATCACTTGTTTGTATGTTTACCACTCATTGCAACTAGGGTTTAATATACGTTTCATCGTAACAACGAACAACCACTTGCAATAATAAATTCAGAAATCACCGAAAATAATTCTCTATAGTGTGATGGAGCACAAAAAATTGGTTTTTTACTTACGGAATACGAGAGCAGTTATACGCAATTTTGAGCACTTTCCAAGCAGATTTCGTAATCCAAATGATAACCAATATCTCATGAGATATCAATGTAAACGTAAACCGGGATGAAAGGACACAAAATTTTAGACAAAACTGTTCACAAAGCTCTCTGTCGCTCATAAATACGTTTTTACACATTGTCGTAAAAGTTGGGATAGTTACTTTTCATCCCTTGTGTGACTTGTGAAACACATACCTCATCGTGCTCACCTCAACATATGACCAGCGGATGTTTATTGTGTAAACTTAAGATGCTTTCTTTTTCGCTTCTCGACACTCCCTTGAGTGTTTACGGTCAGCCACCTTCGAGACGAGAAGGGAAGGAGAGGACCTTTTGTGAAAAGCTGTCCTCGGTTATTCCTCTAAAATTCTTTCTTCCTAGTTCCCTACACGCAATTCATGAATCACCCTCAGTCTTATATATTTTTTTACTTCAGAATCACCATATCGAAGATTCATCTGCTTGTAACCAGACACAAAAATAATTCGCAGTTATGAAATTATAATATTGTTATGTTTATAAAAAACGCTGGAAAGGTGCATTTTCTCAAAATGAAGATAAATAATAATAATGAATGACATTGCGTAACATTGCTCACGTTGGTCATTCGGTAGGGAGCGACCCAAGATGGGGTCGCAAAATGAAATTAAACACGAAATTAAATTAATTTATATAAATAATTGTAAACATGAAATTAAAAGCGAATAGAGGGGTTTTATTTTTATAGTAATAATTTCTGTACCTACCGCAATTGGAATTCCTGAAATTTTGCTTTAAGCTTTTCACAAACGACGTATATGCGAAGCGACGCAACTTATAACGAAACGAAAATGTTGAGAACCACTGAATTAGACAGTTTAATTTCGTATTCTGTAACTTAAGCATAGAGAAAGTTGAGCAAGGTTCCCATGAATATACTAATAGGTTTGAAACTTTGAAGGTATGCTTTTTAAATATTGGAGACATATTTTTGATCGAATTACAATTTAAATTCGGTACGATAGCAATAAAATAAATTCGAAAACTTTAAATGTTTTTTTTTTCAAATTAAAACCACGCGCGTGAATCTTAAAAATCTAGATTAATGAAACGGTATAGGTCTTCCGTAATAGTCTTTCATATCAATGCATTTGAGAATTGTTCTTCATTTAAAGAAATTTATCTGAATTCGATTATAACATCCGGAAGAAATAACCTTTAATACTTGAGATAGTTTCAATATTCTTGAGGATTCATTCCGGAAATCATCTACTATTAATACAATACGTTTTCATTTTCTCCAGACTTTTTCTCCATCACGGCCCGATGAGTAATGTTATCGGTTAGATACCATAAAATTGCGCCACTTGCTATTTTTATTTAACGCGAATCGAATAAGAAATATATGTAATACCGAAACTACGCCTTGGTTTTGGAGATATTCTCATAATGACAAATATCGTCATTCCTTTCGCTTAACTAGATTGATGCGGGACGGATTAATTTTTCTTTTTATATCTATATTATCCCTCTTAAAAGTAAATTTGTGGCCGTCTCTCATTCTCCTGCGGTAAATGAGAGCTATAAATTATATTACACTTTTATTTCCATTAAATAAGAAAATACATTTTTTAAATCTATATTAATAATTCCAGAGAGTCCGCATTTTTAGCACTTTTTTCGGGATACTTCTATTTGAAATAAGGACTGGAATTTTTGGTCCTTAAGTTATGACTAAAAAATGAAAAACTCTCGGAAATGTGACAGAGGCTCCATTGTAGGGTTATTTCTTTTCTTCATTTTCTTATCGGAGATATGGTGTAGGCGTAGAGGATTTTAAAAAGGATATTAAATTTTCTATTAACCGAATTGCGTTTTTATTTTATGCAAGACAGAGTTTCGATCTGGAGTCTTAGCAGCAAAAAAAAAGTACATCGATCAACTTTAGCGTAACGTAATATCGATTATTATGTGGAATTAAATGAAAAAATCATTTAAATTTTATTCGCCGTATTTCGCTGACGTATATTTCTGTGTTTTTACCTTCTTAATTTATAACTTGATTCTATTGTCGTTCGATTACCCGAACAAATTGATAATATGAACTGAAGTCAAGCGATTATTTCCGAACTAGGGAAATCCTCCCTGAAAAAAAAAGTTAAATTTAATTTCACTGAAAACTGAAATCGTGAACTACGGTCTTGTGTAGACGTTGAGATATGTTGATTGGCGCCATTGTGTATTAGTTTATTCCGTTTCAAACATTATTGGGATTATCGGCATGCATCCTTAAACTTAGGCAACACTTCCGACGATCTTTCAGCGGATTGAGAAACTTGTCCTCTTATAGCCAGAAATAGTTTTAAAAAACCATATACGTGTTTCGGAATCCTTACAAATTCTAATAAATTATGTATTTCAAGGGTCATATTTACAATAAGTAAGACTTTGCGGCACCTTTTCTGCCATTTTCGACGGTAATTGAAAGCGTTGGTTGAAAAAATATTTACTCCGAGGAGCGATTTTACCCGCAATCATATACAAGAATGCTCTTAGTTCTTAAATTCTTAACAAGGTAAAATGGAAATCGCCTAATTTTCGAGGAAACGTTGCACCATAGGCATCAAAGACCAAAAGTATAGTTTGTCCAAAGAAAAGCAATAAGTTAGATAAAGTGTTAGCCTTAGCACCGTTGACGTAACTGCGATAGATACAAAAGCACGAAAACGGGAGAGTTTCGACAAGACGTGATATAGAAGATGTAGATGTTGACAGGGAGTCAAAAAAAATAACGCGTGACATGACTGCCGAAAAGCGTAACGCAGGTGAAAAGAAAGGCAGGAAAAGGAAGTTACGGGAGAAAAACCGGAGGAGAAAAGGTAGAAACTGAAAGTAGGAGGAGGCAGTGTAAGATAAAAGGGTAATAAAGAAGAAGATGGGAGGGTGGGAGATAAAGGAGGGAGAGGGAGGAAAATAGAGGGAGATAAGTGGAAGAGAAAGAAGAGAGGAGGAAGGGAGGGAGAGAAAGAGAGGGAGATTAGGAAATAGAAGGAGACAGACAGACAGACAAACGGCTTTATCGGGGCGAAATTGAGACTATATAGTCCCTTCTTACATTTAAGAGGGAGGGAGATAGAGAGAGGGAAAGAAATGGAGCCGAGAGGGTTGAGGAGGGAAGGATGGAGAGATTGGGAGGGTAAGAGAGGGGAGAAAGGAAGAGAGAGGGAGGGAGAAAGATAGATAGGGAATGCAAAGAGTGGAAGGGAAAAAGAGGGAGGTGGAGGGGGGAGAGAGAGAGTGGAAAGGAAAGGAGAGAGGGAAGGGAAGTAGAGAGAGGGAGGAAAGGAGGGAGTGTTAGTGATGTGGAGGGGAAGGAGGGAAGGAGAGTGAAGGAAGGAAAGGGACGGAAGGAGGGGGAAAGGGAGAGTTACAGAGATGGAAAGAGGGACGGACAGACAGACAGGCAAACGACTTTATCGGGGGCGAAATTGAGACTATATAGTCCCTTCTTACATTTAACCCTGCGTCAACAGTTACAAATGAGGATAAAATAACACTAATAATTTCGCAGAATAGAACCAGAAAAAAAATTGAAAAACGTACAAGAAAAACATCAAATTACAAATTAAGAAAATTTTTATGAAAAGACAGATTAATTGCGGTAAAAACCTAGGAAAGACCTGGCTTGGCCATCCTAGTAAAAGACCACGCAGGACAACACCCTGGAAGGGAAGGGGGGTGGAAAAAAACCTGCAAAAACCCTAGATACATAAAAGAACAATATTGGAATTACAATAATACATACAAGTTTAAAAAGATAAGATTTACAAAAAATATTTTAATTTTATGAGTAATGAATAAGATAATTAAAGAAAATAAATAAGGTGAGAACATAAATATTTAGCAGAAGAAGTGGTGGAAGAAAAGGAGTGAGAGATGGAGAGTGAAAAGGAGGGGGAGAGAGAGTGGGAGATGGAGGGAGAGGCAGGGAGAGAGAAGGGAGAGTGAGGAGGGGAAGGGGAGGGAGAGAGTGGGAGAGGAGTACATACAAACCGTATTATATAGGAAAATAAAAATTTAAATTAAGGTGGCCTAAAGTGTTGATATGGCAGGGAGGGAGGTAAGGTGGGAAAGAAATTGGAGGGATTGAAAGAGAGGGGGAGGGAGGGGGGAGGGTGAGCCTCGAGAAGAGATGGAAAGAAGAGACAAAAAATGAATGAGAGAGAAAGGGGAAAGGAGGTAGCGAGGAGGAGAGAGCGAATCGTCACCCCTCGTCTTTATTATTTACGACCTTCTTTTCCGGATTCATTTTTTTTCCCGGACCGTGAGATGAACATTCCAGCCTCCCTCTTTCTCTCCCTTCCCTCCTCCTCCTCCTCCTCTCTCTCACTTCCTCCCTTTTACCCCGTTACCTTTTTTCGCGCGGGATGACTGGTGCGTCTTTTGTTTCTGCCTCTCTTCGTCACGTTTCTCGGCCGAGCGATTGGGGAAGGGAGGAACGGTTCGTGATGGAATGAGATGGCGATGAGAGAGAGAGAGATAGAGAGGATTAGAAAGAGAAGGATGAAAGGAGAGCTGAAGCTGAAGAGAGTGCGTTGAAGAGATTGAAGGCCCATCACATTAACCTTTCAAGAATTCTACGTTTTTGCTTCTCGCATGGGATTATATTTTCTAATCTGAGTTCTTAGTTTTTTTTAATGGCATTTAACCGGTAACGGTATGAGTTATTTTGATGCCGCAGGAAAGGAGTCATCTGCAGGAACGCAGCTAGGAGATGCGGCAAAATTGAGTTGCCGTAGTTACGTGGAATATTATTTCTCCTGCGTTTTTCTACGGAATAGTAGCATTTGATAAAAAATAAAGTTAACGTTTAAGTAAAGAAAACTTTTGCTACTATGTTTTTTTTTGGGAACGTTTGGCGCATTTTTCAGGCGCGGCCCACGGTAAGTGCCACACAGTGGAGATAAGTTTAAGAGAAAGAAGAGAGGAGGGAGGGAGAGAAAGAGAGGGAGATGAGGAAATGGAAGGAGAGAGACAGACAGACAAAGTGGCTTCTTACATTTAACCCTTTGATCGGGTTTGATATATCATATAATTTAATTACGAAATTTCACATACATATTAATTACAGATTTGGTTATTATAATATAATGAATTGTCATAGAATAATGTTAGGTTTGTGGGATAAAAAATGTGTAATAGATATGTTTATCACAGAAAAAATGTCCCGCTGTGGAAAAACACCTACGAAGAGGAGAGAGGTGTTAAAAACCGCGAAAAAATCCTAACTATATATAGAAGAAAACATAGTAAAGAAAGAAAAAAGAAAACGATTTGAATATCTAAACAGAAAAATAATAACATATACATGCATACAACATATAAAAATATATATGTACCCAACAGGCTCCGTCATACCACCTTGTTTCACGTCCCATTTTCCCGTGTTAATGTGCATACGTGCTCGCCAATTCCGAGAATGCTACGCAGGTATAATGAGGTGACCGCCATTAATACTAATGTGAATATCTCCAACGACACCCCGTATGTTTATAAAAAATATTATTACGTTCTTTAATGTAACTGACGTATGATATCATATTATAAAATATACGTGTGTCCATGTGTGTTGTACGTTGTTGATTGTATTATATATTTATTTTATATTGTACTAATTATTATAACACATGTAATTGGGATTTATCCCTGTATGTGTTCAATAAATAATAATAAGTTATACTGGAACAGAGAAATTATAACCGAAAAAAGAAAGACAAAATAACATATCTGATAGACATAACTATACCGAACACACCAAATTTAGAAAAGAAATTTCATGAAAAAATACAGGAATACACACCACTGGCAGAAGAAATCAGAAATACATGGAAACAAAACAAAGTAATCATTATACTCATAGTTTTATCATCCACCGGTGTCATCCCAAAATGTCTCCATAACAGCATTAGCCTACTGAACCTAAACACTAAATTGTGCATAAAACTACAGAAATCAGTGATTATTAACACAACTTCAATAGTAAGACGATTTTTAGGAAATACCACCTGGCCACCAAAAGGAAAGCAAATATGTAACTTTATGCAGCTTGAGATATCTCCGCTGTATAAAAACCATGCCGGACAACTTCTGAGAGAGAAAAACATAATAATAATATACATACAAAAAAATTAAAATAATGTGCAAATTAAGAATATGCATTTAAAAGTCGGAGGAAAAAAGAGAGAAAAGAAGATAAAGGGGGAAAGAGAAGAGAGGGGGGAAGGAGGGAAGAGATAGGGGAGAAAGAGAGGGGAAAAAGTGGAGGGGCAGAGAGGGGGGGGAAGGAAGGGTTATAAGAGAGAGAGAGAGGATTGAAGAAAAAGATTGAGAGGATGTGAGAAAGAAATTAAGAGAAAGGGATGGAAAAAGAGGAGTGAGAGAGGGAAAGGAGTAAGTAGAGAAAGAGAGACAGAAGGTAAGAGAGAGAGAGAGACATGGAGAGTGGAGACCGAGAAGGATGCAGTTAAAAAGACAAGAGAGCAGCGACACATTCGAAGCGAAGGAGAGGCGGTAATGGAAGATATTTTTCGCAAGGAGAAGGGGAGAGAGAGAGAGGGGGGAAAGGAATAATGAATATTTCGCGAATGCAGGGAGAAAACGAAAGAGATATTTTCCGCGATGACAAGAGTAGAGAGGTTCTCATTTTTTTTTTAATAAGGAGGGACAAATGAAAATCGACAATGGGGAAAGAGATTGTAGCGCGAGCGTGGGGCTGAATGCTGAGTACAACGCCGTGCCCGGGACGCGAAGGAAATGAGATCGCTTAATCAAGATGGAGGGAGGGAAAGGGCGAGAATAAATGATGGTTTTTGGACACGTGGAAAGTATTCGCGAAATATTCCCGGCGTTTGTTTCGTAAAAATGAGCGGAGTGGAACCTGCTCCGAAAAAAGTTTTAATTATAGATTAAAAATACGGGAAAATAGTAAGGCGATACGTTTCGCTAGAGAGAGAAAGAGAGTAAAAGGACTGGACGAAAATTTTCTCTCTGCAGATTAGAGATGTTTCGTAAAATTTCGCGTATAAAGTTTTCGAATGAAGGTGAAAGCGGATCTCTTGTCGCGCGCGCACACACTTTGTCCGAGAAAATATAGGCTAACGCCTCGTACACTTAGCTCATACTCGAGAAATGCACCCAAGAGGTCACAAAAACCTCAAGGTCTCCTTTTACTTACTGAATTCTCTCAAAGGTGAGTTCCCAAACTTTTTTGTTCAACGTACCCCGACTTTAGAGTGAAGCTTTACGTACCCTTTCTCAATTTTTTTAGAGGATGTAAATTTTACTGTTTACCATGTACGTATGTGTATACAGGAAAATACACACAGATAAAAGCCTTTTTATATTGATATTTTTCGATTTCCCCGTGCCAAAATAAGGCATGTAATGGTTGACACGTTACCAATAAATGCAGTTTATGAATTTAAACTCTTATATATTTCAACAACCGTATTATAGTAAATACTAAGTGTATCTTAAAGGTTAAAAAGTAAAATATGGAATGAGCGCTAAGTTTTTTCTCGTATTGTATTGACGTATTAGTTACATAACTTTAAATTCAACGAGTAATGCTTCATGTTTCGATTATCTTAATAGGTATCAACAATGGGCTGATGTTGATCAAAACCAAAATTTGAATGTAGGAAAAATGACGACTTCTTATCTCTATGCCCGTTATTTCAATAAAAATCAGATCAGACTATTTAGAACTATAACGTGTTTTAAAAAGCCAAAAACAAATCTAAATGTCTGAAAGGAAAATAATATTGAATTTAATATGTTTTGGTGAGGAATAGAGGTAGTAAACAGTGGCTTAGCGATTTTCAAAGACATCCTGTAAGTTCTTTTGAGTTTTTGAACATGTAAATCTTTTTATTTATCAAACATCTCACGTACCCCTTGATTTGGCTTCACGTACCCCAAGTTGGGTACCCCTGGTCTAAGCGATCGGAATGCGAAACGCGATCCTACTAAAGGATCGGACCAGCACGGTCAGGATACAATCTCAGGCCCGCATCGGAAAAAGGCTAAAGGTTGAAGCGATAAATCGTCAGTTTCTTAAACGTGAACCTTCCTTTTAACCTTACGCATGTTCGCGGGAAAATTTTTGGGAAGGAAAAATATAACGAAATCGCCTTCGTGGAAAAAGGTCGCGAACCTGCGGCATTATATTCCTAAAGCGTCTTGCGCCGGTCCTTTTTCACATTTTTAGACGCAAATTTGGTCAAGGTGAAAGCATTGAGATTTACTGCTTTAGGAATATGCATGCATCATGAAAACTCATGTTTTGGGACGCACTTTTTTTCCAGAAAAAGTTTGGGGCTCAGCGATGGGTTGCGCCCTATACGAAGGTACATAATTTTTCCCAAAGTGAAAATACGAAGAAAACTCAGGAAGAATAAATTACAAGAGATTTATTTTAATAGCACGGACAGCGATAAAATAAAATTCAACTCTTATCAAAACATTTATACGCGAAAAGAATTTTGGAGATTAACAAAATTTGCACGCGAATAGCCTGTACGTATATGAAGGAAGCACATTTGATCCGTGAAATCCTTTGTTTGAGGCGCTTTTGCGACTTGTGGCCTGCGACTGTCCTAAGACACATACATATATGTCCCATATACGGATACAAAATCCTACCAGCGTTGTATACACGGACATTTACGGTATATGTATACATCAACTACATGTCACTGCCATCAGTTGCTGACGAAGGGAATACCCCGAAAGCTCCAATTTACGTGCGTAAATGTGGCAATGTGACTCTAGGACACTCCAGTGGATCTCTTATTTCTAAGTGTACACTGGGCTTCATTCCCTAGTTGCCGGTGATATCCCTATTTACTTTCCCTTGCCTTTCCTCTCCCATAAGCAAATACACACACACACACACACTTGTGGTTGAGGAAAGGTAAATAATGATATTTAGGCCAACTAGAGCACTTACCGGAAGCAAAGTCGCGTGGATGTCGGAGAGACACATTTGTAGACGTTGTGTCTCTCTTGTACTGACGAAGGGATCATCCCGAAAGCTCCAATGACGTCTACAAATGTGTCTCTCCGACACCCCAGCGGCTCACCTTCCGGTAAGAGATTACTGGGTTTCCTTCAACAAATAGTTGCCCTATATATATATATATATATGTTACGCAAGCGAGGACGACCGCCACGAGAAGTGCTACCAGAAGCGGGACGGAGAAGGAGAGTACTAAGAGATCACGTGACGCGAGAGAGAAGAGTGTGTGACGGGACTCGTGGTAGCGTGGGCCGTGTGTTGGCTCGTGGAAGAGCTTCTGCTGGAGAGCAGAATGCTGGTGTAATTCGGGTTTAAATAAAGTTGGAGTCCCTTGGACGTGTTGTGTTATTTCGGGTGTGCCTCCCCGAGGAGGAAGTTGGAGAGTGGTGTAGTGTTTTCTGACAGAGCAGCGGCGGGATCGGGATCAGATAAGGATAAGAAAATCAAAAACCAGTTTTCGGAAAAGAGCACGTCGTGAGAGAGCCGACTGTTTGCCGATGAAGACTGTACTCCTCCGTAAGTACGTGAAAGAAAAGTGATTCCCGAGTGAACAATACCCCAAGTATAACTAGGGTTGTGAGCGTCGAAACAGACCTAAAAAAGCGAAATTAGCGAAAAAAAAGCGACCGCATGGCGTTTAGTGGGGAACCGGAAATGACGTATCCAGTGGCGGGAACAGGAGTAAGCGAGGCGTTCTTGACGCGAGCAGCGAGCTTTCCTGAGCTACCGAGAGCGATGTCGACGCCCTCTGTGACCCGACCAAAGAACCACTTAGCGCCTAGGGCGAGCGATAACGACATTGAACGTGAGATTCTACGACGAGAAAGACAGTTGCTGGAGAGAGAGCGCGCGTTGTTAGACCGCGAAAGAGAAATAATGGAAGCGAGACATTGTAGTACGATGGCGACAACTGTAGTTGCTCACCGAGACATGGCGGAAAGATTGTTGCCCGAGTTTGACGCGTCGACGACCTTAGGATTTACCGCCGAACAGTGGGTGCGGCGAGTGGAAGGGGTCGCTTCCGCGTATTCGTGGGACAATTCCGTATTGCTTACTCATGCGGTGAATAAGCTGAGAGGAGTAGCTAAATTGTGGTTAAATAGTGTCGCGGAAGAAGTGTATTCTTGGGAGACTTTTAAAGAAAGGTTACTTTATAGCTTCCCATCAACAGCTGATCAGGCCGATGTCCACATGAGTCTCACGAAGAGGAAGAAGCAGCGCGACGAAACCTATGAGTCATACGTGTATGCCATGAAAGCGATAGCGCGACGAGGTGACATAGATAAAGAATCCTTGATTAAATACATTTTGAACGGCTTAGGTGACAAGGAATTAGTAAGGTCGCTGGCTTTGTGTGAGTTCAAAGATGTTGAAGGGTTACTGCTCAAGATAAAGCGCTATGAAAGTATTACAGAAAGAGCGAGATTAGGTGAAAGACAGTTTTTAGCTAACCGTTATAGTGTCCCAATTGAACCGCCAAACGAAGGTAATGTGGTGAGGAGAAATAAGCAGACAACGCAGGCGAGGTGTTATAATTGTAACGGCCAGGGACACATGGCTAAGGATTGCCCAGAACGACAGCAGAGCAGGCGATGTTTCCGATGCAATAAAGAGGGACACATAATGAAGGAATGCCCTCAGGGAACCCAAGTTAATAGACAGAATTTGGAAATGAAAAGGCGAGTCCAAAGAATTTCGGTGCCGAACGACCAAATTAAAGACGAATATTATAAATGGATAAAGGTTAATGATGAACAAGTTGTTGGGTTCATTGATTTAGGGAGCGATGTTGTGACCATGAGGCAAGATGTCGCTGAACAGCTAGGTGTAGAATACTTTGCGAGTCAAAAAAGTCTGATTGGATTCGGCTGTGGGAAAAGTAACGTAATAGGCTCCAAACAGTTAATCCTTGTTGTGGACGACGTAAGCATTGAGGTAGAAGTGCTTGTGGTCCCAAACTGTTCGCAAGACGATGCCATAATTCTAGGACGAAGCGCCCTAGACCAATCGGGGATTCGAGTTGAGAAGAGCTATCAGAAACTTGTAATTAGGAGAGAGACTGATGGGCAGGAGGAAGAAAGTAACTTGGAAGCCAAAGTTCGAAATGTCAAAGAGAGGGCCGGGATAGAAATGGAAGAAATAAATTTGAATAACGACCTGTCTGAAGAGGAGAAGGATGCGGTATACGAAATGGTGAATGAGTATCGAGAATGTTTTGCGAAAAATTTGAGTGAACTGGGTACAGTAGAGTCTGCCAGTTTCGAGATAGAATTGTTGGATAACCACCCTGTGAATTTAAGACCGTATCGCCTACCGTACGCCCAAAGAGCGACTATGCAAAAGGCAGTCGATGAGTTAATGAAAATGGGTATCGTGCAGGAGTCGACATCAGAATACGCAAGCCCAGCATTGTTAGTGAAGAAAGCTAACGGAGAAGACCGGCTGTGCGTCGATTACAGAGCATTGAATTTGAAGACGAAAAAAATAAAATTCCCCATGCCAGCCATTGAGGAACAATTAGACGCGCTTGCAGGAAACAGTTATTTCACCATTTTAGACTTGGCGTCGGGATACTATCAAATCCCTGTAGCCCCAGAGACGAGACCCTTGACAGCTTTTGTCACCTCAAGTGGACTGTACGAGTTCACAAAAATGCCTTTCGGAGTAGTAAACGCACCTGCAGTGTTTAATCAAGTGATGAAAAGGGTAGTGCGAATGACAAAACCAGGAGAGGTCCTAGTCTATATGGATGATCTGTTGATACCCAGCAAAACGGTGAAGGAAGGGTTAGAGAGATTAGAAAGACTGTTGCAAGTACTGAAGAAATTGGGGCTAGCGCTAAAAGTATCAAAATGTGAATTTTTCAAAACTAAAGTAGACTATTTGGGCTTTGAAATAACCAAAGATGGGATCCGACCAGGCGAGAGAAAAATTCAGGCAGTTAAAGAATTTCGAAGGCCGGAGAATGTTCACGAAGTGCGACAATTTATTGGTTTGACGAGCTTCTTTAGAAGATTTGTATTAGGATTCGCTACGTTAAGCAAGCCGTTAACGCTCTTGACGAAGAGAGATACGGTATTCGTGTGGACAGAGAAACAAGAAAACGCATTTCAAGAGCTGAAGAAAAGATTAATCGAGCGTCCGGCACTTGCGTTGTTTGATGTAAATGCCGAACATGAAGTTCACACTGACGCCAGTAAGAATGGACTAGCGGGGATTATCTTACAGCGTCGAGAAGGAGAATCTCAAAAACCTGTGGCATATTATAGCCGACAGACGACAGATCTAGAGAAGAACTATCACAGTTATGAGCTAGAAGCGTTGGCAGTAGTTGAAGCCGTAGACAAATTTCGAATGTATTTATTGAACAGACCCTTCAAAGTTGTTACTGACTGTAATGCTTTAAAGACCACCATGTCCAAGAAAGAATTGTTACCGCGGATAGCGAGGTGGTGGCTTCGATTACAAGAGTATGATTTCACGATCGAGTACCGACCAGGACGCAACATGAGTCACGTTGATGCCCTCAGTCGAAATCCCGTGGGAGATTCCGAGGAACCGGATACAGCAGACTTGAAAATCTTCACGTTGCGAATAAATCAGGATGATTGGTTACTAACAATGCAGCTGCAGGATGTAGCTATCCAGAAAATACATCGTACCTTACAGCAACCTGCGGTCGCCAATGAGGATAGGCAGATCCACACAGACTATGTGCTGAAAGACAACCGTGTCTGTAGAAAGGTAGACGGTGGGGTCCGTTGGGTTGTGCCTAAGAACTCTATTTGGCGCATTCTAAAGGGAAGTCATGATGACATGGGACATTACGCAGAAGAGAAAACCCTAGAACACGTGAAGAGATATTTTTGGTTTCCGAAGATGAGAAGAAGGGTAAAGAAATATATTGCAGCTTGCATTGAGTGTGCTTATCATAAGAGACCGGGAGGTAAAAAAGAGGGGCAGTTGCACAGTTTAGAGCGTGTAGCCATCCCATTTCACACAGTTCACGTGGACCACTTAGGGCCATTCCCAAGGAGTAAAAGGGGCAACGAGTATGTTCTCGTGTATCAAGACAACTTTACAAAGTTCATCCTACTAAAGGCAGTGAAAACCACAAAAACCAAACCAGTGTGCGAAGCTATCAGTGAGATTACGAGCTTATTTGGGTGTCCTGAGCGTTTAATTACAGATCGAGGTACGGCATTTACAGCGAAGGAATTTGAAGAATTATGCGAAAGAAACCAGATAAAGCATATAAAGAATGCGACTGCTACCCCTCGAGCAAATGGACAAGTAGAGCGATCAAACGCATCCATTACAAACGCCATATCCACTATGTATGCACAAGAGGATGGAGGCGACTGGGACACGAATTTGAGAAACATCCAATTCGCCATGAATTCTATGTCAAATAAAACTACTGAGAAGAGCGCTTATGAGCTATTGTTTGCTTATAACCCAAGGAATTCATTGCAAAACCGTGTTATATTGGCGTTGCAAGAAAGCGAGCTCGATGAGACTAGAGAGACCTTAGGCGAAGCAAGGGAAAAAGCGTTAGTAAAGATATCAGAGACGCAGAAAAAACAGAAGGAGCGTTACGATCAAAGACATAAGGTGCCGAGAGTGTACCAAAAGGGAGATTTAGTCATCGTAGAACGAGAAGCGCAAGCGACAGGGTGTTCGCGAAAATTAGCTCCGAAATTTAAGGGTCCGTATCTTGTCTCAGAAGTGCTAGCGCGAGATAGGTATTCTCTCATGGATATACCAGGGGCAAAGAGGACACAGCGAGCGTTCAATTCCGTGTTTAGTGCAGACCGAATGAAACCCTGGTGTAAGCCCCCCCAAGGCGAAGTAGGAGATGACGACCAGGCCGAAGAGAGCCAGGACGAGGGAGATGACGACCAGGCCGCGGACAGCAGAGGGAAAGAAGACGAGAAGCGGATGGAGAACGGCGCGAGCGCCAGAGGAGCAGTTCGACCGGAGGCAGACCGGACCGGGACCGAGGACGGCCCCGATGTCAGGAAAGGCCGACTGTTACGCAAGCGAGGACGACCGCCACGAGAAGTGCTACCAGAAGCGGGACGGAGAAGGAGAGTACTAAGAGATCACGTGACGCGAGAGAGAAGAGTGTGTGACGGGACTCGTGGTAGCGTGGGCCGTGTGTTGGCTCGTGGAAGAGCTTCTGCTGGAGAGCAGAATGCTGGTGTAATTCGGGTTTAAATAAAGTTGGAGTCCCTTGGACGTGTTGTGTTATTTCGGGTGTGCCTCCCCGAGGAGGAAGTTGGAGAGTGGTGTAGTGTTTTCTGACATATATATATATATATATATATATATATGATATATAATGATATACGTATATCCTCGCTCGCACATCTTTTGTCCTTAGCTTCTACAAAAGAGGTGTCCATAAAAATTCCCTGCGTCGCAAACTTCTCCTTCGTGTGTCTCATGAAATTTCACTCTACATTCCGCGGGTTTCTGAGAAAGGCGGGCGCTCGCAAAGAATTTTGATGTTGCCTATTGCCCTTTTCTTCCGCACCGAACGTGGCGACAATAGGATATGGTTCTCTTGTCGCAGGAGGAAGTGGGAGGAGGTGATGACAGGGAGACAGAGAGAGAGAAAGGAGAAGGAATTGGGTGGTACGAAGGGGAGGGGGGGTGGAGGAGGGTGTTGGAAGGGAGGAAAAGGATTAGAAGTTGGTTGAAAAGTTTGATGTCCACTTATCATCGACGGAATTGAATTATGCCTCCGCGTTGTATTCATACCGTTCTTTTTCTTTCGAACGAATATTTTTATTAGTTAAGACACCTCCCTAATTCCCCCACCGCTCAAAGGTGGCGTGTCCAAGCGGGGAGGGAGAAGTTCAGGGGTCATAACCCCTCTCCCGTTTGGATTCAAAAATTTCCTTCTCGCTCGCGAATCACTAAAACATCGGTACAACATACATTGTACAAACTTTCTCATATATGGGTACTAATGCGTCGTTTAGTTATCTTTAGAAAATGAAAATCTTATTAGCCTGTTTTTAGAAAATCCAATTTTTGTTAAAGTTGCCCAAGAATAAACTAGCCTTATATTAATTTATTGATGGAAATGAAATACGTACTATTATTGTAGATGTATACTCAAGTAACTGTACGAAATTTGACCAAAACCGTTATAGCCGTTTTTGAGAAAACCGAATTATTGTTAAAGTTGCCTAGAATAAACTAGCCTTATATTCATTTTTGAGAAATATGAACTATACAGTATTATTGAAGACGTAAACTCACGTCACTGTACGTAATTTGATCAAAATCGTTATAGCCGTTTTTGAGAAAATCGAATTGTTGTTAAAAATGCGTAGGATAAACTACTCTTAATTATTGAGCATTGACAACCATTTCTACAAATACTCTTCTCAGTATGATAAATGCCTAAGTACGAGATTTCATTCATTTTTGCTTTACCGTTTAGACTCCAGAACCAGTAACAGAGAGACGGCATTGCAAAAACCACTTTTTCGGATTCAGCGACACCTAAAACATATATTTCCGTAAAAATCTCGAGGTCGAAATTTTTCACGATAACAATACTTTCTCGATACTTCGTATGAGAAAGTAAAAAGTGTCATGCGCTTTAGCTCCAAACCCCCCTCCCCCCTCTCGAGTTTGGGCTCAAAAACCCCCTCCCCCTTACAAATTCCCGGCCACGCAACTGCCGCCCAATGTTTACTTGCAACACTCATTATTTTAGAATGGAACGTTTTACTCGTCATGCCTTCGGAACATTTTCCCTTAAAAGTTATGAAGATGTCTCAAGTTTACAGTTTCCTTCCTTTTTATGAGGGAAAAAGTATCTCCAAACCTTTCTTTGAATTATTATAATCTTTTTTTCCAACGTGGATATTTAATTGTACATTTATATACGCAGAAACCTGAAAATTTTTCCTCAATTCTAAGAGAAAAACACATTTATTTACTGGACACTTAAATATTTTAAACGACTCTGGGGAAACGTTCGCTGGTAATTTGACGCAAAATAGGACAAGACACCGACTTTGCATTTCCTGCGTTATTGTTAGATATAATTTCCCATTTTCGTATGATTTACCTTTTTTCTTTATTCATCTATTACTTTTATAGAATAATCCTCGTTCACATTTATTAGCAGTAATTCATTTTCAACTATCCCAAAGATTCGTCGTCATAAAACCATTTTGTCCCTATAAACAGTTTAGAATTTTTTACGAACAACCAACTCTCCATTAAATATAATTCCTCAAATTATATTTAGCTTAGGAAGGATTAATTCATTTATGCATGGTTATTTTCTACATTTTAAAGTTTCAACGATCATCTGATTATTACCATATATTTCCAAAACCCGCATTAAATAATATTTTCTTGAGAAAATTAGTTCATATGAATTTCAATTACGTATATATTATTCGCGTGTGTTCATACCCAAGTTACACGAGTTAACAGCTTCTTCAGCGCATTATAAATACGCATTAGTTCCGAAAATTAATTACAGAGATCGCTTTAGTGGCTGAATCATCATTGAGACGAACTATCTACCTGTTTTTTCAAACCAGTTTATAGCTGTTGAATTTATTATCAGTTATTAAACGTAAGTTAGGAATAATTTAACCCAAATCCACTTCATTAATTATATGTATATCATTATAAAAGTTTTCTGTGTGTGCCAAATATACCTTTGGCCACTCATTTAGCAACACTCATTTTTTAAAACAATTGGTAAGCATTAATTTAAGAAAATATAATTGGAGCACTTTCTGATTACCACAATTGTTTTACCTTCCTTACCGCATCCTTCATTTAGATTTTCCATTTCTACTTTCTCATATACAAAGTATATTAAATATTTTAATCGCGAAAAAATTCGACCTCGAGATTTTGATGGAAATGTACGTTTTAGACGTACCTGAGTCCGATAAAGTGGATTTCGCAATGCCGTGTCTTTCTGTGGGTTTGTCTGTTCGCGGCTCTAGAGCGTAAACGGTAGAGCGAAAATAAATGAAATCTCGTACTTAGGCATTTTATCATACTGAGCAGAGGATATGAAAAAATGGTTGAAATTGCTCAGTTATTAAGGGAATTTTATTCTACGCATTTTTAACAACAATTTGATTTTATCAAAAACGGCTCCAACGATTTTGATCAAATTTTGAACAGTTACTTGAGTTTACGTCTTCAATAATACTACATCGTTCATACATATCAAAAAATGAATATGAGGCTAGTTTTTTTTAGGAATCTTTAACAAGCATTTGATTTTCTTAAAAAAGGCTACAACGATTTTGATCAAATTTCCTTTAGTTATTTATAAGTTGATGTTTATAACGATTCCACATAGTTCATATTTTTCAAAAGATAACTAAACGACGCATTAGTTTATGAGAAAGTTTGTACAATTATGTTGTAACGATTTTTTAAAATGTTATTAGCGGAGAATGGGACAAAGTAGGTGCATTCGTTTCATCTTGGCACTTCAACATCTGTGTTGAGAGTTCATTCAACCAGGTTTGACCCCGTTTATTCGCCTCCCCTTTCCCTCAGAAAAAGGACTTCTAATAGCTCCGTGCACGTTTATGTGTGTGTGTGTGTGTGCGTGCGTGGGAACGTGCCTTTACCGCCTTAAAGCCCCGCAGTGTGACAAAAGTTCCTCTCCTCTATTTCTGCACTTGAAGCATGGTCCGAGGGTGTAGAGTGTGGTTTAAGGGTATATTTTTTCCCAGCAGGAGTCTTCTCGCAGGCTATCCCCCCAGCTTGAAAGGGGAAGAGAAGGAGGGGGGAGAAGGGAAAGGGGGGTGGTGGGAGAGGAGGAGGTTTTCGAGGAGTTTTTTTTTTTTTGAGGCCCCCACCTGAAAACTCGACCTTTTTTTGTATGATACGGAATAAAAAAAATAACTCCCGCCCGGCATTACTTGACATATTTAAAAGATTTATAAACGTTTCTCCTAAAAAAAAACAAAGGTTTTTTAATCCGGCACCCAATGTCGCTCTCTCTCTCTCTCTCATCCCTCTTTCCCCTGTCTCGTGTTTCGTTTCGAAAAAATTATCTCGGGACTAACTGCATTTCCGCGCTCTTGTTTTCTGACGGATATCGTTTCTTGTTTGTTTCTGCTACACAAATGATTACAAGGGAAGGGGTATTTAGTATTTTTTTGAGGAGATAAACGTTAAGAAATAATTCTAGGACGTGAAAATAATATGGAACGACGTAAATACGCTAGTGTAATTGCCTTTCATAAATGATGCGTGAGCATGAAGGAAGTACTAAATTAAATTGGAAACAATTTAAGACGTATATTTTAGCTGTGCTGTAAATCAAAATAGCAGCGTAAATGAACACAACCATGACTCACTGTAGCCATTTAATGAATCGTGGAAAATAAATTTCAAGTGCATCGTTATTGTTATAGGTATATTAATGTTTATTTTAAATATTGATTGCAGTTACTTACATAAATTGTCAAACCGTTTGCTTTGATAAAATTAGCGTAAAACAAAATGCAATTTTAAATAAAATCAAAATTTTATTTTTTCGTCCTGTAAACAAAAGGAAAACGTTATTGTGTGTAACAAAAGAAAATCCTATTTGTGAAGAACGTTTCCCATGTACATATACATTGAGCTCACAAATGTAGTGAAAATGCTAGTGGCCATTATTTATTCAAAGTTCCTCGTTGTTCAAAATGTTTTAAAAAATTGCCCCCTTTTCGGTTTTCAAACTTATTCATCTGGAAGATTCCGAATGAATTAAAACATAATTTGCAAACCAAACTTCCATCTCTCGTCCGTACACGTTAAAATCTCGGGTAAAGAACTTAGATTATACACCTCTTTTAAAGTGTCATTTTTATACGTCCTACTTCCCATTTAGAGATAGTCGGATGCAGGCAAGAAAATTACCAGGGATCGAACGCGGGACTCTTCCTGAGATTTGCGACATTTATTTCGATCGTAATCTACTCATCCCAACTGTAAATACCCGAGAATAAAACGTGGCAACGTACTTTCACTTTTAACTAATTACATATAGTTTAAGTTTATATCAAGACGTTTTCGTATCGATGACGATGACGGATACATTCTAACAGTGGTTCCCAACCGGCGGGACGAGTCCTACTGGTGTGACTTGAAAACCGTCTAGGTGGGACCAGAGCCGGCTTAAGACATTTTGGCACCCCAAACGGTTAGACTTTCTGGCACCTTCTCCTTTATATTTAACGGTCTCTGGCGTGACTTGATGGAATTTCTTCATAATGTCTAAATAAAAAAGATTTACTCTGTAGTTCCACGAAAATTAATTTTAAAAATAAATAAATAATAATATTTTTGTTTGTTTGTTCCACAAAAATTAATTTTAAAAATAAATAAATAAATTTTTGTGGAATTACCAAGTAGGTAAATCTTTTATATTTCGGCCTTCTCCTTTGTGTCTACAAATTATTAATGTGCTACTCATATGCTTATAAACGTAGAAAGTCTTTTTGATAGAAAAAGTGGTTTTTCTTTATATCATGGTGGGACAAGGGTTTCTTGAAAATGTGGTAGGTGGAACGCAAGAGGCAAAAGGTTGAGAATCACTGCATTCTAAAATAAAATCGAAGAAAAAAAAGCGAAAACGGAGTTATAATTTAGTTAACTGTTTCAAGCGTAACTTGATGGAATTTCTTCATATTGTCGAAATAAAAAAGACTTCCTTACGTGGAATTACCAAGTAAGCCTTTTTTATTTCGACGATAAATAATTTAGCTACCAATAAACTTTACTGAAGAAGCCGAGGTGTCGTAGGACTCAATATTAAAATAGGATAAGGTTATTGTTACATTAAACACAACAACACAAGGCACAGATTAAAATAACTGTGTGTAATTCGGCGTAACATTAACACTTGTTTCGATGCAGTAGCTTCACCATCAAGTAATGCTTCGAAACCGGTTTATATTGTTATTTGGAATGACACAAAGTTATTTTAAACAGTGTCGAGTGCCGTTGCATTTAATTTAACAACGCCTAACCTAATTTCGTTTTAATTTAGCTTCCCTACGAAAATAGAAAATATTCTCTCGTAAAATTTTCCTCTTTAAAAGGCCGGCTTGAATCTCCTTATGCAAAATAGTCTATGGGAGGGGGGAGAGGGGAGGGAGGGGGCTAGATATACGGTGTAGCAGCGTCGACTTTATCCTCGCTTTAAATAAGGGAACACACTCGAAAACACCTCGGAGTACACCGTAAGGAGCGAGTTGGGCTAAAATCTTACGACTCTCCGAAACTCTTTTTTAAAAAAAAGTTTTGTTGCACTTTGTCCCGGGTCACTGCACTTATGTGCGCCCCACCGCCTTCCTCAGCCTCTTTCAAATTAAATGCACCTCATACAAATCTCCTTTTTGAGCACCACGAAAACGGGAAAAGTGGCGATAAAATCGATTCGAACCGTAAAAAGAGAACGGGTCTTCAATTGCGGAGTTTTGTTTGTGTATTTTTTTCCAAACTACCGATCGAATTAATCTTAGTTATTTTCACGACCTCGTTCGTTTATATTACCGTTCGGAACGAGACAGAATTTTTTTTTCAAAGATCGCTTTATATCAGGATTTTTTGTAGGATCAAACGTAAGAACAACGGGCGTTTGCGACGTTTCGGGTTAGCTGTTTCATTTGTGGAAAATTTTAGAGAGTCGAAATTTCGATTCCTGCTGATAAATTTGTAAGGAAAGGGGAAATGAAAGACATGGATAAACACAGTGGCGCGGCAGACTTTTTGGGGGCTTAGCGCGAAATTCTTTTCTTATAATTCTTTATTTACTTTTTAAAAAAATATCGGCCTTTCGATTAAAAACCGACATTCTCTCCATGATGGAGTAAATTTCGCGTACTTAAAAAGCTTTGTTGTCCGACTCGGGTGAATTCGGGCGGAAGGTATTTGTTTTGAATTTTGACTCGGCGTAAGTTAAATTTATTTATTTGAATTTAACGCAACTTTATAACACCGAATACGATACTAATTTGTGAGAACTGACCGATAAAAATCATATGATACACTGTTACGCTTCAATTCCTTTTTTTTCCATTCGAAAAAATTTTTGGTGTAAATAACTCAACACAACTTGTCTCAGTAAATGTTTATATACATACATACATGCATTTTGTACGTACGTACGTACGTACATACATACATACATACACACACACACACACATATACACAAAATTACGACAAAATTTTGTGGTTATCCCCACCAGTTAAAAGACATAGGAACCACCACTGATCATGTAAACTTAGAGTTTATCAAATACGCAGTAAAATAAAGGAAAAGTGCTGAATTAATCAAAAAAGTAAATCTAGGCATTATTTTATTAAAATGCATGCAGATATTAAAAATTTTCATATTTATGCAACATAAATAAAGCTTGCAATATTCTGGCTGTGCAGAGTACTTGGGACGACCACATCTGAAGATTTACCTTGAAACTTCACAATGCAACGTTCTAAGTTAGCAAAGGCCTATAAACGAGCACGGTGGCCCAAATAGGATGTTATTTGTACGTTCATTATAAATGGCGTCAAAATGAAAGCGCGTAAATCGGATTGGCGTAAATCGAGCGTCACTTGTATATATATTTTTTTAAGCGTATCTCCTATTTAGTGTTAATTTCCTGGACTCTATTTCACGCAAACCTTACAATTTCCAACGCGGTATTCAACTTTTTTTATCGTCGTTTTTTTTTTTACACGTCCCTTACGAACGTTACTTCCGTAATGAAACTGAAATATTAGTCTCCAGATTTTATTTCACTCATTCGGTCCGTCCGTGAAAGGGATCCGTACTCAAACACATCCCACATGTAGAGATACAGAAATCAAATATTAAGGGAATGCAAAAAAAAATAGACCCTTTTGATCCAAACTTCTACCACTATGTGTACACACACACACGCACATATTTTGCGAGACCATCCCCATGACCCGCGCCGACCCTTAACAGATGAGCCATGATTCATCCTTTCCAAATCCACGCTACCTTCTCATCTCCGGTCGCCTGAATATTCCCTTTCGTCCGAAAACCCTTTTACTTTTCGCTCCTTTCTCCTCTCTCCGACCTTCTGCTCTTTACCCATTTCATCTCTCTATCTCTCTTTACCCTCCCTATCTTTAAACTTCCCTTATCCGCCCTTCTCTAACCCTCCCTCCCTCCCCCACTCCGACATCTCTTCCGAGACTAATCCCATCCGGGACTTAATGTACCATTTCCTTCAATTTCCTTCCTCTCACTCCAGCGCCGGCAAAAATTCAAGCATTTTCGATTTTCTGTCTCATGTACCCAAGGAGATGATCATTTCGTGTTTTTTTCTCTCTCTCTATCTCTTCCTCTCTTTTCTCTCGCTCGTTGAGTGGAAAATGGAGGATAAGAGTTTTGAGTAAGATCCTCCTTCCAATCTTTTTTTTTGGTATATGTCCCCCTCCCCTCCCCCTCCTCTCCCGAGACAGAGATGACAGTCGTAAAATTTTATCCGGTTTTTTCATTCTCGTATTCATCTCTGTTGGCATTCTTTCTGCGTGGTGATATCGTAATAGAGGGTTTTCTCGGAGATGGTTTTTTGAAGAGGTCGCGGGTTTGATTCCCAAATGGATCGCCTCTTCCCCTCTTCTTCTTCATGTCTCCGAGACCGAACGAGGATTATTTTTTTTTTTTTGCCGTTAAAATTTTTGCGACGCATAAAGAATCTGATTGTGTTTTTCGTCGGAAGAGATAAGAGAACACGAGAAGATTTTCTGACGGCTCTTTGAGTGCTTGCTGTTTATTGGGCGGGGGGAAAAAAATAATCAGATTCGAAGTCGGAAGCAGAATTTTTTCGTTGCCTCGAAACGACGCCTTGATGTTTTTTTTTGTCTCGGTTCTTATGTTTCTCATGAATAAATACGTCATACGTTTCGAGGTTTCGTAAATGTTTCTATAAAAATATCATACACTGAAACTTTTTTACTGCTCTCATAGACCCGAAATATTCCATAGAGACAGATCTGATAGTGTTCCGATTAAAAAGTGCAGTAATACCTCGACATACGAATACCCAACACACGAAGTTGCCTTATAACGAACTTAGTATTTATGAAAATCGAGCAGACTAAATCAGCACCTACAATGTTGGTAAATCGACTTCTGGCTCAGAAAGAATGAACACATGATCTCGGTTATGCAGAGCGTATCAGATTCAATGCAGCTCAGTACACGCCTACTTTTCTCCAGCTTTGTCAGTTTCGTCAAGCGTTCCGTAGTTACTGTATGTTTTCAAGTTTTCCTCGTAACGTCATCTTCGCTGTAAGAATTCTGCTATTGTGTTGTTTTTGTGACACGATGAAGTGTTTAATTTGAAAAAAGTGACTTTTGTTTACCGAAGAATTTTATTTTACCCCAAAATGCCAAAGATAATGAAACCATGTGCAGATGTTGTAGGAGTAGTCATAAAATCACGGAAAATTATCTCGTTAGCACAAAAGCAGTGTTGTAAGTGAAATTTTACGTACACTTTTTTCTTCTGTTAGAGTAAGATATCGTGATTACAATGTATTACAATAAATAATATAATAATATTTTAAAACTTGTGTAATTCCCGTCGAAATATCAACGGAAGAATTATAGATAGATTGATTATTAATATTTGCATTTAAAATAATTAATATCACACTATTACATATGAAATATTTCGTCATATACTACATTTCTTGTGAATATACTGTTGTCGTTTTGTACGTAAATGCCTTTGATTTTTATTTTAGGCTATAAAATTCTGATATTCTTCTCCCACCTTGTTCTCGTCAATGCTACATATAATTGTTGGTGTGCAAAGACAGGGAAATAATTATATGTATACATATATAACGTAGGGAAAATAATTAAATTTCGTGCACATAACGTTATGATTGTTTTAAAATTGTACTCTGTACTTACGAAGAAAGAAAGCTTACTCGAATCCTCAATAATGTTCTCCGTCGTTATGTAAATAAAACTCTTTAAAAGATTTAAATTAAAAACTAACTAATTAATCAATCAGCGGAATAATTTCTTTGAATACTATCTGAACAAAAACAAATCACCAATTTATTTCAACATTGTAAACTGTTCTATTGACGATTGAATGGATCATTGTATTGGAGATCCTTATTGACAAAAAAATGAAATGTTTATCGTAGAAACCGTTACATAAACAAACATAAGTTTATTATTTATTCCCGTCGTTTTCGCCGAAAGAAAGGTGAGTTGTTGACGTACATGTGGCGCCGACCTATCGGGAAGAATGAGAACTACATTTCGCTGTCGGCCATCTTGCGTTCCCTACAGAACAACGTTTTTATATTATAAGATACAATCTTTTTAAAATGTGATTAGTAATTAGTAAAACGTTGATATAAAAAGATTTTAAGTTATTAAGGTTGGTAACATCCTTTTGTATTAATGTTATTCGATATACGAGGTTTCAGTATACAAAAGAAGTTTCAGGAACGCATCTATTTCGTATCTCGAAGTATTACTGTAGTAACAAATGAATGAAAAGGATATATTTTCATGAGGTTTAATTTTGCAATTTATGATGCCTCGACATCTAGCCCCAGTTTTTTTAAAAGTTCACAGCCTTCAAAATTCGAAAGCTATCCGTTCCTCGGATCGAGTTGGAGTGATACAGAGAGATTGGTACGAAGCGGTTTATTGTCATAGGATGAAGGTTAAAGCCATCGGAACGGTAAAAGCAAACTTTAAAAGTTTCCACGGCCCGTCTTTCGCGCCTTTACGAACTGTATATGGCTATTTTTCTAGTCATGTATTTTTCATGTTTCAGTCCTGCATCCGGAATTCATATCGCGTTCAAAGCGATAGGGATCACGTATTTTCTCTACTGGCGGAATGTTTGGGAATTACGTTTTTATTGTTTTTTTAATAACCCCGAGGGAACCAGAAAATGTGGAGGAATCGTTCTGTGAGGGTAAAAAGGTATAAGACTGCCAGGATTGCTTACCTGATGTGGAATGAATGGAATAAGATAAAACGTGAAAATTGAGGTGTAATGGAGAAATCAAGCATAAAGCTTAAACTGAATTTATGAAAAAATCTTAATTATGAGCCCTGTGATTTATCAATGAAAATGAATGGAGGAACCTCCTAATAACCGCACAAATATTTTTTAATTTAGAATTAATTAATGAATAGCATTTTAGCGCTTCGTACTCACTGTTACTCACGTTTAAGTTATTTTCTCCAGCTGTTCTAATCCCAAAACTTTTATTCTACCTAAATCGATTTCTGCCAGTGAAATCAATTGAAAACAGATTCAGAGTTGAGTCGCTTAAACATAAGAAAAAAATTGTAAAACTATCCATAGAGTAACCGCGATTGGCACAACAGCTTTTTCGGTTACGACGCTATAATACTTGTAACATCCTCTTCGAACTTAAGACTTGGAGAATTAGCGGTTGCGGCCCCGGTACCAGTGTCAGTCACTGTAATTTAGCTTGGTGATAATTATTCCTGTCTTTACGTCGGATCACGGACGAATTAAAACAATGTCGAAAGCTACTCCTTAGCCAATGCAAAATTTTAAGGTCCCCATATATTTTTCAGTTACTGAAAAGGAACTCAGCACTTAGGAATCAGGGTACCATCACTAAGCACTGACAAGTTGACGTTTATCATCCATTTAACCCCTCGAAATACATTTTAAAATTTTGTGTGTGTTAATTTTGAGTCAGAAAAGCATCCTTTCAGTATTGGTTATATTATGAATGGAAATCGTTTCTCATTTATCGCGTTTTCCGATGTCGTTGATTTTTTAGACGCGTTTCGCTTCCAGCGTGAGCGCCCATTGTCGTCGGTCTAAACGTCCGTATATCTGTTTGTCTGTCCCTCCGTCAGTCCGCATGTTCGTTCTCGGCTTCTACGGAACGGATTTTCATGAAATTTGATATTAAGGACTTACAATCAAAGATAATAAGAAAATCGCAAAAATGAATCACGTACCTCAACCAGGGATACCACTTTACTGGTGACAAAAAATGAATTTTCCGTCATATCTCGTAAAGTATTGCTCATATCAAAATATTTTTCAAATAAAACTTTATAACTGGTAAATTAGAGTATTTCTTTTCCTTTACATCTTTTATCGTAGGAGTAGCCGTTATCAAGAAAATCAAACAAAAATGTCTTAATTCGAGTTGGAACTTGAGTTGAATTTCTTACATAGTTACTTCATTGTTTCTGACGTAAACAATCTCACAAGCAAACGTTTAATTTCTTTACGCGTGCATGCAATATTTTTTAATAGGAAGGAAATGGATTATTTATGATGAAGTAAAGAACTTTAAAACGCTATTTCCCTTACATACAGGTATATAATTTCTTTTCAATACTCCATTGCACGAAACGCGTCCATTTGTGATACGCTGTACACTTTCCTAACTTGTTTCAGAAACGCGTCGAAGGCGTTAAAAGACGGAACACTGTGCCGTATATCTTATACATTTTATTACACTCTACCTGGTATGCACATTTTTTGTGTGAATTTTCAGTTCGAGGAGTTGGTGTTATAAAAAATGGCAAACCTATGGCAGGCGAGAATATTTTCACGCAGCATAAAGAAATATCGGTACTATCCTGTTATCTCCCCCCAAAGGGTATTTCGATGTTATAATGACTTGGTTGACATTGTTATAATGCATTGTTATAATTTGCCAAATAATGAAGATGATGCGGTAGCTTTCCTAACCCATGACTGATTGGCCGGTCTCGACATTTACAAACCCAATCACAGGAAACGGGGAGGGATACTTTGGTTCCGGGCGACGCGAAGGGCGCGGTAACGCCCGGAGACGACTACCCATTAAAACAAAAGGAGCCTAAGGCTCGTCAATATATCCTTCCATTTGCGGCGCAACAGTCAAGAGGATATAACATTGAAAGGATATATTGACGAGCCTTCGGCTCGCTTTGTTTTAATGGGTAGTCGTCTCCGGGCGCTGCCGCGCCCTTCGCCTCGCCCGGAACCAAGGTATCCCTCCTCGTTGTCCGGTGATTGGTTTTGTAAATGTCGAGATCGGCCAATCAGTCATGGGAAGGATATTTAACGTTTCCTTAGCGACCTTAAAAATTAACAATTTTTTACGGGGGAGATAACAGGATAGTACCTACTGAAATATCTATTGATTCTTATTGTTTGGTTGATATGTTTCCATTTCTGACGATATTAAAACTTGTTTATGGCGACATTGCGATTATTTTGATGAAATAACTTTTAGTCCAAGAAATGATCTTGGATAAGGAGTCTTTTTTTTTAACGATAAATTTGATTTCGTATAAACAACCTAACGTTTTTTGATCTAGGTGTAAGTCCGATAATAAATGGTCATAGTAATTATCATAAAGATATTTCTTTTTCGTTGTATTTTAAATAGACACGTGAGTTAGAAAAAGCGACATCTCGTGTTATGACATTTCGCGTGTCGCCGTTTCATCTTACACCGTTTCTCGTAACACTGTTTCGCGTGACGAAACTCTTTTGTTGAACTAATCAACGTCGTTCTGCAAGGGGCGGTTTGCTTCTCAACACCTCTTTTCCCGAACCAATCCCTCATCCATCCCCAAAAACACATATATATCCCTTCTCTCAACTCTTCACAATGACATACATCCCCTTCCATTCCCCCTTTAAGAAGAAAAAAAAACTGATAACCGAAAAAGTCTCGTAACTCCACCCTCTCCTTTTTATTTTCACATGTTACACTTCCAAATTCGCCTTAGAAATCTTATAGCACAAAGCGCGGCCCGCGGGCCACATGCGGCCCTCCATTGATGTTTATGCGGTCCGCGGAAGATTTTGAATCATAAGGTTAATATTGAACAGTGTTTAGGTTAGGTAAATTTGGTAAATCATAAAGTGAAAATTATAAGAGGGTGCAAAATGATAAGGTTAACCAAACGCGCTCCTTTCGGCGAATTTGTACCATGAAATTTTTACTCGTTTACTGATTCTCACAAAAGAGTTGTACCTACACATTTACAAACTCGCCCTGAAATGTATATTTGTGATAATTTTGCTTTCGATCGTTGATGCGCAAAAATGTTTTAACTCCTTTCCTAACATTTTTTTATTCTTGTTTAATTTACATTATTCAGCTTTTAAGTGGGGTCCTCGGATAAGTATAAACATCAAATGCGGCCCCCGGGTGTGAAAAGTTTGCGCACACCCCCACCCTAGAGCTTATAGCCGGTGAGATTTTTTTTGTAATTTTTAAGGTTAGGTGGATCGGGGTCTTTTATTTCATCGCGGCAGGAAAAATTTCAAAAGTTTCTTCCGGAGGGGGAGATAATATAAAATGAAAAAAAAAATAAACAAATCTCGAGAGATTTTTTTTACGCCCACGAAATAAAAACTTTTTAAAAATGTTTCCAAATGTTATTCTGCTTTGAAAATTGAAAGCAATTAATTAATTCGAAATTGGACGAAATTAGGGCTTCGGAAATATTGTAAATTGAGGAGGGTGCCATTACTTTCGTAATGTTTGTCGGTAATAAAATGATAACGTGTCGAAATGATTAAATAAACTATTCTATTTCAATCACCTAACATTTAAAATGAGAAGTTATTAACCAATAAAGCAAAAATTGTTTCCCATTGCTACGCAACAGGAATTAAATACTAGACGCAATTTTTTTATGAAAACTCTGATGTTTAGAAAACTTTTGCTCTTAATGTTATTGCGCTCTTTTTAATATCAACTTGTCCGCCCGCTGGAACCACCACGAAAAATTTTAATACAACCATACATAGGTTCGAATTGAAGTTTTAAGTAGACAACATTTTTTCGGTACACCCCAGGTTCGTTTTCAAACAAAATGTCTGAATATCGCAAAAGGTTTGCGTCTTTATTTTTAAATTTTATTTTCGGGAATCCAGTCATAAATAGGCAACGGAAACAGATTGCCGCTGGGGTCTTGGGATGGTTCCTACTCTATTATAGAAGACGGATCCCGCAAAACACACGCCCCGCTTAAACTTCGGTCCTTCCCGCAGAAGGGCTGCCATTTATATTTACCGAGTGGCTTCCCATCGGAAAGGAAAGCAAGAGAGTTTTGGAAATCCCCAAGCGACTAAAACAAGTTTTATTGTTGCGAGAGATATTTCCGTGGCCGTTATATATAACATACACGAAAACATACAAACACACACACACATATATATATATATATATATATATATACACACACACACACATATATATATCGGGCAGTTCTTTCACGGTCTGAAAAATATTTGATACAGGTATGCGAAACCCGTCAATGAAAAAGGTCCACGCGGCGATTTATGATTGCCCGAGGAGTGCTTCGGCTAACAATGGGCGCTTTTTTTCCCTCCTAAAATAAGAGATTTACGGCGCTTAATAATTAATAGGCGGTTTCACTTTCGACTTTCAGAATAACCCGTTCGGTTTTGTTTTCGTTCTTTTTACAATCTATATCTGGCGCTGATGAAGACGGTATCGGTTTTTTAAGCGTATAGAAATAGTATGTTTTTACCATCGCGTCAATATTTTATCAAGTCGAAGCGAAAGCCGCGATTTTATAATGCGGAATTATAATTTAACGATCACCTAGGAGATGCCTAAATAATTTTTTTGCACCTAAACATTATTTACAACATATGTTGCTTAATATTACGTCAAAAAAGGCCAATCATTCATTTTGATAAAGCTTCATAGTACATACATACGTATTTCAGACACAAAATGTGTGTAGTTTAAACAATATCGGATGTAAATATAAAATATACAATTAAACTTCAAAAGGCATTCTCATAAAAGTTACGATTTGCTAAATACTCTGATACTATGAGAATTTCGATCGAGGCTTGGAAATTTTTTCATCGCGCCAGAGGTTTTCGTCGCTACGATATTCGTCGTAGAGGGATTCCCATAATAACAACATCCGCCGCAGTGAGGTTTTAAAATATCAGATAAAGTTTTGCTAAGCCAAAAAAGAATTTCAAAGTATTTAAAATCAACGCCTTAGTTGTCCAACGGGATGTCGAGGTTCGCAAAACTTGTGGCGAACGGGTTATCGTATTACTAAACGAATGAAACTAATAAAACCATTTAAATGGATTTCTGGTTGTGCAATTCTGTATTAAGTCTCATTTTTATGTATTATTTATAAATAAAAGCGGAAGTAGTAGCGTTAATACGCTGAAAAAATAGACTTGTAATACTTGTTTATAGTAAAAATGTAAACTTTCGGCGTGGAAAGTGGCAATGTTTCTTTTTTACCGATCTCTTGAGTGTCGAGAGAAACTTTTCAGAAACACACTCAAGAAATCATCATCATTGGTAGATTCTCTCTTACTGGTTAAACATAGGTAGTTCTTCAAACATTCCGTAATCTTCTTAATTTCTCTCTTCCCAGTTTTCTTTCTAACGCGTCTTTAATCATGCTCTCTCTCTCTCTCTTTCTTACAATCTGTATAATTGTTCGCTTCTCTCTTACACTTCTTAGTAATTCCTCGCTTTTCACCTTGTCTATTAGTATCTTCAGCATTCTTTTCCGCGCCCAAATTCCGAAGCTATCCGTGTATAAGTCTTTAGTATCCATGATTATTCCACATACAAAGCGATACTCCATCAATTTCATAACTACACGTTCCTTTATTATTTTCCGTTAGCGGAAGTTTCTTCTTATTTCATCGATACATGTCTTATTATTTATTAAGGAAGTTTCCAAGATATGTAATGTACTAGAAGAAGTGCCAGTTAAAATTCAACGGATTTAGTAAATCTAAAACGTCGACCATGTAACATTTAAACATCGCAAGAATAATATAGCACTCAGTTTTGACCGTAGAATTAAGCAAATATGAAGAAAACCGGTTCGCATTTACCTATTTAGATGAATAAAAGAAGAAAATCTTGCACACTGAAAAATCGAAAATTTAGTGTCAACTTATGGGAAAATAATTAATGAATTAAGCACCTCCTCCCCCCAATTTTTTTTATCGCCATATAGCCTACATAATCCGCTGGGCAAAATTATATACCTATGCGAAGTTTCGTGGCGATATCTTCAAAGGTTTGAAAATCACAATTTGTGGACAATCGACGTCTAATTATTTAAGTTACTTACGTAGTTTTAAAAAATAGTTTGCTTTAGAGAACTCTACGCGACAAGAAAAAATCATTAAAAACCGTTTATTAGTAATATTTAAATAAAAATCAACAAATATTTTGTTGCCACGTAAACGAAGCAGAATCGCACACATAAATTGAAAAACGGTTACGTTAAAATTTTTCTCATATAAATGCTTAGGACTCTACTTCGGCAACAATGGGAGTTGTCATGGTAGCTTATTATTGGCATTGCCATGAAACTGATAAAATCGCGCATTTTCCTGATTCTAAACGCATTTTTACGCTAACTCGATCAGTATTCGGATTCTGTCTTCAATAAAATTAAACTTTGTTCTTTTCTTCATAGAAACATCTAGTATGTCTCAAATTCGTACCGTTTATAAGTAGTGTTAAAATTCAAATAAAAAATAAGCTGCACTCCCTGTGTAATTCAATTTGAGAAAATGAAAAGAAAATATTTTTTGAAATTATAAAGGTTAATTAAATCTGTATAAAAACCTGACTACATCAATTAACACTTTATTCCGATTAAAATGACACCTTTCTCTTGTGTGTGTATATATTTATATATATAGGTATATATATATAACGATAAGGAAATAAGAGGAGATATATAGGATTGCAACTAGTAGTTGAGAGGGATAGGAGGGAGCCAGTGGACACTTACTTGGTGTTGTGGACGTCCATGGCAATAGAGGAAGGCTTTTGCTTGGAGCTTTCGGGCATCCGCCCTTCTTCGGCACAAGAGTATTACTGTAATAGTCTTGTGCCGAAGAAGGGCGGATGCCCGAAAGCTCCATGCAAAAGCCTTTCTCTATCGCCATGGACGTCCACAACACCAAGTAAGTGTCCACTGGCTCCCTCCTATCCCTCTCAACTACTAGTTGCAGTCCTATATATATATATTTATATGTATGTATATAAATGCTTAAAGAAACGGTAAGGTAATAATAAAGGAGGCAATAAGGTGTTGGAGGAAGCCCAGTGTTTTTTTGTTTTTCGTGTGTCTTCAGCACCCCCAGCGGCTCTCCAATCTAGGTAGGTGTCCACTGGGCTTCCTCCAACACCTTGTTGCCACTTATATATATAAATATATACACACACACACACATATATATATATATATGTATCGTACATACAATTTATAGATATCTATAGATTTAGATAGATGTATGCACACACGCACACCCACTCTCTAACGTTCACGCGCTCTCTCACACAAACTATCTCACACAGGCACACAGACGCTCTCACACAATTTTTATATTTTGAACTAGAAAGTAATTTTATTTACTAGACGATTTAATAATTAAATAAGTAATGGTATAAAAAATGTTTTTATAATTAATTTTAATTGTAAGTTTTAACTTTATACTATAATATAAATTGGAAAATGCATGCAAAGCTTCATTAAGTAAACAGTAAACAAACCATAGCCACTTGATGAGGAATACTGACAATGATTAAAATATAACGCTAATTTACCAATATTCCCTTAATATTCTTCGTTGCTTAGCTTAAATGTAGAGAGGAAAGGTGTAATTTTTTGGAAATGTCGCACTAAATAGAATGAGATCAACATTTATGTTTGGTTTATATATTTTTCCTTCTTTAAACTGAAATTTTTCACATGGCAAGATGGCATAGTGGACAAAGCATAGGACTGTGGAGCCATTTCTGATTCTCATTATTCCGATAGCATCTCTGGTTTCTTTTCTGTATCCGAATTGATCATCCTTTAGCATTTATTCAGGATTTTTATTTAACCTTTTGGCGAGAATTCTTGTGATGGTCTTCCACACGTGCGATAGTAGGCTTACCGTTCTGCGGACTTCGGCTTCTTCATTAGAGAGATCATTTTTGCTTCTGAGAAATCCTAAGCCCACTCTAATAAAGAAAAATAAACATATTCATATGACTGACGAAGGGAATCAATCCACCACAGGTCTATAACCGATTCACCGCAAATGGCGAGTGGCGAAGACGTTGGAAAAAGGCGCCTTAGTCCATCGGTTTCTAGCACGTTTGTTTGTTTTATGATTGGTAAAGCTTCATAGGTGGCCGCCATACTTCTGAGGTGCGGAAAGTAAATGAAAGTGATGAAAATAATTTGCAATACTTTGAAAACACGAAAGAGATTATTAAACGCTTATCAGCGAATATTTTATGCCTAAGCGCTGCGTGACTTTAGAAAATTATAAGTACCCGCGGCAATTATCTATTTTTTTAAAATCATCTGCAGATATGTACAACTAAATCGTAGTAACTTTTTTCAGTAAAGGGAAAGCGAAAGTTTTTGATTAAAAAATCCTCTCCGAAGTTAGGTCAACATCAAAGTTGTCCCAAACAACCTCCAAATGTTCAAAAAAGATGACAGCATTCGTCCGAATTTTTTGTGGAATGACCGAAAATACGCAGATGTATTCTTCGGCCAAAACTCGTTCTCCTCGCCTAATAAGCATGTCTCAAATTAAACGGATTCGTAGAGTTTTCATCTCATTGTCAGACCGTGTAGAATGGCGTAATTTTAGACACCGCAAAAAAAGTCATGTGACCGCCTCTCTCTCTTGTTTTTATTTCTACTTTCAAGTACTACCGCGTTCTCTTATGGGCGAAGGGAAAAGGGTCATTATACACGTTTTTTCTGTTACTCCACACCAAAAAAACTCCATCTCGTGTTCGGGGAAACAAACAATAAAAAAAGCATTCTTTTGCATTTGCAGTTTTTGTGGAAGGAAAACCAGGAAAGAAATAGCTGGAGAGGTTCAGTGACCTTTTCCGAAAGGAGTAATTGCTCCGCCGAGATGCATGAAGAATAATTACAATTAGTGTGCGGCGCTCGAAATTTGAACGAAAAAATAACATTATTTTTTGAAGAAAAGTTTCGCGAGTATTTACATCCATGCATATCTCGGGCTAATTATTTCGAACAAATTTTTTTATCTCGGCTTATTCGCTGGTTAATTATTCTTTTATAAAGAGAACCAACTCGCTCGCCGTGTAAGCTTGGTGAGAAGCTTTTGTTTGAAATATTAAACCGACAAATCTGGTAAACAAACGAATGAAAATAAGCAAAATGGCATCGAGTTGTGGGAATCCATGATTTAGGCCACTGGCATCAAAACCTCTCGGCTCGAGGGCCACATAACCCGTTGATGCACTCATCGCGGGGGCCACACCTGGTGTTGAAGAATAATTATAGGTAACTAAATGGCTTAGTTGCGGGTCAATAATACCTGATTTGAATTGTATTCATGTATGATGGGAATAGAGCGATAAAGGCAAACTCATAGCGGACCGTAGTTTGGGCACATCTAATTTAGACGAACACTACTTTCAACTATGAAACAAGTCGACACATATTTGTCTGGTTGCTGATTGTTATCGGCTGGGGCTAAATTAGTAGCTACCATAGAATTATGTGGATCAGGTATGTGACAAACAGTATGTATAAAAATGTAAAAGTATCGGGTTCACAATGGCAGTATAGTCACATTAATAGTACACCCATCCCTCTAACTGCACGGATTCGCTTTACGTCGATGAGTGGATTGCATTCAGAATTTATTATTTGAGAAGGAAATTTTCTTGCCTTGTTTTCATGATTTGTCAGTATGTTAATTTGTGGAAACGTGTGGCATTTGGCTCGATAGAAAGAAAAGCGACGTCATATTTTAGGGAATGTGAAAAGATTGCCTAACGTTCGTCATTTTTAGCCGTAGCTATAAGAGGTGGTGGCCACGGTTCGTGCTTCCATCCCTAGCTTTGCGCGATACCTGCATACCTGGAAAAAGACCTTGAAAAGCGAAACCTTCCAAAGTGGGGTAGATTTTCCAATAAGGAATTACATTTGAGGGCCGTCTTTAGTTCAACATACGACATTTCAGTCATATTTTGTCCAGAAAGGCTTTGGATAGTCCAGATTTGGTAGTGCTACTACACCGGCAGGCGCTCCTCAAAAAGAGGAAAGAATTCCCGTTGGTGGAATGGTAGATTGTGGGGGGAATGGAGGGGTGGGGATAACTCACGCAACCTTAGGGCAGGGGTTTGAAATATTTTTCCGTTGGCGACCTTTATTTGATTTTGACGGAACAGATTCACTCTTACACGATGTATCATCTGATTGCGACTCTCCTGATTATCATCATTAAAGGTAAATCATAAGTTACTGTAGTTTAATGTGATATAGATATTTGTTTGGATTTGAATATTTAAAAAATTTCAAGATTCTTAAAAAAATATTATAATTATTAAAATGTTGCAAATTGAGAATAAGAAAGCTTAGATTAATCAGGCTTATGTCGGAATTTAATTCTTACTTGTGGTTTAGTTTAATTCAGTTTGAAGTTTTATAAATTAATATTATTTTCTAAGGATTATGATTGATTTTACTGTGTAATTTTGTGAACCTAGAACTTAACCCCGTTTTACCTATAAGCCTTTGGTCAGGGATGGCAAATACGTGGCACGCGTGCCAGAAAGTGCACGGTTGAGATTTTACTTGACACGCGTAAGCTTGTATTTTCTGTATAAAATATGAAGTTTCTTAGAGAAGGAATACCTAAACTAGTGGCACGCAAAAAAAATCCGATGGACCACATTACTTTCTTGGCACGCTACTCAAAAATCATTTGCCATCTCTGGCTTAGGTATATTTTTACACGGATTTAATATTCATGGCGTTTTTCAGGAACGTAACTACCGTGTAAATCAAGGGAAGACTGTATTTTCGAATACTTCGGCGAACCGCATTTTAAGTATCAGATGGTTCTATTGACCGCGTCGGACTTGAACCCTTAAAAAAGTTTTATGACGTAGGAGACGCACGCGGTTTTTTTGACCGCGTTGGAAAATGTTTTAGACGTTAAAAAAATCAAATGCAGTTCGTGAATAGGTTTAGTAGACGCATTTTTGGACTGTTAAGTAATTACACAGGTATTTCTACTTTCCAACGACTTTACCAAATTGCAAGTCAAAATCAGGGCACGTAGCGAGCGGGGAGAGGGGATGACGCGCGTAGCATTTGAAGCGGGCGAAAACGCCTCTCTAATTGTAAGCGAGACACGGGGTTAGGGGGCCATAGACGCCTGAGGTGGAAACTCCTAACATTCTTCATTATAACCTCCGAGTCGTTCTGAAACGTTTCATGATATTATTAATCCTTGGAAACCATTTCGTGCCAAAGTGAAATTGATGGCAATGCAATTCGAGAGTTTTCTTTACAGTAAAAACCTTACTATAACGAAACCGTGCTATTCGAGGGATGACATTAAAAGATTATCCGTCGCGTTCTTCATCCGTCTTGAAGTTTGTGCCGTTTCGCTCCCTCGCCGATCGATGTTAATCTTTCGAGAGATCGGCTCCGGAACTTTACCTATAATACGATATCACTTCTTGCTCTCTTACGTGAGGGGTCTACGGCCGTGAAAAATGGGCTTGTTTTCTTCCATCCGGAGACGTTTTTTCTATCTTTTTTTTTCGTCGGAACGAGATGACTGTCGTCCTATCGAGACGGCGCCGGATGACATTTGAGAGGGACATTCGAGATCCGGGAACGGTTTCCTAATATCCTGGGAAAATGCTCCCGAAATAAACCTTTAACATCGGGGGTTACTCTCTCATCGCCTTTGCGAAAGATTACGCAAATGGCCTTCGCTTCTGGGGCAATTCCAGGGTTTTCTCGATTACTTCGGATGAGAAATGCTGTTTGTCTTTACCTCAGGCGCGTGTTTTCGGAAGGATAACTTTATAAGAATGTTTTCCCACCGAAGGCAATGCTAGCCATCGAATCGGGTAATGTTAATTTATGTATAGTTGCTGTCTTTATCCTAGACTGGGTTCGAGTCATGATGTGAGATAGGTTATTAAGTATTAAACCGTCAATTTGAAAATGATAAAGATGCATGACGTTAATTAGGGAGGAAGTAATTCTTGTTTTTTAAAATACGATAATGATTACCAGAGTTTGCAACCTTCTTAGGCGCGTTTCGCTTCCAGCGTTAACGCCTATTAGCTTCGGTCTGTCTGTCCGTCCGTCTGGCTGTCCGTCCGTCCGTTTGTTCGTTCTCGGCTTCTAGCGAATGGATTTTCATGAAATTTGATATTCAGGACTTACAGTCGAAGACAATAAGAAAGTCAAGTAAATGAATCACGTAAGCCAATCAAAGGTACCACTTTGCTGGTAACAAAAAAATGAACTTTCAGTCATATCTCGTCATATCACAATAGTTTTCAAATAAAACATGTAGAACTATTTAAGTAATTTCCTGAAGTGTGCATGCAATATTCTTAAATTGGAAGAAAATGGGTTATTTATGAAAATTAAAACATAAATAAAATACCACAAGTTAAACGCTGAAAAATGAACAGAAGCCAATCACTGTATATTTACACAACTATGGTAATACCAGGTAAATAGTTATATACTTACGTTATAGGTACGTATTCAGTCATTGCTCACTACCGCACTTAATGAGATTGAAACAAAGGATGGAACAAATAGATAATAATACTGCTGATAATCTATTAAAACCTATAAGAATATTTAAAAATACAAGGATTATCATCTGCTACGATTAGTCAGAGACACGTATGTGCTCAAAAGGTGCCGATTGCTATCAGAAAATATTTATAAACTCGTGTTTTGTTCCAGTTCTTGCACACTACCGCACCACATGAGAAAGAAACGACGAATTAAACGGACCAAAACGTTTGAACTACGTCTGGGATTTTAGCATCGAACGTCACATTCACGCGACTAGCGCCCGACAAGGTTTAAATTACATGGGTTCGGCGTTTATTGATCAAAGTAACCAATCCACACTGTAGCTACATTCGTAGTTGCACTTACCATTGGTCGCGCAGTAAGTCCTAAAATGAAATATTCCAATAAGATTGAGACACCTAGTATGCGGTAACCCATTGTACAACACAGGACATTATGCGGGACACTTTACCATGCGGGACAGGAAGTTGAAATCCAGGACTCTACCGCCTAATCCGGGACGTCTGGTCACTATAGTATAAACTCATGCGGCCCTATATAGAACTCCAAAGCGGCCCACCGCGTAAAAAAGTTGCACACTTCTGATCTGCAAGTGAACGTATCTTGGTTAATGCTTTAAAGTGAGTTACGCTGCAGGTCAGTGCGGTAAGGACTATAAAAAACTGCAACTGCATTATGCTAACAATTGTTTAAAGGACTGCGACTACATTTACACGCATGGAGTAAACACGATAATATTGAAACTTAACTCTACAAATTAAATGCTCTCTCATAAAATGACTAGTATCCTTTACAATAATTCAGCCCGACTCCAACATTTTTATGATTCGCGAGAGAACAAATAGTTTTAGAAGTCCGTCACTATACTGCATGAAGCAGATTATGACGTATGCGGCAGATTTGTCTTCCACTCGTCAAACACATTCGTAGTCACGTGACAAGCGACGGTCAGACAATCGATGCCGAAACGCGATACTAGCTAGAGACGTCAACTCACAGAGTGCAGAACCGTGCGTTTCGCCTCTTCCGCGGAAAATAGAGCACACACACACGTAGGAACGAGAATAATCCGCGCTCATCTGGTTATTTGAGGCTTTTGATGGACGAGGAACTTCCCAAATCCTATGCCCGCATTACCAGACTGTTTTTCTCACGTTCCTGACATCTCCAATCCTCTCGCTGCAAAAGCCACTGTTCATTTCTCTCTCCTGTTCATTTTCTCTCTCTCTCTCTCTGTATCTCTCCAAACCAACTCCGATTCTTCCTATTCTTTTTTTTTGCAGAATCCGCAAGGATCGCGCGTAACCGAAGCTTCCTTCATAGAAGTGCGGGAGAAGTTGTGGGAGGAAGCCATTTTCGATCCGTTGTCCGTCTTCCTGGAATTCCCGGGAAATTCTCGCGGTAAGCGAGTTGGTCGTTCGTTTGATGCGATTCGCGCATCAGAAACGTATCGGAGATCCGTGTACGAAAAGGTTTTCTTTTTTCTTTTCGGAACGCTTCTGGGTTCCACTCGCTAAAAACGATAGCGACGCGATGACCGCAGCATGAAGTTTGTGGATTGTAAAAAAAAGAAGATGGAGGTCTGACTGCTTTGTTGCATGGAACCCATACATGGCGAATCCATGTTAAGCTTTTTTTTAAGATTACTTTGTCTTCGCGCTTCTCGATAATTAGTTGATAATAAGCCATAATTGGTTACGCGAAGCAAAAATGAAAAAATCAACGTAAATTAAAAAAAACTAATTTCGAAATATTAACTGAATATTCAAAATGCAATGCACAGCCCCCTCGATAAATATTTCAAAAGTTCTTTTTTAAATTCTAATTTGAATTTTTATGTAATTTTCCGTCATCATAACCCATTGAGACTTATGATCCACGCTCTATATTTAAATGCATTGCATTCACTGCAGGCAGACGGAATATATTTTAAAAAACAAAATTTCGGACTCGGGAGTAATTAAAACGTGCGTTTTTATCATAGTATCCAGTTCGAATTCTTTCTTCCATTCCAGCGCTATTTATGCGTAAACAGAAAGAAAGTGATTTAAAAATAAAGTCAAAAATTTATTTGATTAATGTAATGTAACTTAGCACAAAAATTTCGCCAAATATGTACAGACAAAATTATAATGACTCTAAAGAGTTGAAACCGTGGTCGACTGATTTTTGCTTGTATTCGGTAGAATTTTTTATAATTATTGTTATTTCAATATGCTACGGTTAGACTAGCGGCGACTAGTGTTAATACAATTACGAATTACTGTACTACAAGAAAAGGTTAAACAAATAGACCTTCATCAAATGGCATTACATTTTCGAGAATTAAATTTTATCTGAGGATTTGATTAGCGATAGACAATAAAATTTAACAAGAAGTCGAGCAAGAAGTTGCTTAATAAACTTCGCCGCTCGCGCCATTAAAAAAAACAAAGAAGCGTTAATTAATGAGCTCCATACTTTCCAGTTAATGAATAAAAAAAATACCGGAACTTAAGGTAAAAATCCCCAAATAATAACAACCCCAAAACGAAAAAACATGCCCAACCTTCCCGTAAATCCGCTCACGAAGAAGACCGATCGTAATCAACAGCTTCGCGAGAGAGAGAGATCGTGATATTAAATAGAAGAAAAAAACCGAAACCTTTGCACATTTCGAAAATTTCCTAATTAATAAAGGAGGGAGAAGGGTCGAAACAAAAAAAAAAATAAAATTCCGGAGGGAGAAAAAACCGGAGAGACGAGGTTTAGGAATGTTTTTTAATCCGGGCGTGCAAATCCTCGAAAACTTTCTGGGAGAAAAAATGCGCGGGAAAAAAATTAATATTCGAAAACAAATGAACTCCACGGAGTGCATTTCGGATGGAAATTTGGGAAGAACATTTCGAACGGAGGAAATGGGGTAACATGAGAATGAAATTATCCGGAGTCCGGCGGTGGGTTCGAAATTGATTGAGAATCTTCCTCGTCACCCTATTGCCTATAATGATAACAGTTTTAAACTCCATCTCGGATTTTGCGAAATGCGTGTCATTCGCGTAACGCGTTACTCAAATATTTGTTGGTACTACACTAAAAATAGTTTCGTTGATAGTGTACCAAATTTTGTATACATGTAATTTATTAGCAGACTATTTTCGTAAAAAAAAATATTCAGCCAAATATGGCATGCCTAAAATTGAACCCCTGAAATCAGGAGAGCCCACAACATGTTTGATAGTATATAATTCCTTGGAAAGCATTGATTAATTTGTAAGAAAAATAAGAATTATTAAGCTACATTGAATAATCCACAAGTTTCATAATATGTATAATTTTTCCTCGTCAACAATAATTTTTATGGTAAAATTTTCACAACGTAAATTTTTAACATTCAAAAATTTTTTATTAACACATCGGATTTTTTCAGGCGTCAGATAAACGGCCTGTGGTTGGAGTGAATTGAAAAAAAAAACGTTCCTCGACTCCCGACATAATTTAATAACCCCCATCTCGAATGCATCCGTAAATTACAATCAGATAAAAATCATTAATCGCGCGCAATACAGAGTGTTAAAAAAAATCCCCCGGAATAATTCATCCGGTTGCATTAATGTGACAGAAACATAGGGGAAACTAAATTAGCCCAAGGTAGGACGGGACTCGTTATTCAGTATTTTCTTCGTCTCTCCTTCCCCTCGCTTTTACGAAGGCGAAACAGAAGAATAACGACCTGCGCAGTGAGAGAGATAGAGAGAGATAGGGTGAGGGGTTTTGTAAAAAAAAAGAAGGAAGAGATAGAAGGGTGGTGCGCTTTACGTGACAAATAAAAAGGAATTAAATGGAAGGAATAAGTGAGCGAATTAATACAAAGTGACGCCGGTGGATAGGGAGCGAGTGGCGTGAGATGGAGTATATAAGGATACCATTTTCGCGAAAAATAAAAAAGAATAAAAAAAAGTTTTCGCGAAATGAATAATTGAGTCGGGGAAAAGTAGTTCGCAGAGTGAGGGAGAGAGAGGAAGATAGAAAGTGAGAGCGAGAGAGAAAGGGAAAGCAAGAGATTGAAACTGATATGGAGGTAAATTACGAGAAATGAGGAAGAGGACGGAGAGGTAGGAGGGGGTAGAGAGATGGATGGAGAAAGAGAAGAGGGGAGGGAGAGAGAGAAGCAGAGAGAAAGAAAGAGCTAGGGGGGGGGGGGAGACAGAAGGGGAGAGAGAGAGAGAAGATACAGGGAGAGAGGGAGGGAGGAAGAGAGAGGGATAGAAGTAGAAAGATATGGAGAGAGAAGTAGAGATATAGGGAGGGAGAGGGAGGAGAGAGGGAGGAGAGAGGGAGATGCGAGGAGAAAGAGGGAGGGAGAGTGAGGGAGGGAAAGGGAGGGAGAGAGAGGGAGGGATAGAAGTAGAAAGATATGGAGGGAGAAGTAGAGAGATAGGGAGGGAGGAGGGAGAGGGAGGAGAGAGGGAGTGGGAGGAGAGAGGGAGATGCGAGGAGAAAGAGGGAGGGAGAGTGAAGGAGGGAAAGGGAGGGAGAGAGAGGGAGAGGGGAGTGAGAGAGGGGAGGTAGATAGGGGAGGTAGATAGGGCAGGGAGAGAGGAGAGTGAGAGAGGAGAGGGAGAGAGGGGAGGGAGAGACGGAGGGAGATAGAGGAAGGGAGGGAGAGAGAGATGCATGGAGAGAGATGGATGGAGAGAGGGAGGGAGGGAGAGAGTGAGTAGGAAGGGAGAGGGAGATGCGGTGTGAGGGAGAGAGAGGTAGATAAAGATTGAGGCACAAAGATGTATGGAGAGAGAGGCAGAGATAATAGTGAAAGAGAGAGAAATTATTAAATGGGAGGGGGGATTTGGAATGGGAACCAAAAAGGAGAAGAAATGGACGGAAATGCGATACAGAAGGTGAGAGAGAGAGAGAGAGGAAAGGGAGAATATAGCATGCAGATGAAGGGTTTTAAAAGATCTCCGCGTTGGAAATGAGGTGGCTGGGGCGAGGGGAAATTAGAAGGGAAGCGAGTAGAGAGATTGATTAGGGACTGGGATAGAGCATGGCGAGAAGGATTTCAGAGGAGATTTTCAGGAGGGTTGAAAAGAAAAAGAAGAGGCATAAAAGGATTGGGTGATTGAGGAAGGCTGGGAGATAGAGAAAATGCGCGAGAAAGGGATGCTGAAGATGGAAGCGAAGATAGTACTGGACTGTGTATGGATGTCATGAAAAGGGGTGGGACAGGCTAGGAAAGGGGGGCGGAGAGGGGTGAGGAGGGGAGGGAAGGGGCGAACAAGGGGCGGAGAAGGGGCGAGGAAGGGCAGGATGTGGAAGAGAGGGTGAGATTAAAAGGCGAGGCAGGGAAGAGGGCTATAGAAGAGAGTGTGTGTCGAGATTGGGGCTGAGAGAGGCGACCGAGAAAGGAAAGGAAATTGTTAATTAGAATGGAGAAAAATTTGAATGATGAAAATACGTGGAATACGGTACAGGGTGAAATACAACAGGTACTATTGTAACAAGTTAGAGGTACGGTGTTGAGGCTTGTTAAATGAGTAATGCTGCCGAAAAAAAGAAAAAGATGAGAATCATTTGTGGTTTGATACTTGTGAATCAGGAGGAATTTTATATAAACTCGTCGTAGTCTTGCATTTTTTAATTATTAACAGAATACAGCGAAGTAGTTTTCAATACTGAACGTATAAAATGCATTATATATGCCATTCGAAATCGAAAATTTTATTCAATTTTTAGGCGCGTTTCGCTTCCAGCGTGAGCACCGATTATCGTCGGTCTGTCCGTCCGCACGTTCGTTCTCGGATTCTACTGAACGGATTTTCGTGAAATTTGATGTTAAGGACTTACAATCAAATATATTAAGAAAATCGCAAAAATGAATCACGTAATCCAAACAGGGGTACAACTTTACCGGTAAAAAAAAACCAACTTTCCGTCATATCTCGTAAAGTATTGCTCATATCAAAATATTTTTTAAATAAAAGTTGTAGAACTAGTAAAGAAGGACATTTCCTTTCATATACATTTATATCGTAGGAGTAACCGTTATCTATAAAATCAAATGAGAATGTCTTAATTCGAGTTGAACTTAAAAAATTTTTTGCATGGTTACTTCTTCATTGTTGCTAACATAAACTATATCACAAACAAACGTTTAATTTACTTACGTGTGCATGCACTATGTATTTTTAAATAGGAAGAAAATGGATTATTTATGATGAAGAAAAGAACTTTAAAACGCAATTTCCCCTACGTACAAGTATATAATTTCTTTCTAATACTCCATTGCACGAATTTGTGATACGTTTTACACTTTCCTAACTAAAAGAAATCCTGGAATCGGGCAGTATGAGAGAAAACGTGTGTTCATCGCTGAAGAACTTACTGAAATTACGTGAAATTTTATCTCTTTACCCAATTGTCTTCCGTATAGTTTCCTCTGGTGGCTCGTAATAAACTATACACGAGTTTTGTATGTAAAAACATTTTCTCCGTGTGATGCATTCTTAACTTCATATCAAAATATTATTTTAATTAGTTCAATTCTTTTATTCGGCTGTATAATAGATGAGACGAACAAAGTTACTGTAATATATTCCAGGGACGTGACGGCAAACTGTAGGTCTTTATAAAGGGTGTCCGTATAAATATGGACGCGAATGTATGTGCGTGCGTGTGTGTGGCGTAGAAGATGAGATATTTTGACCCCCACACACAAAAAAAAACTTGAAAGATGAGCTAGGAGCACGTGAGAGGATAATATATATTTTTTGGGGGGTGCGTAGGGACGTGGTTAATGAATGTCCGTCATTTAAATTTGAATGGAGAGCTTATAAAGCCTTCTATTAATTCCGGGCGCGAAGCAGCAGGATGAGGGACCAGGAAAGAGACCACGTTCAGTTTGACGGTTGGAAATAAAACCGCCTCAGATTGGGACGAAGAATTATTAATCCGGACCGTATACAACCGAGAGATACTTTATTTTATTTCTGAAAAAAATACGCCAATCTTTTTATGACCTTGTCAAGAATAGATAAATAAGTTGCGTTGTTCTAACTTTTATTTTGACGATAGGAATTTTTTATTTTGTTCGTGTTAAGTTTTACGCGTCGCTATTTTTTCACGTCCGCGCGTGTGTTCGCCTTTAGATAACCGGATGGATGCGAAACAACGATACGGTTTTGAGATTTCATGCGAACACGGCCTTTTTGTTCGAACGTACGGGTGTGGGGAAATAACTTACACTTTAGGGAGTTAGGTGCGTGTTTCAAACATTTCATCGTTTGCGACAATTTTCTGATTTTTGTCAATTTTCGTGTTTCTTCGGCGACCACATTTACAGTACATAGTTTTTTAAAGCAGCGCACGAGATAAAGGCATATAGGCGCGACGTTCTTCAATCTTTTTTCTTGCGGCCGATTAGAATGTCTTGCGGCCCAATGAAAGGGAAGGGAACACGAAGAAAAATATCTTTCGACTTGATTTTTCGTTGTCTCGCAATAATAAGGAATACAGACTAAAATGGAGAAATTTATTTAAGTGGAGAATTTCGTTCCATGTCTACATATTTAGGCAGGCAGTCCTCGCTTATACGTCAGTTTACGTTACTGAAAACTGCGACGAAAAGCGGATCACTATTTTCCATAGACAAAACATTAAATTGAAGGATAAAATTCACTGTTCCCGGGGAAAACTAGGTGAAATATTTCCATTGTAAAAGAATATAAGTACGTAAACTTTGTAATTTTCCACTTAATTTTTTTTATTAATTACGCAGTACGCGTATCGACGCATTGCGTAATCATCAAGTATTAAAAGCAACTTACATACCAGGGCACGTGCAGTGGGGGAGGAGGAATGTGATGTGGAAGAGGTGCGGGGTGTTAGATTTGAGAAAAATAAGAGTGGTATGGGAAAGGATGATTATAAGTGACAAAGTGGCAAGGAAGAAGGTTAAAGCTTAAATTTTGCGAGTTGAGTAATTACGACAACTAGGGGCGTATTCCTCCTTTGGCGCCTCTATTCCGCGCGGTGATTTCTCTTCTAGGATGCGCCCGCGCCTTTAATGCCCATATTTTGTAATGGAATTCGCCCCCCCCCCCTCCAATCCCCGTAGCGTAAGGTAGCTTCCAGTAATTTTCAATCGCTACGTTAGGGGGAACTACCTGTACACTACATGCACGCTCTCTACTGGAACGAACTCCGCCAGGCAAAATGCGTCACCTCACCTTGTCTAATAATATAAAGGATGTGCATGAAAAGCGGATCAGGGACGGAAGAATGAAACAATGTTGTTTGTCACTTAGGCACTTAAATATTTGGACCGGTCCTTATTATTATATATCTTTGCATTCGTTGAATAAAATCGATTTCCGCGCAGAATTATGATTATTTAGTTCCGGAAGGTTAATATAACAGTAATTTTGTGATCGAAACCAGTAAATATTTTACCGTAAAATGCAAAATGGTGTGTTAATCAATATCCACGGACACTTTGAAGGTTAGATATTTTTACCATCCATTCTAACGCCAAATAGAATCATTCGCAGTTTTTTTCATCGATTACGTCTTAGGAACATTTTCTTTCTAAGGGCGTTCAGACTATCTCTAAGAAAAGATGGAGTATGCTACCCGTTCTTCATTTTTTTCCCCCGCGAATAACCCCCTCCCGGGTGTGCCATTATTTACCACTGAGAATAATCGCGAGGGATAAATATCGGAGACAGGACGAAGATACATTGAAGTTCGCATTATATGCTCCGCGCGGCAATTTTTCAATTTTTCCCCAGAAATACTCTTCCCAGGATCAAGGGATTCCTTCATTGCGCCGCCATTAATGAGCCCTCCGCAAAAAGGAACGGCAGACCTACTTCCCATTATGCACGTCACCCGTGATGCATGATAAATTAGTTCCGAACTGATATTTCTTCCGCAAAAAATAGTTCTTTTGGGCGTAACTAATGGCGGCCTCGAAACATTAACATCGTCTCATTATATTCTTGACCTAGATTACCCTTTCAACTATAAAGAAGTCGGGTGAGCTAGACACGAAATATCCGTCATCAGCAGCAATTCGCCGATATTTCGTTCAAAATAGTATCTTTTTCGATCGAACTCTCTGAGTTGGCACTTTTTACTAAATGTGTACTAGATCGTTTTACGTCTACATAAGCTTTGTCCCGGTCATTTTATGTTGGTATCTTTTTTTAACTCCGTCATTCCTGGTTTTCGTACGAAGGCTATGACTGAGGTGGAGGAGAAATATGTAGATATAAACTATAAGTTAACAGGTCGGCATTACGTGTGAACGAGGTGTCATAAACATAAACACTAAGGTCTTGTGTATCACTGTTATATTTCATTACCATAATAACATCAGACTCTAACTACAAAGATTAACAAGTAGGAAAATAACTGATGAATCAGATATAAAGGGTGGTTATTTTATAAAAACAACATCCCTTATGCTGTTCCTGGAGTCTCCAAATTTCAACCGCGTGAAGAACTTAACCACAGTGAGCAAACTCTCAAAATTTGGTTGCCCTAATTTTAACGGTGTAGAAATAGTTGACCGGTCATGGAAGTGTGATGGACGGACGGACTAAACTATTAGTACGCGTATTATCATCTCAATAAACTTTTATTACTTATAATAAAGGACAGTGTCACAATGTCACTTTGTCACTTTTTTAAGCTTAATATCTCGCAAACGACTGAACCGAATTTGATGAAATTTTCAGGATAGCATTATGATATAACAAAAAAAGTTTTAATATATCGAACTCGAGATCAAAGACCCAGGTTCGACTCCAGAAGATATTTTCCATTCCCCATTAGGAAACACGTAAAAAGGGACATTTCGACGTGCAGGCTTTCATTCTTTTTTAGATTAAAATTAGAAAAAACTGACCTACAATCTTCGGATATAAACCATTTTGAAGAAAACATTATAAAGTTTCTTTTTCTGTTCGTCTTTTTTCGCCTACAGCTCGAAATTTCTCAATTTAAACGTTTAATTCACACAGTTTGAGGAAATCTCGCCATTTTAAGGGAATGTTGCCTTGCCTACAAATTCCATTGTTAGACCTCTATATCATATTGTTAATTCAATCCTCATGGGTATATAAACGTACTTTGTATGCTTTTAATACGAGAGAGGGGGAGCGAGAGGGAGGGGGAGATAGGGAAGTAGATGGGGGAGAGGGAAAGAGGGTAGGGGAGAGAGGGTGTGATAGGGAGAGAGGGTGTGAGAGGGGGGAGAGGGTGTGAGAGGGGGGGAGAGGAGGGGGGAGGAGTGGGAGGGAAAGAGAAGCAACTAAAGATAGCCCGTCAACAACAGCATATATGCACTAGAAATGTTGTATATGACAAACTATTTCATATGTTAAAGTGTGATATTAATTATTTTAAATGAAAATAATAATAATCTATCTATAATTCTTCCGTTGATATTTCAACGGGCATTACACTAGTAGACAGAATAATTTTCGTTGTGTCACTCCAAAATTTTCGCTGTTTTAAGCCTCAGATCTAATTGTATATGTATGTCTTTTGATTCGCCAGCGTATTCTGTTTTAGTGAAACTAGCAGACGAACAGTCAAAGAAAAACCAAGTGCCAAGTACATTAATTAACTGCAACACTTTACCCACGCACACCGAAATTTCTTATCTTTTATACCAATTTAATATTTCAATTTTATCGTGCAATCGACAGGTAGATGGATATCAAAGTAAAACCACTAGCTCTCCTTTAATAACTGTAACGTTGAAAATTTTTCTAATTACATATATCTTACGGTTGTATTAAAAAAATCATTCCGAAACTAGTACCTCGACCGATTAATTTGACGAACCATTTAGCGCGATCGCAAAAGCGTCGGCTTATAACGTAGAAAATTGGATTTCGTAGGTGAACGGAAGGAACTCCGCGAGTTTTCGCGATGTATTTCCGTTTAAAAAATAAAATAAAAACAATCGCGCCAGATTGAAATCGGAGCAGACGGAAAACAAATAAATTCGTGTCATTCCGAGAAGCATTTTGATGACGAAGGATGGGAAAAGCACGTAAAGAGTCCAATTCCGTAATGAGATTCACAGATGAGACATCTTGGGGGAAAAAGGGGCGAAATCCAATAACAAAGAGGATTACGAGTCGGAAAGCTAGAAAAGAAGAGACAAATCGCAATTGTGTCTGGGAGAGCATTACAAACTGATTAACATAAGTGGAAGAGATTGGATTTTCTCGGATTTGAACAAATTTTTTTTCTCGGACGTTATTACAGATGATAAAAGAAACAGAAGAAAGTCGCTCAAATTCATATGAGAAATATAGAGGGAGATTTTCGCAGATTCGCATTCGGTGTTATTAAAGCGGGAGCAATAATATTTTTAAAGAGTTTATATGTATATATATATATATATATATATATAAATACTTAAGGAAAAGGAAAGGTAATAATAAGGGTAGCAACAAGGTGTTGGAGGAAGCCCAGTGGACACTTACCTAGAATGAAGAGCCGCTGGGGGTGCTGAGGACACACGAAAAACACAAAAGAACAAAAACTACACAAAAATGGAGCTTTCGGGCTGATGCCCTTCTTCAGCGACGGAGAAACATATACCTTTAATAATGGGGTAGGTGATGTTGGAGGAGGGGCTGGTAAATGAAAATGAGGGTGGGTGGATGGGGCATGTGAGACAACGGGGTTTGCCGCAGGGTTGAGATCCTGCAGCGGATGGAGGGTTGGGAGTGGGGGGTTCTTTCTTCCACAGGATGTTTCCCAAATTAGGAGGCCGGCGGAAGGAGAGAATGGGGGAATTAGTAAAGGGGGGTTGGTGGGAGGTGGAAGTAAGAATTGGGTGGGCAGCGTGAAGGATTTCCTTGAGGACCTCGTGAATCCCGGGGTGGAAGAGGGTGGTAAGGGTAAGAGAAGGGGTAAGATCGGGAATAGGAGGAGTGTGAGGGTGGTGTTTGGTGGTTACCGGTGTGATTACCCTCCGGATCTGGTCACGGATCAGGCCCGGTATATGTTTCTCCGTCGCTGAAGAAGGGCATCAGCCCGAAAGCTCCATTTTTGTGTAGTTTTTGTTCTTTTGTGTTTTTCGTGTGTCCTCAGCACCCCCAGCGGCTCTTCATTCTAGGTAAGTGTCCACTGGGCTTCCTCCAACACCTTGTTGCTACCCTTATATATATATATATATAATAGTTGCCTCCCTCCCCCTCTCTCTTTCTCTCCCTCTCTCTCTCCTTCTCCCTCCCTCCCCCTCCCTTCCACCCTCTTCTTTCCTTCTCCCCCCCCTCCCCTCTCTCCTTCTCCATTCCTCCCCCTCACTCCCTATCCCTCCCTCCCTCCATCTCTCTCCCTCTTTCCCTCCCTCTCCCTCCCTCTTTTTCCTTCCCTTATTCCGTTCACTCCCCCTCACTCTCTCCACCTCTTCCCCCTCATCCCCTCTCTCCCCCCACCCCCTCATTCCCTCTCCCCCTTTCCTCCCTCTTTCCTCCTCCGTTACCATCCCTCTCTTTCCCTCCCTATCTCGTATTAAAAGCATTCAAAACACGCTTACACCCACAAGGATTGGTATAACTATAGGATTTTGAAGTCTAACAATATAATTGGTAGCCAAGGCAACATCCCGTTAAAATGGCAAGATTTCAACAAAATATGTAAAATAAACGTTTAGCTTGAGCGGTTTCGAACTGTAGACGGAAAAGGTGAACAGAATAAGAAACGTAAATTTTTCTTAAAAGTGGTTCAGATCCAAAGATCGTAGGTTATTTCCTTCTAATTTTAATTTCCAAAACAATAAAAACTAGCACGTCGAAAAATCGATTTTTACGTATTACCTTACGGAAAATGGAAATGTCTTCCTTGAATTCTAACCCAGGACTTATTTCGAGATTTATTTTTGTCATTACCTTAAAATATGTTAATCGAGCATTCCTGCCAGATTTCGAGATTCTATCTAGATTCTTTCGCGAGTTAATACCATAATTCGCTACCAGAGGTACGGCCTATGGAATAGCGTGACCAACCAACAGACCTGGGCTAATATATTATGAAATATTCGTTTATATATTCAATTTGTTTATTTTTAAAGATATTAAGCTCATATTCTTATGGGGTAGGAAATACCCGAGAACAAGTTTTAAAAAATCAGTTGGGGATAATGCATTTTTAAATTTTTTACCGGATAGGATTTAAGAATTAAAGTATAATTTCGGATAATAATCCATATTTACTTTACATTTACTAATTGTATAAACGGATGCTTTGAGTTGTTGGCGGATTAACAAATTTTAGATGCAACCGAGTCCGCAAAAGTGTTTTTTTTGTTGCAGTTCTGTTTGTCTGTAATCTGTCGTCTGTTGTCTGTAGACTACAGTCTGTAGTATGCCATTCGTGTGCAAATATGGAAGCTAAAAGCATTAATAGAACCTAAAGAAATATCATATGTAGACAGGGAATAATAACCTTACTTTTATACAGATGCAACAGTCATTAATAGCATTGAATGATTGACCGTGTAGCCGAAATATTCGAATCGATATAAATATAAAACGACCATCATAAGCCTAGCACCTCTATTTTCCCCGCATTTTTCTCGCTTCGTTTTCATTTTACACGTTTTAAAATCCGTTTCTTTTTCCATTGTAAATAGCGACAGGCCAGTCTAACCTGCTCTAGAAAACAGCTATAACCTTGTTATATGGATCAGAGCACGTAGCGAAGTTATTCTCAAGTCAAAATGTCTAGCAACTTCTTTCTTTTTACTTTCACATATACGAAGTACATTGAGAAAGTGTTGTAATCGCAAAAAAATTCCATCTCGAGATTTTGAAGGAAATGTACCTTTTAGATGTATGTACCTGAGTCCGAAAAAGTGGTTTTCGAAATGCCGTCTGTCTGTCTGTCTGTCTGTTACTGGCTCTAAAGCCTAAACGGTAGAGCGAAGATGAATGAAATCTCGTACTTAGACATTTCATCATACAGAGTAGAAGCTATGAATAAACGGTTGACATTGCTCAATAATTAAGGAAATTTTATTCTACGCGTTTTTAACAACGATTTAATTTTCTCAAAAACGGCTCTAACGATTTTAATAAAATTTCGTACAGTTACTTGAGTTTACGTCTTCATTAATAAAACAGTTCATATTACTCAAAAAACGAATGCAAGACTAGTTTATTCTTGGGCAACTTTAACAAAAATTGAATTTTCTAAAAACCGGCTCATACGATTTTCATTTTCCAAAGATAACTAAACGACGCATTAGTATATGAGAAATTTTTTACAATGTATGTTGTACCGATGCAAAATGGTAAGGATGCCAAGCTCTCTTTTTAGGTCGCATTAAGGTGCGTTCACATTCACGCGTTGCGCGCGTAGCGAACTGGCGCTACCCAATCAGAGGCCTCGCTTGAGGCGTAACGCGCGTAAGCAGCGACGGCGCGTTGGAGTTGAGAAAGTCTCAACTACAGTCTTAGAATATATTCTAAGACTCTCAACTTTCGACGCGTTTACGCGTGAAAATTTCATGATCGCCGTTGTGCGAACAAATCAAATGAACACCAAAATGATTTTGGCGCCGGAATCCCGGAATTCACACTGATTCACACCTTTGCATCACATAATGAACTTCGGTGTGCAAGTGAAAGGATGGATGCAATTGATGAAAGAATCGTCAACGAAATAACGACTAATTTTATATATATATATATATATAAAGGACGCTAGATATAGAAATAGATGCCAGCGGGAGAAAGCGTGTAGAGTAATGGGAGAGAGAATTCAGATAGATGGTAAGTACAAATTTGAATATATATATATATGGTTATTTATAGCTGTGGATTGCAAATGCAAACGTGAAATAAGGTTTTCCAATAATAAAAATTATTTCTTCGCTAGTTAAAACGTGCCAGACTCGCTGGAAGAGTATAAGGGACCGGTCGGAAATAATTGTAAAAGGATTCACAGTCCGTCAGCCTCATTTCCTGTATTAAATTATGGTAGGCACCTTGAGTTCATCTTCTTGCAAATAAGGGTCGAATCCACCATCTCCTAATTCTTCTATTTCTCATTGCAAGCAATACTATGAAGTTGTAACGCTACCGCAACATTCGATCATCCATTATTATCTCTAAATGAAACCACCGGAATTCCTACAAAACCTCAATCACAAGTAAATAAGTGCGCGCGTCATAGAAGTCAATTGTCTTCGAGTTCACCGCCAATTGTTTACGCGTTCTCCTACGCGTACATGTGAACGAGCAGTACTCTAAACGCGGCTCTCGCTACGCGCGTAAAGGTGCGTTCACATGCACGCGATTTTAGGAGTCGCCTCAGACGAGGCAGAAAACATCCCTTAACATTTTTTAAAAATTGCTGCGCCGTCGAGTCAAAGACGTCTCCTCGCAGGAAAAAAGCGATATCTTGGATAAATTTTAAGACAAATCTCTTGCGTGGGAGCCATTGTTTTCGATTTAATTCGCGAGGCAACTTTATCTGCTCATGTTAAAAACGAGAATTCTTGTACCAGATAATGCTGTTTCAGAAAGAGGATGTGTCCAATAAGAAGTGGCTCTATTCACAACAAAATACTTTGGTGGATAATTTTTCGTGTTCACAAAGCAAATGATACGTTTTTTTCGAGTTTCATTATACGACTAAAATAGATATAACGCGTTTTTTTCTTCAGTGCAGACTGTCGGATGTCTAATTAACGGAAACAACAAAAGAGTTTCACAAGAAAGCAAAATTTCACGGAGAATTAAATCTTGTCACAATGTTTGAGGGCATTGGGAATTTCAGTAAGACAAAGTTGAAAGAATTTCACTGTGGACAAAGGAAAAGGCGTGCTGTAAGGGATACATGAAAACGTGGCTTCTTTCTTTGTATGAGACTGGCATGAGTTTTTGTATAGAGAAGAATCTCTTTGATTCGACGTCGATAATTTCGAAGTACCTGGTTGATCCGCAGCCGTCAATATTACCCAACGGACATATTAAGGTTTCTTCTGCTTTTGGCACTTTCATTTCGAAATTCTGTCAATGTTTAATGTCAAAACAATAATTGGTCCAATGCACGGCTTAATTTTGCCGTTTAGTTCATGAAACACTTGAGAATTGGTAGGGAAGACATTTGCAGGAAATGAGGAAAACTTCGGTAATTCAAGGGACCGAGAAGCCATACGTTAAACGTGTTTGAATGGCCCCATATTTCATATATTGCATTTTATACGTCATTCAACATATATTTTCGATTAAAACTTCGCCAATGCGGTAAATTGTTGGTTTTCATCCCCCATTCTCTAACTTGTTGCCGCAGTTTCTTTAATATCCGAATTCTCCTTTTTCAGCATGGAGTACCGAGTTTATTCCGTAGTCCTCTTACTTCTCTCCTTCTTTTTAGCAATTTATAAAAAGAATTTTAAGCTTCTTTAGCGTAGGTAAAGTTTAATATTATTTTATTAAACACTTTGTATCAATACGTTACCATTTAGGTAAACTTTAACTTTAAACTTGTAACAACGGATATTTTTAAGCGTAAACTACGCGATATGGCAAGACAACAAATTTATAAACATAAGCTTTGATAGTAAAAAAAACTTTGGAAATAAAACTTCTATATATTAAGGTTTGTGAGATAATTTAACTGAAGAGACTTCGTTGCTTATAAGCACAAGCCTTTTTCAAAAATAAATTTACTGTATTTTTAAACCTAATGGCGCTCTTCTTAATCGATAAAAGTCTTTGTTCCTTGGAGAAAGAGAAAAAACGTTCGGCTGGTAAAAAAGAATCACCAGGAAGCTTCCTATAAGGGGAAAAAACGCCTCCATCCATCGAAAAGTAGCACCAAGAAAGCGACTTAAGCAGAATCCTCGTTTTCAGCGCGTCGTGGGACATAGCTCTTTTTCTGTTTAATAAAGAAAATCCTCCGACTGAAAAGGCGAAAATTTCCCTTTAAATATGACAAAATCTTCCGCCGCATGGGAACCTACGCGCGTTCGTCTATTTCCACGACTCCGCCCATACGTTTCCCTCCTATTTCTTTTTTTTTCTTCACTTGTCCATTTCAATCCTGCCGCCGCCAACCCATTCCCCCCCCCCCCTCCCCCATCCCACCCGTCTACTCTCCTCTCAAAGTCACTCCCGGAAGATAACAAGAAAGCACTCTACGAAATGACACCTTTTAGTCGCATTTTTCTCATAGTCCCGACTTATGTAATGCCCTGTGAAACCGATCTTTGCGCCGTTTCGCTATACGTCAGTCATTTTCCCCTATATCGAAACGGGATTCTAGTCTAAAAGGTCCTGTAACTCGACGTTTTACCTTTCACGGTAATAACCTAATGCCTCCTTCCGTTTTATACAATCGTCGTGAACATTGAGAGTTGACATATTTATTGGTATGAGTATATGCAAGCATTCAGAGAAATGTATATACGTAAGTATATTGGTCGTTCTTTACCGGTGGCATCTGTTTGGGAGTGTTGTAACTAGGTTTGCAATAATCACCTCTGCGAAAAGTGCCCATTCTAAAACTAAAATGATGTATCTGCCTATATCGGTGGTTCCAGAAATTTTTGCAAACTCAGAAATAATAAACAGGATTTCGCGACACCCCAGCTTCGAGAAAAGGTTTATATATTTTGGAACAGGTCTGTTATTAGTCACCCATAATTAAAACACACCGTTGCCCCTAGAAACCCGTTTTTATTTACCGAGAGAAAAAAAGCAATAACGAGGGATATAGAAAGATAAAAATGAAACCCATTTCAGAAGTATTGGAGGAATATAAAGACAAAATAATCGAAAAAAGACTAATACCAAACATAAAAGGTAAAAGATGTTTAGGAGAAGAAGGAAAGCCGTCAAGATTGTTTTTCTAAAATATATAACATTGAAAGGATATATTGACGAGACTTCGGTTCGCTTTGTTTTAATGGGTAGTCGTCTCCGGGCGCTACCGCGCCCTTCGCCTCGGCTGGAACGAAACTATCTCTCCCCATTGTTCGGTGATCGGGTTTGTAAATGTCGCGACGGGCCGATTGCTCAAGAATAAACTAGCCTTATATACATTCATTGAGAAAAATGAAATATGTAGTATTATTTCAGTCATATACTCAAGTAATTGTACGAAATTTGATCAAAATCTTTTCAGCCGTTTTTGAGAAATTCCAATTATTGTTAAAATTGTCTAGAATAAAGTAGCCTTATATTCATTTTATGAGAAATATGAACTATGAAGTATTATTGAAGACGTAATCTCAAGTAACTACGAAATTTAATCAAAATCGTTAGAGCCGTTTTTGAGAAAATCAAATTGTTGTTAAAAATGCGTAGAATAAACTTCCCTTAATTATTGAGCAATGTCTACCATTTCGTCATAGCTTCTATTCTGTATGATAAAATTCCTAAGCACGAGATTTCATTCATTTTCGCTCTACCGTTTAGGCTCTAGAGCCGACAGACGGCATTGCGAAAACCAATTTTTCGGTCTCAGGTACACCTAAAATGTATATTTCCGTCAAAATCTCGAGGTCGAATTTTTTCGCGATTACTATAGTTTCTCAATATAACGTCGTACATATATGAGAAAGTAAAATGATAATGAAATGACTAACGCTTGTATTAAGACAGAAAACTTGTGTTCATAAATTTAAAATTCACGGATTCGGCGTATTTTCCCGTTTAATTAATTACGTCATTCTTAGCCGTAACATCGCAACTTTTGATTCCTACGTCATGAATGAAAGATGAAGCAAAAAGAAAAATTATAACCTTTAACACTTTCGCGTACACCTTCAAAAACTTTCCTCTACAGGTGTTCGTGCACCCGGCTGAAAACCCCTCATATACAGAGTCATCATCGTCGACATCATAACTATCATTAGCACTGTTGATGCACAAAGTCAGATTCCGAACTCTTCCAGTTTCCCCTGTTTTCCTCCTCAAAGTTCACCCTGACAATTTCCCTCTCTCGATCTACCATCTGTCTGTCGGCCTTATTTTCGGTTTCTTGATATGCTATGAAACCCATGCGTTGATTTTAGGTGTACGACTCGGATCGTTTCCCCTTTGAAGTTACCTCATCTTTGCCACTAACCGCTTCACTCTTTCAATGAAGTCACGTACGATACTTCAATCGGGCATTTGGTAAAATTATAAAATAAAGTAAGTTAATACTGTATTGCCATCATTCGTCTGAGAATTATCGAGTTATCCTTATTGCTGCAATAAGGTTGACACAATACCTCTTTGAAATAGTCGTAAAATATTAATAGAACGATATTCCAACTTCAGTTACAAAGCAGCCGTCATCAGTGGTGATTCATCCGTTGTAGATTGTAATAACTATATGTATTAGACTATGTATTAGACTATGTATTAGACTATGTATTACACTGTATGTATTAGACACAAATAAATAACCAATATAGCAATAGATTCTGATAAACAATAACTTATTATAACTTACTACCGGTGAATAACCACTGATGACGGATGTTTAATAGATGAAGCATCCATAGGTTTTTTTAAAAACCATATGACTGTTAGAAAAACACATTGTATCCATTATATTTTCTGGCCATGTCGTTCCATCGGGGCCTTAACCATTACGGAAACGAAAATCGCAATTGAAAAGTCCTCGACTGTACTTTTAAAAGAGAAACGCTCACATATTATGTATGAGGCGTATGTTTTTCTCCTGCTCCTACATTCTTTTAATTTTATTAATCATCTCGTTTACTTCCTCGTCCTTTCTTTTTTCAATCTCAACACACATTCTCTCTCTCTCTCTCTGTCCTCCCTTCAGCTGTTTTCCTTCTTTTACTCTTTTGATCGATGGACCTTTTATTTCAGCCTCCTTTCATCCTCCTCTCCGCCTCCCTTTCTTCCCCTTCCCTTCCGTCCGACCTTTAAAAAAAAGTTGCCTTTGAGTGGATACAGCAATTGAATTTCATCAGTTTGTCCCGAAAGATTTATCTCGTGTGTCGAATGCGGAGCCGTAAATCGCCGGGGCGTTCTTTTCCCTTCTTCTCTCTCTCTCTCTCTCTCTCTCTCTATCTCTCTCTCTCTCTCTCTCTCTCTTTCTTCCTCTCTCCCTCTCTCTTTTGCTCCATCTTCGAAATAATAATACTAAAAAAAAAAAAACTAAATCGTAGCGCGGCAGAATTATACAACGCGCGTCTGGTCGCTGACTGAATAATAAACAAGGTTTTTAGCGATAAATATTTATAAGTCATCTCTCGCCGGTCTTTCCTTCTCCTCCTCCGCTTCGAAAATAACATTTATTTCGAATCGTAAACGAAGTCAATTACTTTTCAAGGTTCGGGGATTTTTTTCCCTTCTTTCTTTCAAACCTTTCGAGAGGATCTGGACTCGTTCCATCGCCACATATTTCGCGTGGATAAAAAGAATGGGGTCTGGTATACCGATGGAAACTTTTTGAAAAAAACGGTCGCTTCTTTCTTTTAAAGTGGTTTTTTTTTTTTTAGGAGTAAGATCCGTCGATTGCTAATTAAAAATCTCGTTAAAATAGCGAAGTAATTTTCCACTGTGTTTAATTTCTTTTTAATATATGACCGTGATATTTATTTGTTAAAAAGTAGATTATGGAGCAAATGTTGGGATGAGAAAAAAATCGGTATTTAAAAAAACAGGACTCTCTGTCAAGAAATAAAGCCAAAATTTCTAAGTTGCAGGCACTTTGACAAAACTTCCTCAATTACGGTATGTTATAGATTAGATTAGTTCTTTATTTGGGGCGAGATTGAGACTAGGAAGTCCCATCTTCCACCTAACACTTGCTGTACGTATGTAACGAACAACTGCAGAAAGAGACATTGGATGGAAATATGGAGGATTAGGATTTGTTTTGTTCCCGTTCTCATAAAAGTTGCATGACACCTTTTTTTTTTGCGGTCCACATTAATGAAAATTATTTTTAAACTGGTAGAGTACGCGTAAATTTCTCTGTCGAAATGAAAATTTATACGTTTATTTTCGTCGGGTATTAAATGTAATTTCATTAGTCTTTTTGCGGAGAGTATCAAAGACGATCAAAGATTGTCTAACAGCATTAGTGCAACGCGGAGGCTGGGAGACGGACGCGCTCTCCAACCGTCGCACTTTCTCTTATTCGATCGAATTGTTTCGGGTGAATGCTTCTTGGGTTCTTTTCTTCTGTCCCGTCTTCCCTTTCAGACTACGCGTTTCCTCGAACGAAGGGCAAAAGACATTTTTTCGTTTTTGCTTTTTTCGACGAATAAAACTCTATACTATCTTATTCCTGCGAAGTTTACATGTTACACGGTCCAAGTTTTCAGAAATACGATATTGGATTCGAAATTTTGTGGAGTTTTCGTACTCTTTCTGAGTGTTGCCAAGGTGGCCGTCATTGTTACCTCCGATTCAATTAGCTTCAATGAAGCTTACAAATAGAAGAAAGTTTAGCGTTATTCGCTTCGAACTTTTGTTTAAGCAACGAAACGATCGAGGTTTATGGATAGCAACGTAAATAGATACTGATTATTATTCAGGAAGCGTTTATTGATGAAAGTAATTGAACCTTCTTTCGTCTATTGAATACTGGAATCTTACATTTTTTAAGTAAAATAATTATATTCTACATTATAATGTTTATTAACGTAATTAGGCTTACGTATCTGGTGTACATTTACCAGTCAGTGTTCAATCATGGACAACTGTATGTTGCTTTTTCACGGGTTTCTTGCTTCCAAGACATAAAAGTAAACATTTCGTAGGCATAATTACACAAGAAATGAAGCTGGATTTGGCGGAAGTGATATGGTAGGGAATACAATTATCGTAATATTTGAATGCAATACGTTCAGAAACGGATTGTTACAAGCAAATATGATTAATTATTAAGAAAATCTAATTGTAAGTTAAAAAGTATCTACTATATATTTTAAAGAGTTTATATGTTGTGCTGTAGTAGCTTCACTAAATCTGTTGAAATTCAACGGGAAATTCTGCTAGTACTCGTATATTGTATTGTACTAGTATAAGTGCCCGTCAAAAATGACGGGGATGATCGATTATTCTGAAATAAAATTGAGGCAGTCTTCTTTGACCTGAAATCATACCTCCTGCTGAGAGGGTTGCCTACGATCCGAGCGAAGGTTCGAAACCCTCGCCGCGATTATCTATTGCGTTTCAAAATCTGACCTTAGTCCCCTCTTGCCAGGTATATTTCTGTTTTTCAGAGCGTGACAGAGTGACAAAAGGACAAAGGGACAGAAAAAGGCTTTTATATATTACCGATACGTTAAAACGTTTTGTTATTATATCATAATGCTATCCTGAAAATTTCATCAAATTCGGTTCAGTCGTTTGCGAGATATTAAGCTTCAAAAAGCATTACATGACAAAGTGCCAGTCTTTTATATATGTTTTATGATAATATATTATATAATATGTATACACATATATTATATGTGTATACATGGTTCCGTATTTTTTTAAATTCCTTGCTGAGAATGCGCAAAAAAACTAAAGAAATAAACCCTTTATTCTTTAAGAATTCGATGTACTCGCTTTTTATTACCAAATACGGCAGTATTTTCCCCACGTTTAGCTTATTTACTCCAGACTTCTTGCCTCACCAAATATATATCTCATTAGATAGATACGTGATTCACACTTGCTCTTTACACTACTCAGCATCGCTGACGTGCATTTCTACCCTGCGATTTCACGAACAACCCTCACAGCTTCTCCTCCTCCCTGCCCACCCCCACCGTAACCATTGTTTCTTGCACCCCTGCCGGGATTCTCCTCGAGGAATGGAGTTTTCAATGACCCGCTCCCTTCAGACTTGAATCGACTCGACCTTTAAGGAAAAGAAAGGGTGACCCCACTTGATTATTTTTCCTTTCTACATTTACCGGTTCATCGTCTAATTAAAATCGCGTTATGCCTCAATTGATTCCTTTAGAGGTGATTCATTTGTCAGTGTTGATTTCTCAAATTTGAGCCGCGCGTAACGTCGGAATCCACGAAACTGACTGCAGTTGAAAAGGTTAGCGTTGGTCTAAGAACAATTTGATGATTTCCTTCTAAGATTTTGGTTCTCACAATACATACATTCTTGAGGAAAACTAGCGACCTCTTTTGGTAGGAGGAATGTTCTAATCGTTGTTTTAGACGAGGCGTAGCCCTGGCCGTTCGTATAATAGAATCAGCGTTTTCCGTCGCGAATATTATTGCTACGGATATTTCGACAGCAATATTGAAATATTTTTACTTGTTGATTACTTGATGCATTTTTACGAGACTTTATGCGAATAAACATCGATATCAGTTAAATTTATATTGGCAGTATAATAATGTCCAATATTATTATTTTAAACTTTGCAGTTCTGCCGTTCAGTGATGATGTTCATCTTAAGAAGAGAGTGATATCCCACTGCTGGAAAGTTTTCTCGGAAATGGTGGGTAACTGAACTAATCTATCTTCTTAGCGTTAATTGGAGAAATGGTAAGTCATAGTAGACATAGCATCCAAGACCAGGGTAGGAGGGGGGGGGGGGAACTTACCCCCTGTGGAATAAAAGTCCTCCCGAGGGATCCAATGAGTCGCCAGCGGTTATAAAGCGGGTTTTCAGGGAGGGGCTTTGATCCCCGTTATAATACAACCTCGCTATAACCGATGGCCAATGTTCCCTCTAATTTTTTTCATCATTGAGCGGAATAAATTTCGCTGTGCGCATTGTGAGCAGCCGTGCCCAGGTGCAGCTAAGAGGAAAGTGGTCTGTAACACAATAATAACGCTTAATACACATGGACAAAAAAAAGATTTTGAAACACCACTTTTAACTCTTTCAATGATTGTTAGCTTTTCCTTAATGGTATACGACTTTCTTTAATTAATGTTTGCCATTACCCATAAAATAAATCTAAATTATTTATAGAGTATAGTTCTGTCTATAAAATTCACTCTAATATATAATGATTCTCAATAAAGAGAAACAGTCGCAGAAGACATGCATGTTTTCCTCAGCCTTCCTTTCCATGAAACGGGGAGGATGAAAGACCCACACTATACCTGAATCTGCAGTATAGCCGACAGCGTTATAACTGGGGAGCAGTGTATATGCAAAATTCTTAGGATAACATAAAATGGCATTTTAGATAGGGTTTCCCCATGATTGTGGTAATATTTTGGCTGTGTATTACATTATATTATTGATACGTATCATGGATTTGCCTACAAGCCTAATTCCATATTTGAAAAATGAAAATTTTGCCATTTAAACTGTTAACATGAAATTCCGTTAACTCAAAATTCAGATAACACAAAATGATTGTGTTGGTTTGTGAAATTGGTAATACATAGAAACATAAATGCACGAGGGCACATATAAAATAAAAAATAAATAAAAACGACAATTTAAATCAGCATAGCTTTGATAAAGAATACAATAAAAATTATTGTTAATTTCTCAGTGAGAAGGATGCAGTTGTTTTGATGACCATAAAAATTTGAAATTTGGTGCAATGGGCGACAGCTACAATCTGAGATCTGCCTCAGCATCCAGTTTATTTCTGTATTTGCTCTTTGTTACACTATATCGCAAAAATCCCGATTCGCATAGGTAAGTGGTTGGAAACGGCAGCAGTTTTTAATGGTGCGCCTTGAAATCTCAGGATACTCTTCATCTAAGCTAGCCCAAAAGCTTGAAAGAGAAATAATAGCAAATTTTTGTTTTAAAGTTGAACCACTAGAAATGTCTGTCAACTGTTCATATTCTTTGATTGGTAAGTTTCCCGTTTGGAATGAGTCAGTGAATGGGTTTCTCAGCCAATTAAAGTATTCACTGTTTGGGGGGAAATACTCCTCAAATGAGTTTTGTAACTGTTTAAGATGCTCAATTATGTAATTTTTAATAATTTCTGGTATCTCAATACCTGTTTCTATCAGATATTCACTCAGGATATCGAAACAATCAAAGTCATTTCATTGTACATATTGGATCCAAACTTTTGGTATCAATTTCATTGATGACATTTTGTCTGCAGCTGTAAGCACGGTTACACAGCAGCCCTGATTTGACAGATTGAGCTCATTCAATTTATTAAAAATATCAGCGAGATACGCCAGCTGCTGAAACCATCTGAGAAATATTTAGCTGACAATGCTTCTTTTTCAGCCAAAAAATTTGCAATTTCTTGTCTAATCTGAAATACTTGCATCGATACCTGGCCACGAGAGAGCCAACTAACTTCGGTATGGAAAATCAAGGTTTCATACTCACTACCCATGTCATAGCAAATCAGTTAAAAAAGGCTGCAATTTAAAGCTCATGCCTTAATGAAATTGACAATTTGTATTGTATTATCTAACACTGATGTAAAAGATTTTTGCTTCTTCTTAACAGCTAATGTTTGTCTATGCAAAAGAAAGTGACTACTTGTACACATTTTGGATACAGCCTTTATACGAGCCACAACCCCTGCAGTTTTTCCTATCATTGCCTTCACACCATCACACAACATCGATACATTTTTGCCAGTCAATTTGATGGTGTGTAAAAAACTGATCTAAAAGCTTAAAGATTTCTTCTCCTGTTGTATCCGTCTAAATTGATTTACAGAATAACAAATCCTCAAATTCATCTTCATAAACGTATCAAACAAAAACAAGAAGAATGGCATGATTAGCAACATCAGCACTCTCGTCCAGTTGAATTGTAAATAATTCGCATAACCTCAGCCTTCAAACTAATTCATCAAGTACAATAAATGCACTCTCTTGGATTCTTCTTTTGATCGTATTGTTGGACAATGGCACTAATTGTATTTTCCTAACAGCCTCCTCATCTAGCATACATGTTGCCAAATCAATAGCACAGGGCTTAACAAGTTTTTCCCCAATTGTGTGCACTTCTCCTTCATGTGCAATGCGGTAACTTACTTTGAAGGAAGCCATAAGTGCATTTTCATTTTCAGATTTGAATTTTGTATGCATATATTTTTTTGACAAAGACAGATTGTCTAATATACGCTGGAAAAAACTGAAAGGCTTATCTTTATGTTCACTATGTTTTGTTTCGAAATGACATTGTAATTTGGCAGGTGCCATTGAACTATTTTGTAAAATTTCATTGCATAAAATACACACAGGATGTGGTGAGTTTTCATCACCATCTTGGTTAAAGCCCTTTGATAAATAACTATCATTGTATTTTCATCTCTTTATATGACTTCCTGTTTTTGATTTTGACACAATGCAATGTTTACTGTGAAATATATTAACTGAATACTCATTTGATTGTAGGGAGCTATGACACGCTGTTTCATTTGTAAACTGATGAATATTGCCATTTTCTTCATTTCCATCGTTTGATTTTCTTTTTAATGTTCCTGTTTTTAACCATCCATCCATTATATTTAGTATTTGAGTTAATTAGAATTATTAACCTCTTATTAAGAAGATTTCTTTTTATAAATGCACACAAACTTATTAATAATAGTAATTATAAACATTTAATGACCCAAAAATAAATTGATTTTACAATAACTTGCATTTACTTGTAACACTACAACTATGTCTTCATCCTTGTCTCACAACATAATTAATGCAGTTGCACAAATATACCCGTGCACTTCATTTGGCTGAACACGCCGTTGCAAGCCGCTGCCAGTAGCTGATAGCAATTTTGGCCAGACTGATGCCATTTAGGAATGCTTTGTAGGTGACCTTCCAAATAATGTTATTACTCTGTGTAAAATAAATATTAAGTTAGTAGTTTGTATTTAAGAAATAGTTGCAAAAACATATAGAATATTGAAGTTTTCATCAATGCTTCGCGGAACCCCTGAGACGCCTTCGTGGGACCCCTGGGTTCCGTGGAACACAATTTGAAAACCACTGGCTTAGGCTATAAAACTATCAAATGCTTTTTCAAAATTTACAAAGAATTCAAATATATCATGGTCATATTTGATGTTTCTCTATACCAAAGCACTAATCATCCCATAGGCAGTTGTAGAGCCATTACATTTCTGAAACCTAAACTGGTCTACACTTATATAGTTACGTATTAGCTTTTGCTTGTATCTTCTTCTTCAAAATTCTGAGAATAACTCCATCTGCATCCAAAGTTTGTTTTCTAATCTTGAAATTAATTTTATTTAAACTTTTTATTCAAGGGAGGTAAATTGATCTACTGAAGTAATTTTGGCATTTACCCTCTTCATTTATCTTACAACAATTTATAAGCTCTTTCCTTTCTTTTTCTAATCTCTTCAGCATACAGGAAGATCATCAATTCTAACTATGTACTTTCTTTGACTTCATATCCTTGAGATCATTTTCAATCTCGTTATTCAATATCCCTAGACTGATGCTATCACAATAGATTCTGACTTCAAATCTTTTGCATATAACTTCTCAGTATGCTCTTTTCATCTATGCCATCCATCCATTGGCTACGATGACAGTTTTCTGTGTTTGTCTTTAATTATGGCCTGCAATTTGTCTTTCTTGTTACCTGTTAATTCCTTTACTTTTCCATACAATAATTCTATTCTGTATTGTTTCTGATGTTTCTCCATGCCCTCAGATTGTCATTTCTGCCACAACTCTCTTGCTTTTGTAGTTAAGCTTGTAATCTTATTTTTTTTAATTCTACATGGATAAATTCTCCTGCCATATTTTGTGTGTAGTAGTTGCTTCCACCTCCTCATCTCTTCCATCTTTTTATCACTTCCTCTGTAAACCAGGGTTTTATTACATCCTTTGATGTTGTTTTGCTCATCATTTTATTTGTGCTTTGTATGATATATTTGTATGCTGTCAAAGTTTCCCAGTTTCAGATTGTGACATTGTTTTGAATGTGAATGCATGGATGTTTAGGGGATAATGAGTTAATCCTAAGGAAAGAGCCCAAGTTGAGGATTTAATTGTTCCTGAGGTCCTTGGGTTATAAAAGTTGTGGGAAGCTTATTTAATTTAATTTTGTGTGATCAGTAGCTCAAATGTAGTGTATCATTAATGCCCCCTGTTGGTTAAGTTGGTTTTCATCTCTTTCAATGGCATTGTGTGCTACACTTTTACTAAAGTATTTGTGCATTTGAGTTACTAAGCAATTATAATTTGCACAGCTTGCATACTGTTATCCATTTGGGATTTGAAAAAAAAATCCAGTAAAGTATTTCTCAGTTGTTATTTATGCTGAATGATATCCAAATATTTTATTAAATACTACAGTTTCTGAGCATTGTATCAAATACAATTAGTATATTCTTCAAATATCAATTTAAAAAAAATATTTTGTAATTATATGTTCTATTTTATTAGTATATATGTACAGTAAACTCCCAGTTATCCAGAATGCCTGGGGAATTGGGTTTTTTGGTTAGGTGAATATTTCGGTTGCTTGAGAGTTTTATTGGATAGGCCTCAATAAAGCATGTGGATACCATAATAAGAAACAGATGCAGAATTGCACATTAACCTTGGAATTGCTAGCCTGTAGATTGGGTAATCTACTCACAATTGCACAATTGTTCTTAAATAATTCCTTGGCATTTAAGGAAGTAATGAAATTCAAATATACAAGTATTCAACATGTTTAACTGCAATGTTTTAATATTTGCTAACTACATTACATCTTACTGAGTTCCTCGTATACCTATCGTTATTAGATTCGCTTTTGTTCTAATAATAACTGGAGGTAAGGGTTAACATAGTCCAACCTTTAGGATTTTCAGATCAAATAAATGGTTTCCTTGTCCAAGACAAGGAAAAAAATTATCCACACCCAACACAATGTATAAGCAGAAATTCTTGAGGCAAATTGATATTAAACAAAAGAGAATTGAATAGTGACATGCAATCACGGCACCATTACATACAGTGCAAATAGTAAAGTCAGAACATTATTGGCAGCTTCTTGGTCAGCTGATTTTTTATAACCCGAAACATCTAGATGTCTGATCCCATGCCTAATCTTAAAACACGTGATAACCATCCATCTGAAAATGCACACAGTTCATTAATCTCCATTTGTTTATAAAAATCGTTGGTCTTTTCAATCAACATTGATCCATAAAGAGGGACTCCCTTGAAATGCTTTATAGAAAACCATTCATAAATAGCAATATCCAATTGTTCAAGTTTCAGCTTATGAAGAATGCGCCGATATTCAATTCCTCTACTTGTCTCAGAAGACAACGAATTTCATTAACCATGATTTCTGTGCCTTAATGTCATAAATAGTGAAAGAATCGACATTGAACTCTTTCATCCTGGTTCTCACCTTTCTCTAAACGTTTTATTATATCAAATTGCTGGGTTAAGGTTAGCACAACCTGTTTCCTTTTGTCACCTTTAGTGCATATTGGAGTTTTAGGAGGCATTTAAAAAGGGTGTGTGAAATATTTTATTATTAACACAGAGTCGAAGAATCATCCACGATTATATATTGCGACTGCCTATACACCAATTTCAGCAGTAACATTCCAAATTAGATGTAAACAAAAAATTGCTGAAAGCACCAATTTTAGCGGTAAAATTCTGAACAAGATGTAAAAAAAATCAAGAGGCAGAAGATGCCAGTTGCTTGAGAATACCGGTTGTATGACTGCCGGATGACTGGGAGTTTACTGTATATAATTGAGATGTTTTGAACAGACTACAAAACAAAAGAAGATAGTTTATTGAATTTATCCTAAATTAATAATTTGGCCATGAAAGGGTGAAGCCATTATAGGTGCAATGTACGTTATGAATGGTAAGCTAGTAATGCCAGCAGTGTTGAGTCCGGAAATGCAATCACTACTTTCATAGTAGAGAAATTAACGCTGAATCATTAAACTTTATGCATTTACTATATTTACCTGGATATAAGAATGAAACTTCTTAAAGCACAAGAATTTGTGATTGCTTCTTTAAATCCTAAATCACAGTTGTCATTAACTTGCTTTTATAACTTTAGAATTCATTTTTTGGCATTACTTTGTTTGAATTTCATTTATAAAACAAATAGATATTTGTGATGCTCTATATCAGTGGTCTTCAAGGTGGGCGATAGCGCCCACCAGTGGGCGTTTTTGGATTTTTAGTGGGCGTTAAAGAACTCACCAAATGCTATTCTAATTTTTACACTGAAAAGTAACATTCTATAAAAAAGCTTAATGATACGCACACATATTCTGTACAACTATTTTATGTACAACTATTACAGTTCGTTTGTCGTTAACTATAGTATCATATCATACTATGCTAGCGACAATGTATCCATGCTGCGGTAAAATCGAAAGGCCCATGAGGGTGGTCGGTGTCTCACGCAGAAGCAGCGAAGCGTTTAAGTTTAATTTTATCAAATATATAAAATCATAAATTTTTAAACACTGTTATTACCACTGAGACCGTATTCGGTAACGACAATTCCACTAGTATTAAGGTTACCTTACCTCCGTAAATCGCTTTGCTATTGGGGGCGCAAAATTATTCTTTGCCCCGGGCGCCAGAAACCCTCACTACGCCACTGGGTGGGCGGTGAACTTATTTCAAAGGACAACATATGGTAAAAGTGGGCGGTGACTCAAAAAAGGTTGAAGACCACTGCTCTATATAAACTCTTCTTACCGTGATTATCCAATTATCAATGTAAAAGTGCTGAGATGTGTAATTTCCTTGGACTTCATATTGCGCAGTTAAGATAAATAATAAAGTAGGGGAAAAAGTCTTATCCAGGTAAATACAGTATAATGTTATGTGAAGCTATTATGTTTGCTAAAATATTTTTGGTAATTAATGAAAGTTGCATTGAAATTTTATTTCTAGTGGAAGGAATATAATTTGATGAAAAATTTAATAATTCAGCATTGGTTTGCAAGTTACAGAAGTAGTAATTTTGCAATGTGTTCAATCAATACTCTGGCATTACATATTTTTGTTTTTCCATTCATGGAGTACATTGCTCCTGTGCAAAATTAATTGCATGCTGCATAATATCTTGACCAACAGGAGGCATTATTGTGATGGAGCAATTGTTAGGGAGATGTCAATGTTTGTTTTAAACAGGTGAAGTTAACATTTGTTGATTAATATGGAAACATGCAGTTGAAAGGAAGAGAAAAAATGGACTTCTGCAACAATCTTCTAGATCAAGATCATCTACATCTGCTGCAGTGGTGAAGACTGCTGAAATAAGTGGCATCTGGATGGGGAAGTTTCCAACAAACAGCTGAATAAATATCAGAGCATGAGGAGGTCAGCTTCAAAATTTTGCAGCCCCTGCTAGTATTCCTGCAGAGGGTTGGAGTGAAAATTCACGTTTGTCATACTGGCAAGTTACAACACAATGATTAGTACATGGGCGGATCCAAGGGGGAGGCACCGGGGCACGTGCCCCCCCTGTTGTCAGACCTGCTAATATTTAATTGAAAATTTATTAAACTATATATTAGTATTAATTCATAGCATTCATTTCCAATGCCAAACCACATAGTATAAATGATATTTCGACTTCTGTGTGGATAACAAAAGAGTAATTGAGCTCAACCGTTTCCATACTGACTTTTAAATGTATTGTTATCCCTCTCCGTACCAAGCTCGCCAAAACTGGCCGCTCCATCGGCATCATCTTTTTGGGCTGATGAACTTCTTTGTACTGAGTTAGATGCATTAGCCTAACGTATATTTGTACATTTTGTTATTTATTTCATTTACAAATTGTTACTAGTAGTTATGGACAGGGCTCGAAAAATACGGTCGCCCGCTCACCAGTGGTGAATTGATATAACCAGCTGGCGACAATCTATTCGCAATAACAATTTTTATTTTTAAATTTAGCTCTCTGCCGATCAAACCAATTTCCCCTGCTATTCAAAATAGATTCACCTGTCGCAATTGTCATTGGAACGTCTGTGAAGTAGTAAGCTCTCCACCATTAAAAAAACGTCTCGTTCACCTCGCATCGTCGGGAGTCTTAAAGTATCTATTTATTTTATTAGTATCTTACTATAGTCGGTTCACCAGCTAAAGTCTCTTGGCCTACTTAGAGCAAGTAGCCAATCACGAACGTTTCCCCTTCCATCGCCCCTCTCAACTTTCGTGCGGGACAGCAGATACCGGCGCGCGTTGCCAGCTCTTGCGGATTTTCGCCTTTAGCTGATATACTACGCAATTTCTAATGGCAACGCATCCCGATGTGATCTCTTCGAGAGCAGGAGTGAGACTGGTTTCCTCTCCGCTACCTTCCCAAACAAACCGTCTCCTATTGGCTGCTGCTAACTGGCCAAGAGACTTTAGCTGGTAAAACGACTATAGATCCAGTATGTTATTTGAAAGTGAAATTAATACTATGAACTAATTAGAACATATTAAGGATTGACGGAGAAAACATTTCCTGAGAACACGTCAATGAATGGAAAATTTCTAGGAGTTCATCAATCTGAAATACCACAGGTAATATTGAAATTTGAGAAAGTTATTGAAAATATTCTTAGTTAATGGTATGAAGTTAAGTGAAGTTAAAGTATTATGTAAGAAATTGAAGCTAGATGATATTCCTAAATCAATGGTTTCACACGGAGAAAGGTTGTTCAGTAAGTTGATATCTATAATAGCAGTTCTTCCAACTTGAACGGCATCGTGTGAGAGAGGTTTCCATGCTATGAATATAATTAAATCTAAGAATAGGTCTTCGTTAGAAAATTCTAGTTTACATGACGTCTTAATGATAACACTCAATGGACTCCCATTAAATTTATACAATCATTTTTTCAAGGTCGTGCAGCTAACTCTTACCAATGACTACCTATAGCAGTGATGGCAAACCTTCTGTTGTCTAGGTGCCAATATTACTAAAATTGTCGAATCTTTTCCGCCTAGCGTGCCTTAAAAAGTCCGTGATTCTTTTGCGTGCCACTAAATTAAATTCATGATCAAGACATGAGATTGTAACTGTAAAACTAACGTTTACCATAGTTAACTAAATATTTGCGGAGTTAAATCAGTATGATAAATGCTTTGATTTGTTGTCGCCTTTCATTGGCGTGCCAACCAAAATCATCTTGTGTGCCATAGGTTTGCCATCACTGACCTATAGTATATGGATATGAGGTTCCCATCTTTCCCGCATAGGGTTGCCACCTCTTTGGGCTTCACCCGAAGTTCTCGGATTATCAGCCCAATCTTTGGGCTCCAGGTTGGACACCATAGTTCTTCAGGTTGAAATTAATTTGGGACAACTTTTTTTTAATGCCTCCAACCTTTTATTCCTACATTTCAGGCGTCTCTTGAAATGACCAAACTTTGACTACAGCATATAGGTACTTAACCAAAAAATTCATAATCGTTTTCAATGTAGCAAAGTGTTTAAGCTGAATTGACATTGGGCTGCATAGTAACATTTTTCTCAGCGTTCTCATAGAAACCAGATTGAGTACACAACTTTGTTACAAATTAAAGTCTTGTCTTATCATGCTTCATCTCAGGCAGCAGATGTTTGGGAACGGTCCTACACTTGAGATGTTCCTCAGTCATCAATTCATCAAAAAGTATTAAGATAGTTTTTTAATTATACATAAATACCCAACATTTTTCACATAAATCAAATCAAATTTATAAAGTTACAGATTTTTGTAAAATTTACTACTATACTTGCAGTCACTTTTTAAACCTACTTCGGCCGTGTAGCAGAGGCTTCACTAAATGTGCTTGGTGATTTTCCGATGGTGAGTGGGGAAGGGCGGCTGCTCTAGAGGAAATTCTACCAACATGAGATTGAAAAAAGACAACTAAGTATATTTACTTTATGTTCATAAAACAAGACTTGTGGAAAAGTACTGTCTAGTTTATTATGAGTATTACATATATCCACGAAGTCACGCCTGACTCAATTAATTATATACCTATTTACTTTAAGTAATTTTATCGCTTCGGCTAAATTCATCAATATCATAATGATCGTAATATATATTTTAATTAGCTTTACCCGTGCAGAGCATCTGTGCGCTAGTCTAACTTTATTGCTCAGTATCATATATTTCTTTATACACACAATTTTCGATCTCTTGATTTGCAGATAGAATAATTAGAGTCAAATGATCTTACTCATGAGAGACCTACATAAAGTTGACCATGACTAAAAACTGGTTTTGGTAACTAAAGACAGATTTTGTCAAAACTCTGACCCTGCAACTTCTTCATAGTCATAGAAAAAGCTAATTGTATAGGGAATTGCTTACGTTTAAATTTAAAAGGCATGTTAGTGTCTGATGGGATAAGTGGTATTCGGGGTATTAGAACAGTTTCTGTATTAACTGAATCTATAACTGATGCTTCGATTATGTTACATTGCAATCGTAAAACTGTGAGTCGCATTCCATTGCACAGACCTTTAGAGGGTACTAAATTTCTAAGTAACATGATCACAGCGCATGGTTTCAATCTCAGTTTGTGAGGTGGCATTCCAGTTGGCATTAGACTGTTCAAAAATTCCTCAGGGTATGCAAGTTGATCTTCAGTATGTTCACTCACGATAATGTCTACACTTTCGTAAACTACCTCATCTCCTAGTATATGGTCAAGTACGCGATTGTTGAGTTCGAGTGATACTTCATTCATTACACTGAGAATTGCTCTTCCTTTAAGCTGCTGAGGGGTGACTGTAGTGAAGTCTATATCACCATACAGTTCTTCAAATGGATCTTGTGTGTGTGGATAGCATCTTTGAGGTAATTTAATTATTTCTCCGTTATTGTCGTAACATCGTATCTAATCTCTCCATTACAATTCGTAAACAGCCTTGGTTATTATCCATACATTTGTTTGTTGCTTCACCCGAATCAAATTTATACAGTTGTCCATGCCCTGGTTTGTTCTGTTCGTTCGTGAACAGTGAAGGAACCTTATGGTAAATTTGTCCATGAATATGAAAACAGTAGGGTCCTATTCCTGGAGGTGCTTTGATTTCGGCACCCATTGAAGCGAAAGCTAAAGCAGCGTAGTATTCTCTGATATGTTCTTGATAATTTTTAGCTTCAGGTGAGTTTGTTGTTAAAAATTCTTTTAGTAAATCGGGCATTTCAGATAAACCTTCGAGGGAAACTTTTCCGTCATGACAGCACTTGGTGTATTTTTAGAAGTGTTGAGTTCATTCGGCCAGTAAAGTGCACCACAATAATTGCAAGTCTGAGTCATATTTCCACAGTTATGTTCTTCAATGTCAACTTCAAATTGAGAATTGTCTGCATCAGGTGAATGTTTATTTAATCTACGTCGTTTAGCTTGCCTTCTCTTGCATAGTCGATTTTCTCTCAATTCCAAACTCAAGTCTTCTTCTTTGTTTTTGATTACGCTGTTCTCGTGGTTGTTCATCTTCAATGGCTCTTCGATCTCTGTCAGCTTGATGTCTTTCAGTTCTTCTTCGATTTGCTTCTTCAACAGATCGATTGGCTCATTCCGCTCTTCTTCTCGCACTATAACTAGCGTAACGTGTTGCTCTTGAAGCCATTACTTTTATTCTGAGCAAACAATTTAAATATTAATTTAATTAATTAATATATAGTTGCATATAAACAGTATCTAAATGGTTTTAACTTTATATTGTATTTCAATGCGATATACAGAAGCTGTTTATCATGTTGCTAGAGACATTGAGTAAATAAACATTAGACACTGTTTATTTGGTTGTGATATTAATACAGAAAAGTATTATCATGTATTACTTCTAAAATGGTAAATAATTTGTTTTGTAGAAGAAAAGTTATGATAGCGTTCAATGCTGCTTATTCATTAAGTACTTTACAATGGTAAGAAAAATTCTGTATCTCTTGAAATGCTAATTGATATAATTTATTTGTGTTATAAATTCGCATTGAACAAAAATGTCTCTGACCAACCAAGAAGGATTCGGGTTATTAAGTAGATGAAAACGCTTAGTCATTTAAGTTCCGTAATTTTTTACGGGCTTACAGCTCGTAATGATACATAATCTAACATATAAGATTGTACGCAAATTAATTTTTAAAAAGTAATATCTACTTAATAATAATAATCCTTAATACAGATTTTACAATACAGTACTAACATTATGATACAAAGATCTGATATGTTTCATTGACAGCTGTTTCAGCTGTTTATATGTCCTGTTGCTTAGCAATACAATGTTATTGTGTGCCATGTATTGCCTTAATATTTTATATATATAGATGATACACCAAAAATAAAATCTAAAACGTATTCTTTTGTGGGGAAGAGGTGATGTCAGGATCAAACTTTGAAATCTTCATGTCAAAATTGGAAATCTTTGGGTTGTCTCTGAGGAAAAGGTGGCAACCCTATTCCTGCATCACATGTAGAAACTTACAAGAACACATGATAATGTTTGCTTGTTTATAGATTTTTTATTATGTGACCCTCTCTCTCCCCTGTGAAAACTTTCTGGATCTGCCACTGGATTAGTACGAAATTTATATAATTACCTGGTGATCACGATCTCCCCTACTTTTACAAGAAACCATACTCACAAAATGGTGTTTATTATTCAACATAGATATTTGGTGTTCTACTTTCAAAGCAGTTTGAGAGGATAAAGTCGTAAGATAGAACTTATCTCTGCGAACTTAGAAGGAATTTCAAGAAATTTGCAATCGCACCAAAACTCTGAGATTTGAAAGTCTACATGTATCTTGATCAAAGGTAGAACGTAAACTGGACTACGTGCCAATAGTCAGCTATCGTAAATAATTTCTGTTACTTTTAAAATAAATACTTTCCCTGAAATGGAAGAAAATAATGATATTGACTCGGTGGGTGGCACCAATCTTAAATTTTAATTTTTTTAAATTTTAGTCACGGATCAATAAATGTATGAAAATCAAAAGCGTTAGGCTTAGCTATGAGAAATATGCATGATAATTATAAATGTCTCATACTTCAACCATAGCTATATAGGGCTGATTATTAAGTAATGACCACGGTCATAGAATTCTATGACTGTGGTAATGACATTAAAATTTTACTGACTGCAGCAGACATTCATTCATTCAGGAACACCGTCTGAGCAAATGAGGAAATCTATACAAAATCTTTTGCTAGAAGTTTGCACTTGATCAAAATATTTTTATTGTTTTCACTGATAAAAGTTCGATAAATTGATAAACATTTAAAATACTTAAATTAGAACGAAAACTGGTTTTAAATTGATAGTGACAGATATCAGGAGCATCAACATACTTGACTAGTGAGCTAAACTACTGCGTGAAGGCAGTATATCAAATAAGGAATTGTAGTGTTCATATAGCAGTACAAAAATCAATACCGAGGGTCAACCAGTACCGTATTGTCAAATTCAGTGAAATACTGAATAAATATATGTTACACCACTTTAGTTATAGAGGCCAATTTTGACAACCAAACCTCAGAATTGCATTTTTAATTTTTAGGCACGTTTTGCTTCCAGTGTGAGCGCCTATTATCGTCGGTCTGTCCGTCCGTCCATTCATCTGTCTGCATGTTCATTCTCGGCTTCTATCAAACGGATTTTCATGAAATTTGATATTAAGGACTTACTATCAAAGATAATAAGATAATAGCAAAAATGAATCACCTGTGCCAATCAGGGGTACCAATTTACTGATGACAAAAAATGAAATTTTCGTCATATCTCGTAAAGTATTAGTTATATCAAAATATCTTTCAAATTAAACTTGTGTAACTCATAAATATGAGTATTTCCTTTCCTATACATTTTTATCATAGGAGTATCGAGAAAATCAAACAAGAATATCTTAATTCTAGTTGAACTTAGAAAATTTCTTGCATGGTTAGTCCTTCACTGTTGGTAACATAAGCAATCTCACAAACTAACATTTAATGTCCTTATGTGTGCCTGCAAAATATTTAAATAGGAAGAAAATGAATTATTTATGATGAAAAAAAGAACTTTAAAATGCTATTTCCTTTATGTACAAGTATATAATTTCTTTCTAATAATCCAGTGCACAAAATGCGCCCATTTGTGATACGTTGCACATTTTCCTAACTTGTTTGGCATCTATATTTGAAGAAAAATGTTACTCACTCAGGTATTCATCCGGTTCCAGAGAAGTGCAGCATTCTGCCTTTTTGCCTTAGGTGGCAGATTACCATGCAACGGCCCTGGGTGTGGCAATATCTGTATACATTTATCATTCCATCTAACAATAAGAGGGTGACATTTTTTTTCTGATATGGACTGTCTGATAGCTGAGGTTTTTCTTAGGAAGTGCTCCAAAAACTGTCCTCAATAGAAGTGTTTTTTATTGTTGCTGTAATGTTTGAAGGTGCATGCTTAGATAGCTAAAAGATTCTTACTTTATAAGATTTGGCTGTGGTTTTTTTAATCATATAAGTTTCCCAACATTAGAGATAGCCGGAAATAGTCCTGCAGTCTATAATTTATTATTTCACTTTGTATTTTTCTAAATAACATCACTTGTCAGTAAGGCAGGTGTTCTTTGTCTCCCAACACTTTACTTAGTTATAATGGAGTTCTGCTATATTTTCCAAGCAAAACAGGGAAGAAAATTTTTCTGAAAACTGTTTCACTAATATGCATTATTTACTGCATTTTTAGGTTTTTATTTTTTCTTGTTTACTTCAGCTGCACTTCCAATGGCATTAAGTTTGAATAATTTGTATAAATTTTATTTCAGTCATTATTTCATCATTGCAGAGAGATCTGCCAAAAATTAAAAGAAATTTTATTGCTATATCCATGATTAATATTTATTTGATGTGCAAACAGACAGCTTCCACTATGTAAGCTGATCTGTGTAACTGTAACTGTAACTGTATTTCGCGTTGCTTCAAATATGTCATCTTATTTGCTAATTAAGAAGTCAAAGATGAAAAGAATTTAATTTGGGATTACTCTGGGATGACCATATTTCTACGAGGCTAAAACGGGACATTTCCTGTAATTCTCAAGAAAAAAACAGGACAAAACGGGACAAAATTTTCGTGTGACTTTTTAAAATGGAAGTTTGGTTTATTTCGATCAATACATCATTTACAAGAATTTGAACATTTATGTACATAGACAGGAAAAACATAAACCCATTAACAAAGAAATGTAGATAATGATGTATGGAGTAAAAAGAATTAAATGAACTTGTTGAACACATAATCAGTTATATTAGATTATTAGCAACTACAAATGTAAGTAGGATTGCCAAGAATATCGTTTGGCCTGCAGACCTATGGATCTCTATCTGATGTCAGGGTATAATTTCTTTGGGTCAGCGAGTTTTTTTGGACTTCTTCTAAAGAAGTAAAATACAATATGAAATATTGGGAAAAAATTCATTCTCTCATTTCCAATATATTGATGTAATATTTCTATCGTTACTTTGTTATGCAATAGGGAGATCGGATTTTATAAATAAAAAAACAGCCGACATGTGAATTTTAATTCAATGAAAAGAGTCATTCAATAGCATTGTTCCAAGTGGGGAAAAATAAAAATTTAGCTTATTAATTCTAAAATATTGGTGGATGAACAAATTAATATACTTTTTAAATATTTAATTCAGTTTATTTACCTTTGCGTAGTTTTGTTTGCAATTAATTTGCAGTTGATGTTGAAGGAGTTGATTCTGAAGCTAGTATGAGTGTTGATGATTCATTCTCTTGCGGAGACAATTTGTATTTTGTGGATGAAGATATTTCTTGTAAAAGTTGTTGCACGAAAGTTCCCGAAAATGTGTTTTCGTCACTATCACTGCTTTGATGTTTTCAATGAGGAAACGATTCTTTTCATCTATGCCCAAAGAATTTGTAATAGAAAACACTCTTTCTATAGATCCACTGGTGCCGGGTATGGCTAAAGCAAATTTCAAAATCATTTAAATGTTTTTTAACGTTATTCCTTCACCTTGCACGAACTTGAAAATTCCGAACCATCATTCCAGAATTTCAGTTAAATTCGTGTTCCATTCGGCAATTTTGTTTTTACTGATGTTCATAACATGGTGATATTCATCGAAAAGCTCATCTTCATCTATTATTTCCATGATGTTTTTGTCAACATCAGCCATGTATTTGAGTGTATCCTGAATTTGTTCTCAAACAGGAGGACTCTTAAGCTGCACCCAATAAAATGCTTTTAATGGTTGATAGAGTTAACTCCATTTTTCTAAATACATTAGAAATGTGTAGTAAAAGGAATTTGCAGCTTCTGTAAATTGTTTTTCAATGCAGAAATCTTCTAAATCTGATAAAACCAATCTAAGTTTTGAGGTGTGGAAATGTTCATTTCTCCAGTTTTTAATTTTGTTTGCTAAAATATCCAGTTCTTCAGCTACTTCACTTCCTGAAATATTGTCACTCTCTATTTTTTTAATAGCTTCGCAGCAAACCTTTAATTGACTCTCCATGAAATGAAGCCAAATAATGGAAAGGGGATCGTTAAAAAACTTTTTCAGAATGGTCGGACATTTTTCTTGTGAAATAAAGCAAGATTTTAATCCAAGGAATATTTCAATAATTCTGGTGATTGCTGGTTGTAGTGATAACCATCTAGTTTTCAGTTCCTAGAATCTGCTTATACTCAATATCGACAAAATCACAAAAATTCTTGAATTCTTCCACTCGTACCGTATATATATATATGAAAAAATTGAAATATTTTATTCACTAAGGCTTCAATGCCAATGGGCAAAATATCAGCACTTGTTTGTACAGCATTGTGTAAAATGTGGGCAGCACATCCTATACCACGAATGTTCATTTTTAAGATGCTAGCTGTAAGTTTGGCAAAAACGTCGTTCGTTCCTTTTCTTGCAGCTCCTCCAAACTTTGTGTTGAAGTTATCCCCACAAAAGGCAATAATTTTGTCAGATAGCTTGTACTTATGCAGTACATTCATTATGTGAGTTGTTAAAAAATCAGCGATATCACCCTTTAAGTTATGAAATTCAATCACATTAATTTGAATTCCCATTCTTGGAATAAAATACCGAACTAGCACAGGTACTAACTTTAAGCTTTTATGGTTTGAAATATCCACCATAACTGATACATACCTAACAAGTTTCAATTCTTCCAAAATTTGTTGCATCGCAAAAGGCGCCAGAACATTTACAAGAATTGATTCACATTTTGTTTGACCACATGAGAATTTTTGTTTGTGAAGTCTTTTTACCACTGAGGAGGTACAGTTCATAGACTGAAAGGAATGGTTGTGTTTGATTGTGTGGAAAGCAAACAAACCTTCTTCAGCTGCAATGTGTTTGCACTATTCTGTCATTGTTTGCTTGGTAAAATATGAGATTACTTTTTGGCTGCAACTCTTAATGCTTACCGCAATCAAATGCTTTTTTTCTTGTTATGCTGTAGTATATCTGAACAACCTCCATGTTCTATAGAAAACACCGACTAGCAAAAGGTACACAACACGTTTCCTATTTGTGTATCTTCCTTTAAAAAAGGGAATTCAGTTTTTAACCTTTCAGTAAAAACACATATTCTTTTCGGCATTTTCCGGGATTTTATTTACTTTTCTGAATCCAACAGCACATGTATCACTGCTCACGTTCTTCAAAAACTATGTCTTCGCAGCAACAAAACAAATTGAAACTATAGCGCATTTCAACATGTCGTGCAGCTGAGACCCGCAGTATTCCACCCGTACTCGAGTTACAGGTGACTCCCGAGATTCGACAGGGATGCGTTCCTGTAAACATGGTCGAATCTCGAACTGTCGAATCAACACAAATTCAAACAATTAGAGCAGAAATAACAATGACTAGACTGAAACTAAACCTCTCGTGGCCGGGCGGGCCGAAAATTACTTCGCGTAAACTAGTTTCTAATTCGACCGATCGATCGGCTGGGTCGATTCGACCGGTCAAATTTTCAAGTTGGTCGAATCTCGGGAGTTGCCTGTATTTCGCTTAGGCCGTTTGTACAGCATTGTGTATTGGCTGACACTATTTCCCCCTCACCCTACGGATCTAACCATATACACACCCTAGCTGCACGAAATGCTGACACACACTATAGCTGCTGTTGCTTATTACCAGCCTACGAAAATGAATATATTCTGTTGCACTGCCAACATAAAATAAATGAAAAATCTACCACATTCTGAATTCGTTTTTAGGCTTAATTATGTGTGTAACTTTGTATATGAATTAGCACTTCTACAAAAAATGGAACAATTGGCATCCCGTTTTAACTTTATCGGGACAACAGGACACCTAAATAAATAACAGGACGGTCCCATTAAAAATGGGACGTATGGTCACCCTAAATTACTCTATAATGCAAACCCACATGATGTAAGATGGGTTTGTTCAGGGCCGGATTAAGTGGTACGCAAAGCACGCAAGTGCGTGGGGCCCAGAGGACAAGAGGGCCCATTGGGGGCCGAACGTGCCTCCCCTCGTTTCGCCCTTTCCAAGTGGTGCTGCACAGATCACAAACCTTACAATAACTGTCACTTTTTTGGGTGGAGTCTTAAATGTGTTGTGCTTGGGGCCCATGGATCTCTTAATCATGCATAAAATTATTAGATTATGCTCCTGACTCCCAATCAACTCCCAAAACCATAATTTTTCCTGTTAATCGAGCTGTTCTTTCTTCTATTTTCCTCAAATTGTTGGAACACTACAAAGCATCGGCTTCTTCGGCATATTCCATTAAAGGAGCGTGCAACCTTTTTATTTATTCATTAAAAATTCCGGTTCCTGGTGGGCCGAATAACGGTTTTCAACTGAACTTATTACCAAGATTTTAACGTTTAAATGTCACCATTAAGGTTTGATAGTCATAATTTTTATGTAAAAGAATATCAAATTGCCAGTATTAAATATAGGTCGATTTTTTTAAATTGAATACACGCTGGTCTCTTAAAACAAAATGCACTCGAGGAGATAAAATGAAAATATTTCATGTGATGTTAGTCGAAAAAATAGCAGTAGTTCCAACATGATCTACAAAATGATGCGAAAATTTTACTAAAATGACAACAGAACCTGGTGTTCCCAGGAGGTTACGCATCAAAGTACTAACCATGCCCTACGAGGCTTAACTACGGTGATCGGACGAGAACCAGTGTTTTCATCGTGGTATTTAAAAAAACAATAAGCCATCTTTATTAGGTCGATATTTAAACATTAATGTCAATTCTTACATAAAAACCTGATGAACACAGACGTTCATGTCCTAGGCAGGATTTGAACACCCAACCTTAGTAACCTTCAGCAGATACCATTCGTCTACCAAGGCCGTTGCCAAAGAATACAACGCTAAGAATTGGATTTACTCTAGCTTACTTGATTGCAGAGCAGGATGAGATGGTATGCAAAACGCGCAAGTGGGGTCCAGAGGACAAGGGGGCCCACATTGGCTTACCCTATCCCGTCTTGCAGAAACCCTTTCCGAGTGTTGCCGCACAGATCACAAACCTTGCAATAATCTGTTACTTTAAAAAAAATTTATGATTTTGGTGGGGCCTTAAACATGCTGTGCATGAGGCCCATGGGTCTCTTAATCCGGCCCTGGGTTTGTTTAATTTTGATTCTCTTTAACTAACTTGCATAAAGGCACATATAAAGCATCAGTGTTTATATTTTATGCCCTTCCTGTGAAAATAACAAATTCATTTTTTAAGTGATAGGAAAATTTTTTAACTTCTACTGACTATAATTAATGTAGAAAAAACAGGAAAAATTTCCGGAGCCAGTAAGTGTGTATAGAGAATTTTTGGACTGACACATATTTCAGCTACAATGTAGCCATCTTCAGCGATGGGAATTAAGAGTGAACGAACTGGTAGCTCACTCTCAAGTTGAGAGTGTGCCACTGAACTCTTCTTTCAGTCAGTTCATTCTGTGTTCATTAGGATTGGGTAGGTGCAGATAATAGAAGAATATGGATACACCATCATCATTTTTAAAGGCAAAATTTAGCATACTACCTTTTAAATACTGTGCAAATTTATTTTAATAGAAACAGGTTGCATGCCATAAATTAAAAGCTGCAAATCTAATCAGAAACTGTAATTAGAGTGGAATATATGAACAAAAAAATTAAATTTGTTTGTGGCAGTGACTATTCCATCTGAGCAACAGATTACTGTGATGTGTGCACATAAAAAAGACGGGAGAGATAGACAAACGTGTTACAAAAGCATTCACTCACCCATACAGTAAGTCATCATCACTGCTTACCAGTATTCCTTCCCGAGAGACCTTTCATATCTGTGAAGAAATCCTGTTATCTTCAGGTGCCCATCCTAGTGTGATTATCTCCATGCGTGAACTTATAAAAGTGTACATTTCTCAAAACTACTTTACTTTTAATAAGACTTTTTAGCTATGGGTTTTCCTTTGTCACCTCTCCTGGCTGATATTTTTATGAATAATATTGAATGTAAACTGTTTAGTTCTAAATTATTGGCCATTAAGAATGTTGTTGTATGGTACCATTATATGAATGATATACATATTTTGAATTTGGAAAGGTTCTCTCAGACAATTGGACCAATTTTTATCTATCCTCAAAAGCTTACATCCATCCATTGAATTCACCCAAGAGAGATTATCATGCTCTAATACACCAGTTAACCTACACCCCTCTCTCACAGACAGAATTCGATAAAGAATTAATGTCATTAAACAAATAGGCAGCACCAACTGTTTTCCCCATAAATTAATCTACACACTCTTATATGGAAGACAGAAGAAACTAACTCTTGAACGTTGTTATAATACTCTGCCTTCATGTTAACAAATCCCGTTGGTGTAAATTACCATATATCCACCATATTTCCTGGCTAATTGTGAATTGCATCCCCAAAGATAAATTACATCCAGCTTTCTACAGCCTCACTAATCTAGAGAAAATTTTATATAACAATAAAGATATGTTTGACAATTTATTCAGGAGTGGTGTCTATAAACTCTTATGCAATGACTATAATGCCATTTACATAGGGCAAACGGAGAAATTTCCATGTTAGGACTGCCAAACATAGAAAATCTTTCTTACAAGGCTCATTCAAATCACACTTTGCCAAATACTTATTTGAAAACAACCATTCCTCCAACTTCAACCCGGAGGTAATTCATTTCGCAACTAAACGTCCCAGTTTAAATCTTTTAGAACAGTTGGAAATACTTATTCACAGTGCTATTTTTCTGGTAAAAAAGGTGGGGATACTCTGTTGTGGATGAGTACCCTTTTTCTTACTGTCAACAATTTTGCTGAGTGGGGGGAGGGTGGGAATGCTGACAGCCAAATTTACACTCCAAATGTAAACAAACTGAGATAATGAAGCACAGCTGGTGGCAGGAGAACGATTCAACGCAATTGAATCCTTTGAGACGGTTGATTGGCAAAAAGAAATATCGTCCATTTAATGGACTGAACTTGCAATTTCAATGGGAAATGCTTAGTGTCCTAATGCATAAGCAACTAAATCAATTCACCTTTGATTTGAAACTTAAAGAGTCTTTGGTTCAGTGAGCAATTGAATCATAAATCTCAAGTGAACAATATAAAGTTGTTCGACTTGAACGATTCGTTCACATACGTCCTACCTCTGTTAATGCCATTTCTACCATCTTTGGTATTACTTCAAATGATAAATGACTAAAGAAATACACATTACCAAACATGTAGTACATATCACATGCATGGTAATGCATTATTAAAAACTAAAATGTTTCTATTAGCACCATTAAAGCATAGAAATTAACCTTCATTTAGTGTTCTGACATGAAACTGCTTGCTGCATTATAATTTGAAGTGAGTTTAATCAAGGTAACAAAAATGAAATTTCAAAAATACATTAATAAGAACATTAAAGTACAGGTAGGCCTCGATTTACGATGCTTTATTATACGCCGTTTCACATTAACGCCCTTTTAAAATTATAAAGAAAAAGATTTATAAAATTTTTAAAAAAATACATGGTGATTCAAAAGTAGCTTGACAACTTTGAATGAATGTATATTTTTATTAACAGGCGTAACTTACTATTTTAAAACATGAGATTGCAGCAAAACAGAATCACTTATGGTGGTGGTATATAGAATTACGACTGGCAGGCTTGATGTGTTCTGCTACAATGTTACGTTTTAAAGCAGCTTATATCGCCTATCTATAAAAATATACTTCTATCGAAAGTTGTAAAGCTACTTTAGAATCACTCTGTATATAAAAAGAAAATTTGAAAATGCAAGCGTAAATGCAGCAGAGGAAATAGATAGCTATGCGACGGTAGTGTCGGCGTCATTTACTTACTTCTCGTCCGCTAGTGTGCACGTGTTGTGAGCTGTGCCTTAAATTTTAATACTTTCTTGTGTTCATTAGTGCCTTATTACTTTAAATAAATTGTGCACCCATGTCTTCTAAGCGGAGTGGTGAATCTGTGCCTGCACATGTTAAAAAAAGCCGCAAATCTCTAACGATTGAAGTGAAACTGGACGTTATTCGTCGCATGGAATCTGGTGAGCGGCGTTCAGAGGTGCGCAAGGCCTTAAACTTAGCACCTTCTACTGTTACGACCATTATGAATAATGCTGAGAAAATCAAGCAATCACATACAGCAATTGTTAATGTAAGTGTTTCTAGAACAACTTATTCAAGGAGTGAGATAATGGAGAAGATGGAGAAGTTATTAGTTCTGTGGATAGACGATTTAAATCAAAATAACATTCCTGTAACACAGACAGTGGTTATAGACAAGGCTAGAAGCTTGTTCAAAGAAATTAATGAGGAATTGGGAGGGACTGAATCATTTTCGGCTAGCAGGGGCTGGTTTTTCCGGTTCAAAAACCGGACCAGAATTCACAATGTGAAAATTACTGGTGAGGCGGCTAGCACCGACATTGTAAGTGCTGAGGAATATCCGCTCATATTCCAAAAGTTAATGGACGGAGGCAGCTACGCCCCTGACTTGGTCTTTAATGTTGATGAAACGGGGCTATACTGGAAGAACATGCCTGGTAGGACGTACATAGCCTGTGAAGAGAGGTCTGCCCCTGGTTTTAAGGCTGCAAAAGATCGACTTACATTACTTCTGGGTGGTAATGCATCAGGCACGTTTAAGTTAAAGCCGATGTTAGTGTACCATTCCGAGAATCCACGTGTTATGAAGGGCATTGTGAAGACTCGACTTCCTGTTTTCTGGCGCTCTAATAAGAAGTCATGGGTGACCCAAACACTTTTTAGTGAATGGTACACTTCGTACTTTTGTCCAGAGGTGGCCCAATTTTGTGCAGCAAACAACTTGCCCAACAACGTTGTTTTAGTCCTCGACAATGCTCCAGGTCATCCAGCCAACCTTGACGATATTCCTAACGACGTTCTGAATGTGAAGGTCATTTATTTGCCACCCAACACCACCTCACTGTTGCAGCCAATGGATCAGGGCGTTATTGCGACCTTCAAGGCGTACTATTTACGTACGACCTTCAAAGGGATTGTTGAGGCAGTGCAGGCATCTGACTCAGTGGCTGTGAGGGACTACTGGAGGTCCTACAGCATCCTTAAGGCCATTAGTAACATTGCTACAGCGTGGAAAGAAGTGTCACAATTATGCATGAATGGCGTTTGGAGGAAACTGTGGCCTGATGCAGTGTCTTACTTTCTTGAGTTTGAGCCAATTTCAGCTGTGGTTGAAGATGTCACTCGGATGGCTGAGGATGTTGGCCTTGACAAGGTTGACATAGATGATGTCAGTGAGTTGCTACAAAGCCATGGTGAGCCTCTTTCAAAGGAGGACTTAGAGGAGCTGGCTGCACAACAGGCTAAACAGAACTCTAAGGAGGAAGGGGAAGAGCAGGAGATTGTACCAATTAGAAGCCTAATCACAAAGACACTTCAATCAGCTTTGGCACAAATACAAACAGGCTGTGAAACTATGTGATAATGACCCAGACTGGGAATGCAGCTCTTCCATCCAAAGAGCTGTTACTAAAGTATTGAAGCCCTACTATAATATGTTAGAAGAGAGAAAGAGAAATACTCAGCAGACGTCATTACTGCAGTTCTTTTCTAAGGACAAAGGACCTGCAGAACCACTCGACCCAGACGACCCTCCACCAGGCCCATCCCATTAATCCACCACCACTGTCAAAGAACATAACAAAGGAGGCAGACAGTGGCGTTACTACATACTCCAAAGATGGCTCTACAGGACCGATGTAGTAAGTTAAATTTTTATTTTATTACTTAGATTTTATCTAAAAATATTATTTATATCTCACAATTACAAAATAAAAACAAATATTTAAATAAAAAGCATTTATATTAATTCTTATAGTTCAATTTTCTTAGTGAAGGAACCTATCTCATTTAAATACATTATAATTATTCCTCGATTTATGCCGCTTCAGCTAACGACCCTGAGGTGGTGGAACGTAACCCCGGCGTAAATCGGGACCTACCTGTACTGTACATTTAGTACAGTAGTGTGATTTGGAATCCGCATCACGCTACATTTATACACATGATCGAGAAAGTTCAGATGCGCCTTATTAAATGGTTGTGTTTAAAAAATAATGGTCCTGTACTTAATAAAGGTGACTATATGAATTTATGTAAGCATTTCAAATTGCCTCCTCTTGAGTTAAGGCGAAAAGTAGCTGATGTGATTTTTCTTCATCATATTGTGACTGGAGCTCTTGACTCTAAAGACCTCCTAAGTGATGTTAATATTCGTGCTCCTTCCTGACGTACAAGACATACCTCACTCTTCCGCGATTTGTGTTGGAGAGTCGATGTTGGTAAATTTGAAATTTTATCTCAAATTATGAGGTCAGCAAACGATGTCCTGAATAGAACTGATTATATAGACTTATTTTTTGACTCCTTGCCTTCTCTTCGGAGAAAAGTATGGAAAATTTTGTTTCCTTAGTGTTTCTTCTTGTGTGTTTTCTTTTATGTTGGTTTTATTATATCGCATGTAATTGGGGTATCCTGTTTGCGATTAATAAATTATTATTATTATTTAACTGCTAAACAAGCAATTAGGTAAATGTTTTAAATTGAACTAACCGTAATCCAGTTATTCTTTTGTCTTTTCCATAATTTCTTCTAAGCTATTTTCCAGTTTGAGAGAATTAATTATCATTGTTTAGTAATACCCATCCTGAATAATAATTTTGACCTCTAGGCAATTACACATCCGTTCTCTCAAGTATACCAATGAATGGTGTTGCTATCTTGTATAGCTTCTTATTTTTATCCTTATCTCTAGCCTGTAAGATGAACAAACTTATAACTTACCAGGAAAGCAGTAGTCAATCAAAACTGGAATTTATATGAAAAAAATGCAATAACATTTATCTTCAAATAGTGTACCAAGACCTCTTTCAAGAAAATTAATCATATATGTATGTTCAAGTATTGGAATTTTTGATAAGGTGTGACTATATAGGAACACTTAACCTTTTAATCATTGTTTAAAACTTATAAATATAGATAGACTTAAAATAATGGAAAGAAGTATGGAATAACTTTTTTTGATTTAACTATAACATTGGACACAAACTTTTAAACCTTATGTTTCTACATCCACCACATTAGTCATGAATTCCTTGTTATTATTAAGGGTGCCAATGTTGTTGTTTAAAATTTGATTCACATGCAATGTATCTGGATTGTAAAATGTAAGAAATTATATAACCGACAAAATTGATTTTTTTAAATATCAAGTTAAATATATACCTAATTAGATGAAGTTTAGGAGGAGAGTAATATGGAATTCAGCCTTGAATTTTAGAACCTAGCAAACCCCTTTCGTTCTTTTTGCTATAACAGCTGATATAGATTTTTATTTTGTTACCTGCGATAAATAATTATAAAATATTCCTATAAGACGTAATGAATAATAAACAGCAGAGATAACTGGTATCCTTGAACTTCACACCATAATCAAATTCATTTTCTGGACAATACTATTTAAATTCAGAATGTGACTGGTAACACCCAGTTTTGTTACAAATGACTGATATAATAAATTATTTTGACTTAAAAACCTGTAAAATAACATTGATTGATGACTTATGTATATTGTATTGATAACATATGCGATTCCTTAAATAAGCTTGAAAACTTTTTAAAAATTCCCATTCCCAGAAATTAATGCTTGAGAATCATTTGCTTCAAAATTGCATATTAGTGTAATGTACCTTTATTTACCTCTGCGTTAAAACAGATGATGCTTTACAATATCGTAAGCTGACTTATATTATTCAATTTTCAATAATTTTCAGATGTTACAATATAGAAAACCAGAAAGAGATCTTAAATGTACGTTCTGTCTCCAGTACTTAACTCAAACATCAAGCACACTTCAGTCTTGCAACATTACTAAATGGCTCCAGAGCCTTCACATCGACTGATTCAAAAATAGAATTATCTTATAGCTATTGGTCATCGTAAATGCTTGTCTTGAAAGAGAAGTGCTTTTTATTCTTCTCTGATTAGAAAACTTGCCAACTTAACACCTTTAAGAACTTTTACGGCCGTCGCCTTTTATTTTGCCATGATTACAATGAAATATACATTAATATTAAATGTAAATAAAAAAGCACCAGTACTACATATCACTTAAGAGCATCTAATTGTGATTGTATTAGATCAATTTTTTTGTAAAACTGATACAGTTCTTCATGGTTAAATTCAGTATGAACATTCCTGGGTCCATTATCATTTTGGAGATGAAACACCAACATTGCCAGCGGGCACTTTTGCTTTTCGCGAACTTTTGAAGACATTTGAAGATTTAAAGACCAACTAACATCTTTAAGCTGAAATGAAAAATATTGATTACTATGAGTTTTACGATGTTTCGTTATATACAATGTAATACCCACTACCTATCTAAAACAATTACCTTACAAGGACTGATAGAATTTCGCCTCAATCGATCAACAATTCCTTTAGCATGAGAACCCCAAGTTTGGGCATAGAAGTCGGCCTTTTCAGCACTCAAGTTAAAAGACTGCAACTGCCGCGATAACAGTGAAGGCTTTATCATATGAAAAGCTGCCTGAAAATAAAAACATACAATAACGTAATATACGACTATAGAAATAATTCTCTAGGATTCGCTATAATTATTACCTGCTCAAAAATGTTAACAGACGACTCTAATACTAACAGAAGATTTTCTTTGTCAATGCTTAGAGAAACAACTAGCTTTTCTTCTTCTTCGTCGCTAAAAGGTTTACTTTTAAAGGCATTCTCTTCAAGTTTCTTTGCGATCCGATCGAGTAATAAAGGATACTTTGAAGATCTAATGCTGTCAATGATGGGTAGAGCTTTCTGTAAACTAAGGATATATCATTAAATGATTTTAACATTAGTCGCTTATTTATACAATATTAAAAGTTAATTTTCATTTCTAACACATAAATGACATTTAGACGTTTCTTCTACCTATTTGTTAAAGATATATGAGATGACATCTTACATCTTCAAATTAATATATAGCAATGATTACAGAGCCACCTACCTTTATGAAAATCAAGCATGCGTTCTTCAACTTACCGGAAAGATCCATAATTCCTTTCTCTTGCTCACCGTTGGCGCGATTAACTCGTGACAGCGTCAATTAGCTTCAAAACTTAACGTGCTTAGAACAAAGTACATTTACTTTTAGTTTTTAGTAATATTTTAGATAAACCATTATCCAAAATGTTTTGGGGTAAGTAGGATACAATTATTTATTGATATTTCTATTTTAAGATGCCGGTTTATCGTAATGGAGTTGTCCGCCATGTGCTCAAAAATACCTATTAGCTGTGTTAGGTTTCGTTAAGCTTTATCTTTTCAAATGAATTTTTTCTGCATATTCATTTGCTTTATGGGCAATAGAATATGATTTTACCGCGGTTTTTCGCATTTTTGCTTGAAAAAAATGTGGCTAGTAAAGGCACGCGGAGCCGTTGGATGCTTGATATTGTAAAATAAAAAGCATTAAACATTGCTCGAATAATCTGGGCATCCATGTTTTATTATATAATTTGTTTGTGACATTATGTGAATTAATTCTCTTGTATTCTGTTTCAGCGCTTGTTATTCTCCCTAACAAACGCTACACTCAAGTGGTCAGCAAGTCTTTCCACGTTTCTATGGCATGCATGGATTTTGAAACTGCTGGTTTGTATCCCCCATAATCAAAGTGTAAAATAATTTGTTTTCAATTTACTCAGTATTTTTGTGAATTGTTACTTTATGCCGGAAAATGTCTTTTTGTACTTGAATAGACGGTGAACTCACATCTGTCATGCTAGAAATAAACGACGACAAACTCATTCTTTGCAACTTATCCAAAAACAAATGTATACAGCAATCGTTGGATTTAAATTTCCAAACTGGAGATGAGATATCATTTTACACCAAAGGAAAAGCAACTGTGCATCTAACTGGTTAGTAATTTACTTAACTGAATTTAAGGTGGAAATTGTGTATTGAAAATAAGGCCGCTATTTAATGTTTTTTTGTCATTCTAGGATATCTCATTCCCGAAGATGATATACCAGGACTTATGAGCGACCAGGAGAGTGACGAGGAAGAAGAGGAAGGTAAGAATATAATTTGTCCCCGCAGTGAATACAGTACAGTACATTGATGCTCGGAGTAATTGAATTTGTTATGGTAGATTGCTCGCCTTAATCGTAAGTGGATATCTTTTTTTGTAGAAGCAAAAGAAAGACTTAAAATCATGGCAAGCAAAGCAATGAAGAGAGGAATGGAAGAAAAGTCAACAAAAAATAAGAAGCAAAAGTTAGATTCTTCAGTTGGTGGTGAGTTCTCCAATTTTATAATAATTTTTCGTGAGAAATTGTAATTTTATATCATTGGTGCTAATGACGATAGTTTGATTTTTTCCAAATAAGCCCCAATTTTTGGTTAAATTTTCTGATTTCTGTAAACACTGCATGTATTTTATTGTTTTAATGCCTCAACTTGCGTTTCCGTTTTCATGTAATTTTCATAATATTGCCGGATGTTACATTGTACGTGTCACTCAAATATCCTCAAAAAACGTTTTTGTTATAACGTGGGTTTTGCCAGCCAAAAGTGAAGTATAAATTTACTTAAAATACAATCATACTCGAAGCATTGAGTGGAAGCGTAGTGGTGAAATTCATTCCCAAGTTTTATGGGGTTTAATGAATAGTAAATGAATACCAAATTTCATTATAAAAGTTCTTTCATATAAATAGCTGTATTTCGAGCTTAAGAACATGCCTTACTAATGTCAGTCTAGAAGTGAGTTTTGGCCTTCTGTGTTCCCTGGTTTAAGAGTTAATTATTTCGGTTTTGGCATATAATTTTTCATGTTTTTTTGCTATAAATCTGAAATTATATGCCTTGGATTTGATGGTGATTACCTTTGAGGCAATTTAGTGTGTGGGCAATGTTTGATGTTTTGTCTTCATAGCTGACTTTATTCCCATATATGTATTTTACTAGCTCCATTAGTCTCACTTGTTTATGAGGGTTGTTTGTGTTGTACTGTATTTTTTGTTTAAAATTTTGCTTTGAATGAAACGTTTGCATTTTTTTTTTCAATTAAAGAGGAAGATTCAGATGAAGATGATGATGACTTTGAGCTTGAGGAAGAGTCTAGTGAAGCTGAATCTGGTGAAGAACAGGAAGTTGAAGACAGTGATGAGGGTGAAGAAAGTATGTGACTTGAACTGATTTCTCCTTAATGATAAACATATATATGTTGAGTTCTAAGTATGCATGCTGAGAATTGTGGCCAAGTAAATTGGACCACATACTTAAATTGATTTGGAAGTAGTGATCATATTATCCAAGCATCGCATCTTAACATCTACAAAAGGGCAATTCTAACTTCAGGCAATCTGCTGGTTGGGGTTATTTACATAATTTTTGTATTTTAAACCTTTTGTTTTACTAGCATTATAATATTTAAAAGCATGCTTTCACATGAAGTATGAATAACCGCTAGTTTTTGGGAATCATAAATGTCAAGAGTGGCACATTTGAAATGTGCAAAATTTTTAAGATTAACATGTTTGTATTTTATAAGCTAATCAGTGCATTTCCACTTCTGAAGGCAGCATAAAGATGTCTGTGGTCTATTCATTTACATTTGGTTGTACGTTTTCAGGTTGAATTACTGTGAAATTTATAATATGCAAATTTGTAGCATTGTTTGTGTTATTTTAGCGATGTTTTAGTAATGAGGTTATATTTTTGAGCAAAACTTATTTGAACATCAGTCACGTCGATTATTATCATGGGTTGGTGCTTGGGAGCAGGATTGTTACCCACCGACTAGTTATATCCAAAGCACCTGTCATTGTACGTCTCACCCCAAAATCTTTTTTGTTATTGTTGCACGATGGTGGAAGTGTTAATTGCTAATGTACTGTGTTCTTCTGATCGTTTTTCTATTTTTTCCATTTTGAACAATATGCTGTGATTTTGGCTAAATCTTCGTCTCGCTACTTCTTCTCTCAATAAAGGTGGTACGTATGGTTTTTCTCATCAAGCCTTATCATTTTTTATGGGGTTTTATTCTTGCCATGTTAAAATTGTCTTGTTTCCGTTCATAAGTTGGAACCACAACACCTCGTACTCCTGGGCAGCAGACATGCCCAAAGGCAGGAGGTGGCCTGCTCAACAGCGGTTAGTCTCAAGTAATTTTGGCATGCACTGTGTTGCTCCTTTATTGCAGAGTTTTGGCTGATCAGTTATTTGAATTAGCAAGGTTGTTGGGAATTTTCATTGCTTCTTGATGTTGTTTTTCTCTTGGGTGTGCTCATTCCTTTTTTTTTGTCTTTTGATTTAAGCTCCTGAGTAATGGAAGGAATCTTGAGTTTAAAAGATTGGGAATTTTGCTATTTCCAAGATATTTGCTGATTTTGGGTGTCTGTGCCAGATGCTATTATCATTAGATTCAATTTTTACAACTTGGTGTTTTTATTTACTTTAGTATTTTCTGTTAACTGTTTATGCCTCTTTGTGCTAATTGTATTTGTGCGCTGGAACAATTTGCCCCCTGCCTGAAATGACTGTCATCTGCAAATTCTTTAATTTTTAGCAGTGTTAATAGAATTGAACTTGGAATGCACTGTGAACAAATTTGGGATATCTGAAGGAAGGGGATGTGATTTTTAAGGTTTTAGGAGAGAACGATCAGTTTATTAATTAGATTAATACTTTTCACACAGAGAAAACCGAATTGAATATTACATTGTAATTTTTCTTGATAACACTATTGAACTATAAAATCCAAGTTACAGCTGCAGAAAGCATCAAGTTGCTTACACATTTTAAATTCTGTTTTCCTCTTTCATTTCTCTATTTCATGCTGATTTTTAGGCATCTTTTACACTTTCTGGTGTCATGTTTGCTTGGCTCTTTGTAATAAGCTTGTAGTGGGAGCTATTTTTGGTAAAATGTTTTTGGGATCTGAGTGTTTTCAAGGAGATGGTGATAACTGTATTTTACAATTTTTTATAATTTTCATCTTCACCTGTATGTATTATTGATAGAAAAATGGCCATTTCAGGAAGTTTCTTCACAGTAGAATTCTTAGGGATATCAACTATATTTGAAACTTTGAGGTGAAGGATAAAAATTGACCAGTTTAAGGACCAAAAAGTGTCATTTAATGTTGATACCGTGAATATCCATCAGTTGATTCAATATTGTGTTGATGTTATTAATTGCATTAATTGTCATGATTTTGAGTAAAACTCTTGTGCTTTTCATATCTTAAAAAAACATTTTAAAATATGAAATTGTGCTTAGTTAGGTTTTGTGATTTAGCTGTGTACAAGATGGCTGACTTCTATAGAAGTCGAAATATTTAGAATGTTGCGACCTACTGGTGGGTCTCCTGGCATGTCGACCGTGCTAGCTTCAGTTAGGTTTATGTAGGCTTTGTCACAAGTTGTGGTTTGACTTTAGTCTGGTATTTTTGCCGTTTGTTGTAACATTGCCATGTGGTGTGCTGCTTTTGTTGCCTTTGCGGATACTTGCTTGTAGTTTTAGCATGAACATTTTGTTTCAGAATACTCATAAGCAGATGGATGGTCAAAATATTTGAATTTTAATATCAGTTGTCCTCTTTCTATAGGTGATGAGGAGATGGAGGCCTCCATGGAGGAAAAGAAGGAACCAGTGAAGCCCATGCCTTCAAAGAAGGAAAAGCAGAAGGAAGCCAAGGCTAAGGGTATGAAGAAGGAAACAATCACTCCAGGAAAGAAAGCTGAAGCCATCAATGTGCGTACAGATTAATTTTCTGTGTATTAATTAAATCTTAATTTATAATGATTTGTTCATTTGAATGGGTGCCTTAACAAACTAGCCAGTGATGCGTTTGCAATTGTCTGTACATGAGTAAAGTTCTATCTGGCCCATTTAAAAAAGTAACAACTGTTGTTGTGTCAGCACATTTAGTTTTCAAATTGGGCTTATTCCAAGATTCATTCTTTAAGAGTTTTTCCAGAAGATTATTGTTGCACTAAGTAAGTGTGGGGCTTTTACTATTCTGTTATAGATAGTGGCATTTTCATGTATGTGAAATCCAAAATTAACAATTGCGATTTCGATGATGGTCGTGAGTTTTTACATAGTCTATGGGCATAAAGCATCACATGTTAGTTAATGTTTTTTTAAGTATTTTATTTTACTGGATGTTTGACATTGAGAAAATTTTTTCTCGTGTGTTACTTAGATAAATTTTGTAGTGTGACAGCCAAAATCTCTCCTAGATACTGAATATTTTTTAAAAATATTTCAGGGCACTCCTAATCAACAATCTGCAAAGAAAAAGAAGCAGAAAGATGGTGCTACTCCACAAGCGAAAGGTACACCTAAGTCCAGTCTTGTAAAGCAACATGCCTAATTGCATTACACTGTTAATGAAAATCCTTACCAGTAACATTTTTCGGCTTACCTTGGTTTTTTTTTTAAAATAAATAATTTGTATTGTATTTTCATTTTTTTATTTTCAAACTTCAAAATCCTTTTAATGTGTGATGCCATTACAGGCTAGTGCGAAAAATTCCTTTTTTCGTGGGTGACATTTCTTGATTTGTCTAGTAAACAAGCCAACTCTTGTTAACTGTTCACAATGCGATCTTTTCAATGAATAATGCCATGAGAACTCAATTTAAAATAAAGCTTTTAAATGTTTAGTTTATTTTTATGACATATGTATAAAAGTCACATTCAAGATGTGGATTTTTAAAATTTAAATATATTCATAAAATTTTGCTGAGAGAGAGTCAAGTTGTGTCTCGTGAATTAGTATTATATGCTTAGTTTATTCTGATTTCCAAAGTTGCTGTAAGGCAGTTGAGGAAGAATGAGATGTTTTTTGTCTTTTTGCTATTTGTTTAATGGTTAGATAAATATAGAAACAAATTCAATGTGACATATTTTTTCTGGAATTGGCTGTTTGATCATGGAGAAGGCTTCTGTGTAATTATAATACTTCCAAAATAAAATTAATGGCATTTTTGCTTATTAATCTGAACATTTTGTAGGATGCTTAAGTTATTACTGGGTATGATACTGCAAGTTATGTACTACATAGTGTTAATGGGGAGATAAGTAATAAAGTTTTAATCATAACTTCAGTTTATGTAAAAGTGCTACATCTTCGACAGTCATATCTGAAGAATACTGATTGGAAACTGATTCCTTTGAAGTTATTTAACACAGCTTTTAAAAGAAATTAATTGGATATGAGATATTGTCATAAATGAATATTTAAAATCCAGGAATTTTTGCTCACCTTTCTTTGCAATTAACATTCTACAACCACCAAAATATAATCATAAAGAACAGTTCATTATAACAACCAGTTAACGAGCAAAATGATCATTCTGTTAACACTTTTACGATGTTATGTCTTACGATACACAACTATTTCTTTGTAGTTGTTTCTCAGAATAATTGACTTTTTTTGCTGCGGACTCGGAGAAGCACAAGTCATTAGCAATATTACTTGTAGTGAGATGAAATTCAGTTTTTGATAGAATTTTTAATTTCATTGTTTAATGGTGGTTCTCAAAACATGAGGTGATGCATTGTAGTGCAGTACAGGTTCCTATGTGGTGAGATGAGATTTAACCATCTTCTGGAATTATGATTAAAGGATGCACTTATTAAAACCATTCTTTAGTTCCTTGTTTAATTTATCAAGAGCTGAAAACATACACTATTGCTTTAGCTGTTTTGGATGAACCTGTTATAGTGCTACATCTAGTACTGAAAGTGGGCTCAAGATTTTTGGCGCAACATAGCAAGATGTACACATTGCTGCATTTTTATGGATCTGTTGCCGTGTTTGAACTTAAAATGAAAATGATGTGGCAATAGAATTATTTTGATATTTGATACGGTACACTTTTAAAACCTTCAGTTAGAATAATTTAAAGTTACTTGTATGGTAACAAGGAGGTATTACTATCATCTAATTGGAAGCTGTAGAAGTTCTCATTTTTATGCTCAGGATATTGCTTCAAGACTTGGGAGAAAGTGATAAACTTGTTTTAAGGTAAATTTAACTGCTTGCTTATTTTACTCATTCCAAGAAATTGATCTGTAGTATGTTGCAATAGAAAATATGCTTAATACTTGAATAAAAAATAGAAAAATTGTATAATTCATTTCTCAATCATTTTTTGTTGGTTAAACTTAGCAAATTATTAACTCAAAATTCTCCAGCACCAAGTTAAGCCAATAAATAGTTGCATATTGTATCATATATGCAGCCATTTTAGAACTAATTACTGGATAAATTTAATATTACTTACTTTATTGATAATTAAGGTTATAGCTTGAATTGATTTGTGAAGTTGCATTATTTTTAAGATGTCCAAGATTTAATGTTGTAACATTTCAAATAACTATGATGGGATGTTTTCTGTATTGTATAACTTAGAATCACATTGAGTTAAAAGTTTTAGTTAATGTCTATTTGCTAGAAAATTATTGTAAATGTTAGTAATGGCTGTATCTGTGTGTACAATGGAATCTAAATTGTGAGTGTTTACATGAACATAAGATACTTGGCTTTCCATTTTAGCGTTTGGAAATCAAAGATCATCATGAATTCAAGTAAATTCATTACTTAACCGTTTCCCAAACTTATGCTTCTGTGATCCTTTCATAAGGCAACTGACATTATCATGAATCCCTTAAATACTTAAAAATACTGCAACAAAAACAAAAACATCCCATCTTCATGATCCCCAGTCAAGGAACCACTGAGTCAAGCTAAAAGTTTTTATGCCAGGAGTGTTATTTTTTAATTACTACTGTCAACCCTTGACCCATGAGGGACATGCTCAGAAAAAAAATGCCCTTGGTAAAGCACCTTAAGAATAATGGGAGAATTTTATATTGGTTGCGTGAGGCCATATCATAAGTTTTATAAAATCTGCAAAACATTCTCACAAAAGTCTTATTAAAAGAAGGTTTTTTATTGTTTTCCTGTTAGTTAACTGACAAGTGATAGAATGTACCCAGGGAAGGAAAGGTTTTCCAAAGCTAGTTAAAGAAAAATGCAAAAAAATGAACCTATTGACATCTTTTAATTAGGACTTAATATTAAAATCAGTGTGATTTTGTTTGGATAATAATTTTTGCAACCAAATATAGAATTATGAAACTTCAAATTTGTCATTATACACAATTGTAGCTATTTAAACATTCACTTTTTTCAAGTTATAAAAAAATAATAATAATAAAATAAGTCCACATTGTAAGTGGCTATGGTACTACTTGGGAGGAGAATCCAAACTGCTTAATTGCAACTGTTTTATGCTAGGAAGTGAAAAAATTATAGAAATGCAATTACTAAAGCGTGGAATTGAAGGTATGTCCCTCTTTGCATGCTTGCTGGTTACCTGTAGAGGGTGCTAAGACTCCCAAGTCTGAGGGTTTGGAGAAGAAAACACTGGCTGGTGGTGTAGCTATAGAGGATGTCAAGATTGGAAATGGGTCAGTTGCCAAAGCTGGTCGAATGGTTAGTATTCACTTCATTATATTTGCTGGTTTTCTATTATTGTGGCTTTCATTGTTGAAATCTGAGAAGCAGTTATGGTTTTCTTAGATTGACTAACTCTAATGAACTATAATTGGTACACTAATGCCTCTTGTATTGACACTTTGTATTGTTGAATTGATGGATCGTGGAGAGAAATTTTAAAAAAGTGGCAAAGTTGCAACTTAAAATTAAAACTACCCAAACCAGTTCTCCAAATTAGTTTTTTTGGTATGGCCATTTCTGATGCATGTGAATATTATTTAAACAGTATCAGCCTCCAGAAGATTAAAACATCTTTTTATCTCACCCTTGACTCCAATTAGTTTAACCTGAATGAAATCTCACATCTGGCATAGCTGAGGCTGTATGCTCCCTGGTGCAATAACTAAAGATGTCCCCTCTTGAAACAGTAAATACAAAACTAATGAAAGAATAATTCTGAAGAATTATTATTATTATTTCGATGTAAAACAGCAAGTATTATCTTTTAAGTATGTGCATACAAAAATTAATTAATGGTAATGTATATGCTCTGCCACTAACGTTTCTATGGTTGAGATCTAGGAATTGAATACGTATCTTTTCTTTATGGTCTATCTATGGAAGTGTATCAAGACTGCTTGCATATTTAATTTTAAATATCCTTACCTATTATTGAATGCACTTTGACTTCTAAAATACTTAACCTGTAATTTTGTTAGAGATGATGGTGTTAGTCTGACCAGAGTTGGCCAAGCACTGAAGGACCAGATGTGATTATCAATGGGGCTCCACAATATTAATATTTATAGTAATAACACGATTTATGGAGACCTGGTTTAATATTAGAACATTTACAGAGTTTCATTATTGGAAATCTTTTTACAAGAGACTTTTAGTCAGTTTTTCAAAATTTACATCGATACTTGAATAATTGAGAATTATTCGGGAGCCAGATGTCTTGCATCCCCACTTTGGCCGGCCTAAATCTAAGAAAGCATACAGAGACTTTGATACACAAAAATAAAACTTCTCAGACTCCACAAAATATAACTCAGTAAGACAGTGGTTTCAGGGCACTTCCAAATGATCTAGTGAAGACACTATGTTAAAAAGACCATATTCTGGGGAAGAAAGACTGGAACAATATGTTTCTCTGTTATTTTCCATGCATAAATATCATATGAATGAAAAGGAAGGAAAGTTGTAAGCATCATGCATGCATACATACAAGGCAGAGTATTCTCTACAAATTATGTAATGATGTTGGAAAAATCAAAATGTTAATGGCTAAGTTAAATGCCACAACACTGCAAAATGATAAATCAGAAGCGATACCAAGAATATTATTACTAATATTTTATTTTTGACTTACAGATTTATTTTATTATAAGTTGTAATTAATGATATAGTAGAAAATTGTTTAAGACACCTCACATGAGTAATTGTCATTCTTTGGTCATAAATTATCCATTCCTTTTCAACTACAAAACTTTTTGCGTATGAAAGGACTAAGCATATTTATGTTCATTTCTTCATCGTTAATAATGTATTTACATTCATTTACTATGCATATAGTAAATTGAATGTTTTTATAATAGATCTTGTTTGCTTCAGTTACTATGAAGATTGTTTTCATTGACAAAAAGCTGCAGGAAATTTTCAGTACTCCCCTCTCTCAGGATGTTATAATGCTCATGCGACAGTGTATGAATCTTCAATGATGTTACAACAATGTATAACATTGCATTGCATATATGTTCTCGATGGCTTGTGAAATCCAACATGAAGTCTGAGGTGACCTTATTGTCTTCAAGGTATGCATACAAAAAGATTCATTGTAATGACTTGCAGAGGAATGAAATTTAGAAAAAATCATAGTGTGAGAACAAAATCAGACTTCTTTTTCATACCACGTATTTGTTTTCTTAAATATTGAGTACCGATAGAATGCTCCACTGAACATATGTGAAGTCAATATATTTCTTGTAATAAAAAATACAGGACAAAGTGCATTCCATATTGATTTCACATGGGATGCAGGACATTGAGGAAAAATTGGCCAAAAAACGGGACATCCCGTAAAATACAGGACGTGTTCACCCTAGCCATACCTCCATTTGTCCTTTCGTATTTTTGTTGATAGTTGGCAACCCTATGGTGGATCAAATAGAAATATGTAGTAGTAGTAGTAACCGAAGGCCATCCCTCATGAGCATCTGTGCGAGTGCGGTGGCACATGTCACATGCCTATAACCGGCCTTTACCTTGTATTTATAATCCATAAATGAAAAATAATAAGAAATAGTTCATTTCACTAAAGTTTGACGTTGTTGGGTGCTAATTCACCGAATCGTCGATCGTTTTTTTTATTAAAGGTGACTGTGTATTATGTTGGTCGTCTGAAGCAGAATAATAAGCAGTTTGATGCAACCCAGCAAGGTCCTGGATTCAAGTTCAGACTTGGAAGCAATGAAGTCATTAAGGGATGGGACTTGGGCATCGCTGGAATGAAGGTGGGAGGCAAGAGGAAAATCGTCTGTCCTCCTAACATGGCGTGAGTATCAGTTTTTTCTCATTTTTATTGTGAACGGAACTTTTCTATTTACATAATAAACCTCCCAAATTCAACACCTATTATGTAAGAAATTCATGGTAATGGTACTGACTGTTTAACCCTTTCGCTGCTATGCCGGTATGCTACCTGCATTGCCCCAGTGCTGGGCTAGTTCTGGCTCACCAGTTCCCACTTTGTGTTTATTCATGCTTACATGCTCGTACTTGTATTTAATTTATTAATGTAACGTTTTGAGCGGTGGAAGAAACACATGAACAAACGGCTGAAATGAATGGTCAGACCATGAAAAAACAGGTTGTGAAATTTTCATTTTCTTCTATTTGGGTAGGTTTTCCCTTTAACTATCACATTCCGATATTACACTATAGCATTCACTTTCACTAAAATTGAAATTTTCATCAGAATCTATTTCATCTATAACCTTCAAAATGTTGCCTGTAATAACACTGGCCATTTTGGTAGAAATGGATATAAAAACAGACACATGAAAAACAATTTTTAGTCAAAATATCTGAAAAATAAGATGACCATGGCGAGAAAATAATATTTACTTAAATATGAAAGGAAGCATTTAAATAGGTTTCGAGGAAATTAGAGAAAGTATTTATGGTGAAATGACAATGCAAAGTTGAGCTCGAGTATACTTGAGTGCAGCAGTGAGAGGGTTTATCAGAATGGAAAGATTTTGAGAACAATTATTAAAATTTTTATGCGTGTATTTCATTCTGTTTTAACTTTCTCCATACACATAGTACAGGCGACTCCCAAGTTTCGCGGTGCGTTTGATGTTATTTTTCTTAAAACAAACAAATACAAAATAAAATTGGAACAAATCATGTAATTAACCGTAACATAAATTAATTCAGTTTTCAAATTACTTCACTTACTTTTCGAAACTTGTGACGATGACTTGAGAAAACTATAAAACTTTGCCGGTGCTTTGCGGACTGTGACAGGTGACATATGCTAAAATCACAGAAACCAGCTACAACCATAGATTTTTCTAAGGTGGTATGAGTGATACATTCATTTTGACAAAAAACCATGGATGTAGTAGTAAAACAAAACCATGAAGTATAGAGCTACAACCACACTATGGAAATCAAATTATTGTTCTGCGTTTAAGTACTTTTTTATATTGCTGACTTAAATAATAAAAACATTATTGCCATTATTATAAATTTTGGTGGGTAAATTTTTAAAATGTTGTACGTTTTGCTGTACAGGAGATGCAAATGCAGTACAATACAGCATAATGCTGTACGTCTGAATGAAATCTTGTACTTAGGCATTTTATCATACTGAGCAGAGTATACATAGAAGTGGTTGACATTGATCAATAATTAAGAGTAGTTTATTCTGTGCATTTTTAACAACAATCCGATTTTCTCGAAAACGGCTCTAACGATTTTGATCAAATTTTGCACAGTCACTTGAGTTTACGTCTTCAATAATACTGTATAGTTCATATTTCTCAAAAAATGAATATAAGGGTAGTTTATTCTAGGCAACTTTAACAATAATTCGATTTTCTCAAAAATGGCTCTAACGATTTTGATCAAATTTCATACAGTTACTTGAGTTTATGTCTTCAATAATACTGTATAGTTCATATTTCTCAAAAAAATGAATATAAGGCTAGTTTATTCTAGGCAACTTTAACAACAATTCGATTTTCTCAAAAATGGCTCTAACGATTTTGATCAAATTTCATACAGTTACTTGAGTATACATCTACAATAATACTACCTATTTCATTTTTCTCACTGAATAAATATAAGTCTAGTTTATTCTTGGGCAACTTTAACAAAAATTGGATTTTCTAAAAACAGGCTCATATGATTTTCATTTTCTAAAGATAACTAAATGATGCATTAGTATATGAGAAAGTTTGTACAGTGTATGTTGTACAGATTTAAAAAAAAATTTTTTTCCAAAACAGAAATTGAATATTCATTCATTTTTATTCTTTATCGATGAATATTTTGGAAGTAGGTGGAAAATGTTTTATTTTTACTATTTACATTTTTATTTCAAAAGAAAGGAATTTTTGGAAATTTATCAAATGCAGATTTATTTTGCATTACAAGCTACTAGTCATCTAATAAATAAAAGAGAATGTCTATCTGTCTGTCTGTGGCAGCCATAACTCATCAGAGAATAAAGTTAGGAGCTTGAAATTTTGACAGCAGCTTCAGGTTGATCGCGGGAGTTGCAGTGCCAAATATAATTCAAATTGGCTGATGGGGTCGTGACCCCAGAGGTCACGGATTGGTCGGTCAAAATTTCAGTTTCTTGAGGATATCTCAGCAACTATTGGACCGATTTTGATGAATCCTATACCAATACCAGTGTTTTGATGATATACATTTTCTAGCTGAAAATTGGCAAAATCAGTCCACTGGGTCGAAAGGTGTTAATATAATGGCCGGTTCAAATTTGGGTTTTTTGAGTATATATCAGCAACAAATTGAAATAGGTTTAAAAATATAAATTTTTCATTAGTTATTTCTGTAAAACATAATTCTCGCATTTATGGCATTATTGAAGTATAGAAATTTACTAACATTCCATATCTTACGTAAACATTGTTGTTTAAATTGTTGGTTATTTCATTGAAATATTTGTTATTTTTAATTAAATTATCTTCTAATCTAACATATAAAAGAGAATGTTTGTAAGTTTGTTCGATTTGAATTCTTTTAATACGAGATAGGGAGGGAGAGAGATGGATGGTAACGGAAAGGGGAGATGGAGAGAGGGTATTAGAGGGAAGGGATGGAGAGATGGAGGGGGAGAAGGGAAGGAGAGGGTGGAAGGGAGGGGGAGGAGGGAGTTTATACGTTATTTTCCTAAGATTTTCTTCCTTCATTCATTTAAATAGGAAAATGTGGAGCAGTTTTCTTCATTTTAGCTTTATTCAACGGGTATAACTGTGTACTATCTTATTCTTGCAATGCTTACATGTTACACGGTCGAAATTTTAGTTTCACTAAATTTGTTGAAATTCAACGGGCACTCCTGCTAGTATCTAATAAAGTTGTCATGTTTTCAATCAATATTGCTATCTTTAAATAGTTTGCATATAATGCATGACATGTTAGAGATTACTGTTTCTGTTCAGTTTGTAAATTCATCAGCTCAATACTCATATTTGAAATTTATGCATTGTCTTTGTTGAAATTGAAATTTGTTTGTTTGCAGGTATGGATCCAAGGGATCTCCTCCTGTTATCCCTCCTAACAGCAGCCTAGTATTTGAAGTTGAATTACGAAATGTACTTTAATTGATGGTTTATAAGTGTTGTCGATGTAGGTTATTTTTTTGATGAATGTGTAATTGGACTGATTTATCATTTATTCCTTCATGTTTGTTTATTTTGAGAGAAGCATTCCACCATAATGCAGTCCGATCTGACCTTTTCTAAGTGTTATGTAATTTGTCTAGGTGTAACTGAGATTTTGTGTGCTATATTACAAGTGACTGTTTAAATTTATAATTATACAATTCTTTAATAAAATAAAAAGAAATAAAGGTTGTTTTATTTGCCCAATTTTATGAGTCACTAGAATAGTCCCTGATGGTATGTAAAATTTTCCAAGTTAGTTATCACATACCGTGTATACTCCTGTATAACACGTAGTTTGAAGGCCAAATTTTTAGGTCATAAGTAGGGGAGCGCGTTATACATGGGTAACACTTCTGTGCGCTTAAAATCAGAAATTAAAGTAAACCTACCTCGCACCAGATTCTCGCTTTTTGAGTGAATTAAGGGGAAAATCACAATAATTATCGATAATGCAGGTTATACATAAATTAATTATATATATAGAACACCTAATTACTTTTATACAGTTATAATTCCGTCATCGCCAAATATTCTGCATTTCACTACCTTATCAGCTGATTGCTGTAGTCTTTGCAAAATCACCATATAGACTTCCCGCAAAACACATTTAAAACAAAAAACATTGAATAAGCAAATTGAAATAATTTTATTTAGTTAATGATTCTAGTAAGTACAGGCATCCCTTGATATTAGTCCATCATTGGTTCCGCGGAAACTGGACGATAAGCGAAAAGACGACTATTGAGGGCTATTTTCCCTTAGACGCAATGTTATAAATGTATAATTCATTCCTGAAAACCCAAAAAGCAGACCAAAATATTGATATTACCTTATTTTTTGAGTTATAGGTACTATGAACACAATCTATAGGAACCTACAGCCCGCGGGCCACATCCCACCCGTGGGAGCATTTTATGTGGCCCGCGAAGGCGTGATGTAACCCCACTACAAATGCGGCCGCCACATGATTGATTTAATCACAACACAGAGCTCAAATTCACACTCAACAATATAAAATTGTGCCGAAATGCAAACTAAGGAAGAACGAACAACAACACGGAGCGAGGCCGAGTAGCTGAGACCAGTGTTTGAACGAATACTAAAACATCACCCAAAACTCCTCCTAAACTCAAAGTGATTATGGAATCATCTCAGTGGTGTGCTTTAATTTGCTGTTAGATGCAGTCACAAGGGGAAGACAGACATCCTACGCGATGTTTTCATTTCTTGATCGTAAGGTTGTAAGTTTCTACTGCTGAGAACGATAAATCCTTAGCGTCTCATCGTTTGATGAGTAATCGTGTGAGAGTCCCTCTTTGTAGGTCCCAGCTTTTTCAATTGATGAATAAGCGAGGGAATGGATGAATGAATGGGGGTTTGGTTATGATTGGTTATGAACGAATAAGCGAAAAGAGGAAAAAATCGGGGGGACGAATAGCGAGGGACGCCTGTACAATTAACAACGTAAGTAATTTAAAACACGTAGAATTACGTGTATGGACTTAATCTTAACTGTCGCCTTTCCTGTTTCCAGATTTGTTTGTTAAATTTTCCCATTAATCCTTCTATTAAACAGTTTTAGAATGAGACAGGAAAGACAGAACTTACTGTATGAAGCTGTTGTCATCTCAACTTCATTATTGTTGATGTCTCTCTAAGTAAGACGTAATGTGGGAGCTTATTGAACGTAATACCTATGGACAAGTCCAGGCGTTTTAAAATTGTTAACTGGCGATAATTTAATGCTTTAACATATTTATTTACGGTACTCTAGTTAATACTTAACATGACGATATAATTCTATAGTTTTGTTCTTATACGCCACAAAAATTAAGGTGCACGTTATACATGGGGTATAAGAAAAAGTCAGGATTTTTTTGCAAAAAGTATTGGTGCGCGTTATACACGAGCGTGTTATACACGAGTATATACGGTACTTCTTATCCTCACATTATGTACTACCTTTTGGTTCTGGCTAAGGTAATTTATTACTAAGGAAGAAATAAGATTAGCCATGTAATCGTCATAGTCATTTTATCTTTCAGTAGGTTTTTTCTATGCCAAACCCAATCTGTACCACCCAAGACTTTTTCTGTCTCATCTATTTCCTAGCATCCTCATTTCTGTCTCCTTTCAGCAGACTTTCCTTTCAAAGTTTGACCCATTCTTTTTTTCTGTCTTTCTCACTATTTCAGTTAACCTTTAAATACCCACAGGCGGGGGTCTACATATCGGATTCATTTTTTGGTATTTAAATAATTTTTGTATGAACTATGGAAAATCGCTTATCTCGTGAACTATTGGTCATAAAATGTTTGAATAAAAAGCATTTTTAGTAAAATGTCGAAGAATTACGTAATTTTGTTTTCTAGAGGAAAGAAAAACATGATCATAATCCAGTCCATATGTTATAAATATAATAAGGGAAGTATTATCTTTTCAAGTTTGAAATATTTAAAGATGAAATTGATATCACCAATTCCTGCAGTTTTGTGATATTGATTATCTTTTAAGTACATTTTTCTAAGTGAGGGTTATTGTTTTAGGAGTGCCAATCACCGCTAAAGTCCTCAATTTGATACCTGAAGTGCCCGGGCCGATGCACTGAAAAATAGCAACTATGGCAAGCAATAGAATCGCCATCCCCAAAAATAATAAGAAAAAGATTAGTGAGAATTAGTGTGAGAGGCCTCCAGAAGGGGATGTTTGAGATTTATGCTGTTCTGGTGGCCATTCATTCTAATGTTAAGAGGGCTACTGGTGAGGTCAACGTAGAAAGCGTGACATAGGGTGCTGGTGAGGAGGTAAATGACATTTCTCATGGTGCAGTTACTTATGGAGGTGATGTTGATGGAGGGGCTGGAGAAGGAAAATGAGGGTGGGTAGATTGGGCATGTGAGGCAGTGGGTTTTGCCGCAGGGTTGGGATCATGCAGCGGATGGAAAGGTAGGAATGGATAGTTCTTTTATTCCACAGGATATTTCCCTAATTGGGAGGTCAGCAGAAGGAGAGAATGGAGGAATTGGTGAAGGGTGATATGCCTATGTAATTCTTTACTAGGAATTCACAGGCAAAGTATGATACTTCATATATAAAATTCATATTGATAAATGGTTAATTTGTATTATAAATTTATATTATAAATTAACTGTCAGTATTACCAACAAAAGAAGAAACGTTTTAATCGCATAAATGTTTAATAAAATTTTTTAGTCAAGTATGTCAGAGCTGCTCACTTTCTTCAATTCATCATCACTAATTATACTGTTTAAGAATAATAATGCATGACAAAGTTAATCAGATTTACAACATTTCAAAAGGGCAGTTTTTTAATAAAGAGAAAAATTCCTTATTGCAAATTCCCATTATTTATTTATATTTGTCACAACAACTTCATTTAATAAATCATTGTTTCTATAAACTTTAAAAATCAAAATTTTTTATCTAAATTTACTTTTATCACAGTTACACATTCCAAAGATGTTTCAGTTTTTTCACAGGTCTAAATATCATTGATGATTGAAAAAACTACATATTTCCACTGCTGCAAAACAAAGTTCAATAATTAACAACAGTTTTGGATATGGTATGAGCTCCAAATCAAAATGAGCAAAAACCTCCAGCATTTATCTGCACAAGTATTCACCTTGTTCCACTTGTTCAATTTTTCTAAATTACAGTATAATTTTAATTGTCTTATTTCATCGAATAACTGGCTATCATTTACACCAAAAGTTTTTAATTTTTTAGTAACAAATCCTAACATTTCACTAACATCTTCCCAGTTGGCTTCTTTTTTTAACCATCCCCATACAAAATATTTAAATTCTTCCGTAGGTGTTGTCCATTCTTCTAGGCACTCCAGACACATTTCACAAAAAGATGAAACTGTGGTCATAAAAGTTCTTCTGAAACTTAATTTTCACTCTTCAAGATTTTTAATTTTATTCCTTAAACTAATGGAATAAATTGAAATTCTTATCTTGCTTTAATGCTGTTTTAGTTCCAAAAGAATTATAAATGCCTTGGTAGCTGATAAATTATTTTGTTCTAATTTAAAAATTGTATCCTGGAACATTGCAGCTTGATTATGCATGAAATTTTTGCCCTTCAAAAAAAGTTTTGATGGCTGTCGGCATGTGAGGTTGACTTAGAAAATATAATTTTAGAGGCTCATATAAGGTCAAAATTATTTCAATAGCAGGTGTTAGAGCTAACCATCTTGTTTCAGAATACACAAGCAATTTTTTGTATTTAACATCAGCATCCTTACAAAATTCCATCAATTCATGTGTTCTTACAGTATAGTTTTGAAAATATAAAAAATTGTTAATTAATATTTCAATATTTATTGGCAATTGTCTAGCTTCTGTGTTTATTGCATTTGATGAGATATGCCCTGTACATACAATACCAAAAATATTATTGTTTAGATTGTTTCAATTTTTTATGTACATTATTTTTTCCTTTTCGCTGAGATCCCCTGAAATTGGTGTTTGTATTATCTGCAGAAATAGTTATTACTTCATCTTTCAAATCATATTTCTCAAATAATTAAAGCTGTTTCTCCCGGCAATGATTTTCGTTTGCATTACCATTTTGGCTGGAAAGTATTATACAACGATTAGATATACTTTAGTAGCAGAATAATTTGAAGTATCTGACATACTTTGTAATGAAATTGCTATATCTAAATATATTTTAAGGAAAGACATACCATAAGAATACAAAACATTTTAAACAATTGCTGCTGTTTTTGTACGAGCACAGGAAAACTTTTTATGATAAAGTTTTTAGATCAATTGAGATGTACAGTCCATTCCCCTGAAAGAATGTCTGTGCATGACTGTATGGAAACAAAACATTAATTCGGATAGTGCGAAGTGTTTTTCGGTGTCTTCTAAAACCGTAAGTGGGGAAGGAGCACAAACTGAAGCAGATTCGTCAACTTGTGTGGAAATTGTTGTCCCTATTAATATGTGAACTGTATTACTCTCGTATCAAGTTTAGGTTTTTTGTTCGTGAATAGTTAAAGGCAAAAAATTAGTTAATTCCGTCATTTTAGTTTCGGATTTTTAAAATCAGAAAACGTTCCAAAACTCTTGTAGATTAGTTTTAATTATCTTTCTTATATATATTTTTTCGTCCTTCTATATAATATTTTAACCTGTTGTAGAGATTTGATTGTCCTATTAAATATAAAAGGAACTCGACAGTAAATTTTCAAGGTGAAACAAAAGAGTAACGATTATAGCGGCCAATGAGCTGCTACGCATTCTGTCATTTCGTCATAGACTTCAGCGTGGTATGGTGTGTGTTGGTGTCTTGCGCGCTGAGGTTGAATGCCAACTTTGCCAGTTAAGTTTGAAAATGATATTTCTTCCCATGTGTGACAAGAATCCTACCCAATTATTAAATCGTGTTCGTAATTACTCGCTAATGAGACATGTGTTTTCTATAATGTTTTCCGAAGACAACTTGATTAAAGTTTCATCAATAAGTAATTAACGTGTCAGCCAAGTTCGTAAAATACACATCGTAAGTATGTTACTATTTTTGATGAAAAGTAACTGATGCCAATTCCGCTTGAAAAATGTAATTCTTCTTGTTTTATGTCGCCTGTTCCCGGAGAATACCCGCTAATTACATCATGTTCTTAATTGTCAGCGGTGATTAGCGGGAAAGCATGGCAATGATAAGGACACATTGCCCCCGTGTAACGTTGAGGTAAGTCACGATGTTAAGGTTTTGTAATTACTATCGGAACCTTATGAAATCATTTCATCGTTTTTATTATTTATATTTTTATCACTTAATGTGCCATTAAAATGTTTCGTACATAATTTTTAAGTGGGTGGTATAATGGAACCTTGTCTAGACATCCCGATTTCATTCAACATGACCAATATAAATAGCTGTAACTTCGTAATGCTCCTGTGGAATCGAAACGTTTGATAGTCTTTGCATAAAAATCCTACCATTGTTACTTTTTATCTTAGCTAGGCGGAAGGTAGCTTTATTATTCCACACACCGATTTTTTATGTAGCTACGCAGAGCCATAAGGGAAATTATAAATTCGGTGTACGAAACATTTCTCTATCCATACCGAAAGTTTAGTTTTAGTTTCTTTCCATAGGATAGAGTCTTTACGATTTGAGAGCCCTTTCGTGTGACACAGTACCTCTCAAAGAAAATCTGAGGTCACTTGATAGTATACCGTGTAACATGATTTTTTCAGGTGTTATCCAGCTCGTCTTTCGAATCTATTTTCAGTGAATTCCATTGATGACAGCTATCTGGTAGCTGAAATATGCTTATGGTGTGTCTAAATGATTTTTAAAAACCTAATTAGGAATTTTGGTATAGTTATTGTTTCAGGAATTGGATCCAAATTGGCAAAACGTGCATTTTCAGAACATTATAATTGAATTTTTAAATGTTCCCAAAAAACATTGCTGACATGATGGAAAGCATGGATCTTAAATTTTATTGCATTAAAGCATGTTTTCATATAATTCTCTGAAGATTACAGGAATGGATGGAAAGGTATTTGACTTGTAATAGAACTCTGATCTTCTACATGTCTGTTAGAGACTCTACCACTGAAATATCGAGACAGACAGGAGAATTTATGGACTTTGGCAATATGAAGCATCTCAAGTTTCAATTTTTATTGACAAATTTCTGTCATAGGAAGAAAATTAAAGCTTAGATTAATGCAAATTACAACTACGTAAGTATCAATCCCCTTGTAGCCTTGTGCTCTTTAAATGCATGACATAACATTTTCCTTAAGGTGTTGAGCAGTAAAAATTTGTGATATTCCTCAATATATAAACTTAGTTTAATATAACAGTCGGTGATGTGATGAGTTTTTAAGAATAGAGTTTTGTCTCACTCTACCTAAATAATATTTTCTAGTGTTGCTATGTATATTCAAGCTTTTTAAGTATGTTTAGTGAACATTAAGCAAAATTGTTATTTAGCTTGCCATTCATTTATTATTTCACAATTTTATAAATGAAATTAGTGTTCCATTTCACTTGTCCCTGTTAATATTGCATCATCTGTATCCATGTTCTTATTTGTCCTTATTTATAATGCTGTCAATGCCATCTGTTTCTCTTGAATAGCAGAGAAACAAATACAACCTCTTAATCCATGTTACTTTGAATTCATTTTCTGCTTTTTTTAAATACTTAGTTTCATCTCCAGATAATGTTTCCAGTCTTGCATGTACAACAGTAGCCAGTTCGAGATCTGTACATACCATTATTTTGCATCTATATATCAAATTGTGGAATTGAAATGTTGAAGCCCAAGTCGTAAGTCATGTTTAGAACTTTGGTATGTGATCATCAATTTCGAAATATACATATAAAGTTATAAGAATCATTTGTTAAATTAAATGTTTGTAGAAGTATTATCTATATCTGTAGTGTTTTGTGATTATAAAAAATCTATTAGCAGTTGAACAGCTAGCAAATACATTTTGGTTAAAATGCATATATGATCAGTGGAGTTTCACATAGGTATCCCAGTGACGATAAAATATTTTTTGAGGAAATGGAAGAAAACCCTCCTGACTGTATGTTGGTAATGAATGCCCAGTTAGGATGGCCAAGAATGTTTGAGGTATCCTGAGTTAAAAAAACTTGCTTTATGCTAGTGAGTATCAATGTCAATGGGATAAGCACCATGAGAAAAGCAATATACTGTTATTTCTTCTCAGTTTGTTGATTTGATTGAAAACCTTTTACATAGAAACGTACCTCTATCTGCTCAGAAAACATCGATGCATGCATAATTGAAGTAGTAAACATATAATTTTGCATTTAAAATGACTAATTCTTCACTCTTTTAGATACCTGAAGAGATCTAATCATGGAATGGAAGCTTAATCAGGGTAATGAAGAATGCTTACTCGTGGGGAGGTGGGTTTTAACATATAAATTTCTCCCCTTGTGTATGCCACTGGCTGAGATAAGTACTCATTTCAATTTTTTTATTTTTAAGTGCTTAATCTTGAGTTATCATTCCTATTCTTGTAAATTATATTAAAAAAGACATGTATTTAGATCAGGGTTTTTCAAACTGTGTTCCACGGAACCCAAGGGTTCTGCAGAAACTAAATGGGGTTCCGTGATAGACAAAGAAAGAGACTATGTTCTTCCTTCTCTTATATACAGCAAGAAATATGAGGCTCACTTGTAAACTGCATACTGTAAGATACATAATCTATGCAAATAAACATTACAATGATTTTAAAGTTAATCTTATTGCAATTTGGTTTATCACGTCTTAGTTAGGGTTCAGCTAGATAAAATATTTGAATATAAGGGTTCCGTGGCTTGAAGAAGTTTGGGAACCCGTGATCTAGATTATCTCCTCCTACATGGAAAAATTGACAAGGGATGATTAATCTTGCGGGCCATATTTACCAAGTTATTTTAATAGTTATTCATCTATACTTTTCAAATTGTGACACAAATATTTTTTAAGTGTTTCTAAGTGTGTTTCTCGTTTTCAGGGGATTGCAGTATCCTGCATCAAAGAACAATTTTATTAAAGGAATTAAATAGATGCTGGATGGAGTTGTTTCAGTTCTCTTGAATTGGTTTTTTCATTGGATTTCATTATTTGGTGAGTCACCCATATCAAAAATGTTATGCATTATAGATTATTTTAATTTTATTAAAGATAATGATTTACTGAAAGAAGTCGTAGAAGGAAGAGTGTTGGGAAAGAGGCAAAGAGTTAGGAAGAGGATAGGTATATTACATTCGTTAAAAGAACAGATGGGATATGAGGATTATAAGAGAAAGGCTTTTGATATCCTGGATTTTGTGATGTGTGCCTAAAATCTACCGGGAGGTAGAATTACTTTTTATTATTATAAAAGATACTGAAAATAATAAAAACTTTTGAAATTTAAAGTGGTAGATTTTGAGCTGTGTATATGTAGGGTGTGGTAATTAATCCTTTATAAGGTGGATGAGATAGACTGCATATGTATATGTTTTATGATTTAAAAAAAAGTTTGTATGTGACATTGCCTTTTAGTGTCTGTGAGATTAAAAAGGATTTTTATGTAATATGAAGAATTGACTTTTGACACTTCTAAGGTACTTATTTTATCATGAGTAGGTATCATTTATTGTATATCGATCGTAGAGACAGGATTTTTGATAATTCCATGCCTTGCTTGGTTTTAAAAATATATTTCGCGAAGTTTATTACAGTGTATACCCTAGTATAACATGCACTTTTTTCCCTAAAAATTTCGGCTAAAAAGCAGGGTGCCTCTTATACAAGGGTATATATTTACCAGAATATTTATTATAATGGACCGACGTTAGAAAATGTCACTGATTTTATGTCCACTTGATGTTGGGATGAAATTAAATGTTCTGATGGAACTCTCATGCGATTTTTTGCTAATAACTTGAACGAAAAATGTAAATTAACTAACAAAAATGCCAAATTTATTAAATAATTATACTTGATGTACAATACAAGATATTTGAGATATAAGTAAAGATAATAAAGAACATTATTAGGCATCGCAAAATCCAAGAAATTCTTGATCACGGCCTCATTCATCGGCGATGTTATCGGAATCATCTTCCGCAGAAGGTAGCATTACGCTCTCCACTGTGTAATTCCACCTTGTAATTTCCTCGCAATTAGATTTAGGTTGGTGACTAATGAGTGATTAATGGAGTTAGCTATATCAAATAATGGCACCAGTTGACCTCTACCGATGGGTCCAAAGTGCAGTCGAGCTGCAACTATGTATTCTGTTTCCACTGATATTTAAAACTGTCGCCTTCACACTGGGAAACCGCTAAACTATGTAACAGCTCTTTTCTTAAATTTTATTACGGACTTGAATGAAGTGCTGTCTTACTTATTGTTAGTACGAGCAGAAGTATGTATATTTTCATTAATTTTTCTTCTCAATGATATTATAATATAACGAATAACTTTGCCGTTCGATGATAAACATGTGACAGAAATCAAATTCTAGATACATATGCGTGCTATGCATGGGTACATAAAAAAATTGCAGAATATGGTGCCAAAAACCTCCGTGCATGTTATATGCGGGTGCATTTTATACATGGGTATATATGGCATGTCAGTGGTTGGTGTCAAGCTTATTTTCTATATGTAATGTTTTCACATGTGCAGATGCCAGACTTCAAGTTTTGAATTTTGTTTCCAAAAATGTTTTCAGTCCTATTACAAGTGGTGTGACTATAATTTTGTGTGATTCTCTATCTGGTGAATGTTGCATGAAGAGGTGAATTTTGAGTTCCTTTTCTGGGTTTTCTATGTTGTAGTTTTTGTGTGTGTTGCCTTTTGTATGTTTTTCATTAGCTTGCATGTTTGTGTCTTGTGGCCATGTCCGTGAATTTGTTTGTGTTTAATATTTTGTGGTGAATAGTTAATTAGTGCATGTTCAGAGGTTATTTCAGGTGTTAGCTATTATTGAATGATGTTTGGAGTGTTATTGTCCTTCACATATTTATCTTTTTTTTTAAATTCTACTTTATTTCAAAGAAAGTACTTAGTACTTACTTATTGATGTGTCTTGTGACTATTTTGGGAAACAGGATTCAAAATGTAGAGGTATTACATTGCTGGTGAAAAATTTTACATATGTAAAACTAAAATCAAGAAGCTATGTATCATTGTATGTATAACACCATGAGAAAACCAATATAGAAATTGTGTGCGCCAGAAAGAATGATGAAACTGGTCTCCCAACCTCCATATAAAATTTTCAATTCACATTACCAAGAAAACCTTAATATTTTTGTATGAATCAATCCATGGCATTTATTGGCAGTTTTATTGCCAATAGATTTTAAGCTGAAAGATTTGCTCAATAATTATGAATATTTTCATGTGACTATGGAATTGTTTCCTAGGAGAATTTTGACATCCTTTTTTTTTTTCAGAGAAACAATGCTTATTTAAGGTGTAATGTTATCTCTCTCTATATAAAAGGAATCCTACTTCATTTATTACTCAAAATAGTTTTAATTTTTAATTCACAATAATTATTATTCTGCAAGTTATATTAGAATTTTATAATGTTATGATCAGCACTTGAAGTGGAAAAAAAGGAAGCGGGATGGTTGACCAAAACTAACCTAATCAAAACAGGTTTAGGTAAAAAAGTGCTCGCCTTCAAAAAAGTTTCCAAATATGTTTGTCGTGTATTTTTACTTTCTCATACGAAGTATCGAGAAAGTATTGCTATCGCGAAAAAATTCGACCTCGAGATTTTTACGGAAATATACATTTTAGGTGTCGATGAATCCGAAAAAGTGGTTTTCGCAATGCCATCTGTCTGTTACAGGCTCTGGAGCCTAGAAGGTAGAGCGAAAATGAATGAGATCTCGTACTTAGGCATTTTATCATACTGAGCTGAGAATACATAGAAGTGGTTGACATTGCTTAATAATTAAGAGTAGTTTATTCTAGGCAACTTTAACAACAATTTGATTTCCTCAAAAACGGCTCAAACGTTTTTGATCAAATTTCGTACAGTTACTTGAGTATAAATCTACAATAATACTACGCATTTCATTTTTCTCAATGAATGAATATAAGGCTAGTTTATTCTTGGGTAACTTTAACAGAAATTGGATTTTCTAAAAACAGGCTCATACAATTTTCATTTTTTAAAGATAACTAAACGACGCATTAGTACCTATATATGAGAAACTTTGTACAATGTATGTTTTACCGATTTTTTCTGTAGGAGCACGAGTGTGACAAGAAATGTAGTCTGCATCACGTCGTCCCTTTCCCAACCACAATTTAATGTAACTTTTATTATTCAAAACATCTGAGGGCCAACCAATGAAATAAACATCAGACTTGATGCTGTTTTTAACAGAAGTGAATTTTGAATTGAAGACATAATAATGTTCATGTTACTGAACGACCGCTTACATTAAGCTGTTGATATTATCAACGTATTTACAGCTGTTTTAAGTGGCTGATGGTCTTTTGGAATATGATTATAGTCATAAATTACAAATTCTCAAAAGCCCTGAACTGAATATTTTAGCCAATACTTGAATCTGTTTATCTCCAAAACATGGATTCCTTTTTTATCGCCAGGCCATTCTGATGTATTAAAAATATTTAAACCGTGAATAAAATCAGCATATTTTTCTTTGTTAATGTATTTGTCCTTATGACAAATGTGAGAAGCCCTAGTTGTAAACATTAGATTATTTCTATTCTCACTTAATTTTTGAAAAAGTTTCCTTATTTATTTTTCGTACTTTTTCAGGCTCCAGTTTAACTCCTTGAAACTCTAATTTATGGACAGCATATTGCGCAACTTCATAATACTCGCCGGAATTTTGTATCATTGATTTAAACATATGGTATTTCATGGAAATTAGTTGATGAGCCTCTGGCAGGGTTATAGATCTGCCTTATAATTTAATTGGCAGATGTTCAAGTTCTGTCAATGCATCCAACATGATTCCCATATTTAGTATAAAATTTATGTAATTTAGCTTCCTTTGAAGTCCTTTGTATTGTGCTTGTTGACTTACAGATCATTTTTGATCCAGCGATGCTTCATAAAAATGATGTTGCAGAGCTGGATAATTACTGCTGTTTTATGTTGTCTGTGTTGAAATTTATAATTGCAGTTACATTCCTACTTAAGTTTATATATATTCCTGTTCCTGCACATAGAAATTGGTAAACATCAAAAAAGTTTATCAAGGGCACCAAGACAGACAAAGTGAATTCATAAGAGATTTGTAAAAAATCATTAAAAAGCAGTAGAGAGAAGAAGTGAAGCAAACTCATATGATTCCATAAGTATTAGTTCTATGGAATTGGTGTTTTCATTGGACCCTGTTGTTATGTGCATATTTTGATTTAAAAGTGAAATTTGTTGTGATTATTATGTAATAAATTATTTTAATCCAATTGTTCCTGAATAAATATGGAGGAAGGAGAAGAGGAATCTTGTACTTTTAAGGATAATGCTTGGAACTATAGAAATGTTTTCTGCCCAATTCCTTATTCGGGTTGTAATGTGGTTGGTAAGGTTTCCATTATATATGTCCATATTCTGATTTAAAATTAGGATTTTTGTGATTATTATTTAATAAGTTTTTATTTCAATCCAGTTTTTACTGCATAAACACGGAAGAGGGAGAAGAGGAATTTAATACTTTTAAGTAACACAGAACAAACTAACATAAGTGGACCAGTTCTTCAAGAATATCGCTTGGAGCTATAGAAATGTTTTCTGCACTAATTGTCATGCAGGCAATAATGTAGTTGGTAATATTTTCATAAGAGGTGACCATAAATTGAAGTAATAGGTGAATATTTTGTGATTGTCTTCCAATTCAGTTTTTATTTATTCTAATTATTGTTCCATAGGCTTGGAGGAGGAAGAAGAGGAATTCTATATTTTTAATGCTTGAATGACCCAAGTGGAGAAGTTCATCATGAATAATGTTTGGAGATAATGAAATGGTCTCTTCCCAATTCGTCATTCAGGTGGTTATGTAGATGGTAATCTTTTCGTTAAATTTCTCCATATTTTGAAGTAATAGGTAAATTTTTTTGTTAGTCTTCTAATAGGTTTTATTTTAATCCAATTGTAGCTGCTTAAACGTGGAAGAGGGAGAAGAGGAATTTTATACTTATGAAGAAGACAGAAAACCCAAGTTGAGCAGTTCTTTAAGAATAATGTTTACAGCTACAGATGTGTTATATGCCCAAAATGTTATGAATGGTTGTAATGTAGTTGGTAATATTTTTATTAGATGTTAGTATATATTCATTTAGAAGGTGAATCTTTTGAGATTGTCTTCCAATTCAGTTTTTATTAATTCTAATTAATCCTTCATAAGCCCAGAGGACGAAGAAGAGGAATTCCATATTATTAATGCCTGAATGACTCAAGTGTGGAAGTTCATCTTGAATAATGTTTAGAGATACTGAAATGGTCTCTGACCAATTCATCATTCAGGTTTTTATGTAGTTGGTAATGTTTTCATATTTAGATTTAAAATGTGAATATTTTGTGATTGTCCTCTAATTAAGGTTTTATTTATTGTTAGAATTGCTTCATAGGCATGGAGGATGTAGAAGAGGAATTATATATTTTTAATGGCTGAAAGACCCAAGTTGAAACTTTCATTATTAATAATGTTTGCAGATACTGAAATGGACTCTGCCTAATTCGTCATTCAGGTGGTTATGCAGTTGGTAATCTTTTGATTAGATATGTCCATATTTTGGAGTGATATGTGATTTTTCTGTGATTGTCTTATAATGCAGTTTTTATTTTAATCCATATGTTGCTGCTTTAACGTGGAACATGGGAAGAGGAATTTTATACTTTTAAGGATGACAGATCAAACTTGTGTGTGTCAGCTCTTTAAGAATAATGTTTGGAGGTATAGAAATCATCTCTGCCCAATTTGTCATTCAGGTGGTTATGCAGTTGGTAATCTTTTGATTAGATATGTACATATTTTGGAGTGATATGTGATTTTTCTGTGATTGTCTTATAATGCAGTTTTTATTTTAATCCATATGTTGCTGCTTTAACGTGGAACATGGGAAGAGGAATTTTATACTTTTAAGGATGACAGATCAAACTTGTGTGTGTCAGCTCTTTAAGAATAATGTTTGGAGGTATAGAAATCATCTCTGCCCAATTTGTCATTCAGGTGGTTATGCAGTTGGTAATCTTTTGATTAGATATGTACATATTTTGGAGTGATATGTGATTTTTCTGTGATTGTCTTATAATGCAGTTTTTATTTTAATCCATATGTTGCTGCTTTAACGTGGAACATGGGAAGAGGAATTTTATACTTTTAAGGATGACAGATCAAACTTGTGTGTGTCAGCTCTTTAAGAATAATGTTTGGAGGTATAGAAATGATCTCTGCCCAATTTGTCATTCAGGTGGTTATGCAGTTGGTAATCTTTTGATTAGATATGTCCATATTTTGGAGTGATATGTGATTATTCTGTGATTGTCTTATAATGCAGTTTTTATTTTAATCCATATGTTGCTGCTATAACGTGGAACATGGCAATAGGAATTTTATCCTTTTAAGGATGACATATCAAACTTGTGTCAGCTCTTTAAGAATAATGTTTGGAGGTATAGAAATGATCTCTGCCCAATTTGTCATTCAGGTGGTTTTGCAGTTGGTAATCTTTTGATTAGATATGTCCATATTTTGGAGTGATATGTGATTTTTCTGTGATTGTCTTATAATGCAGTTTTTATTTTATTCCATATGTTGCTGCTTTAACGTGGAACATGGGAAGAGGAATTTTATACATTTAAGGATGACAGATCATACTTGTGTGTGTCAACTCTTTAAGAATAATGTTTGGAGGTATAGAAATGATCTCTGCCCAATTTGTCATTCAGGTGGTTATGCAGTTGGTAATCTTTTAATTAGATATGTCCATATTTTGGAGTGATATGTGATTTTTCTGTGATTGTCTTATAATGCAGTTTTTATTTTAATCCATATGTTGCTGCTTTAACGTGGAACATGGGAAGAGGAATTTTATACTTTTAATGATGACAGATCAAAGAGATCAATGAAACTATAAGAGGAACTATATATTTTTAAGTGCTGAAGATGGAGGATGAGCTGATCTTTACGAATAATATTTGTTAAATTTCCGTAATATTCGTGCCCACATTGTAATGGAGGTTTTAATGTAGGTTGTAATATCTCATTGGATCTGTCCATATTTTTAACAGAGGTTTGTATAATATGAATAAATTGCTTTTTTATTATTTTGATAGTTTTGTAATAAATGTACTTATTGGAGGATGTTTTTCAAAGGTGACTTGGTAATTGTAGGAGAGTGCTAAGTGAGGGATGTGAATTTGACTTGAACAAAGGGAAGGAGTGTGGCCCTGCATTGCAATTGGATGCGGTGGATTGTCAATTGTTTGCTTTACCAAACAATGGGTAATTTTATATTAATGGTGAAGAATTAACTGCTTGTGTTATTATTTTAATTTTCTTTAAGTCAACGCTTTTTTTAACTTTTTCTTAATTCTTACATGAAGTTGCAGTTATCTTACTATACTCATAATTCAGTTGAGCAATTTCTAAAGTAACAAAGCAAACTCAAATATTTAGTTTGGTCTAATTTATAAAATACTCATCATTTTGTATTGGACACAAAATTTGATATTATGTACATATTGTTAAAGAATTTTAATTTTATTGATTCAAATTAAACAAAAATAGTCACTAATACAATCTGTATTTAAATTGTCAAACAATAATAAATTTTATATTCCAGCATTTTCATTTGAAGGAAATGAAGTATCAGTGGAATTGGAATTGTTAAGAAATGGAAAATTCATCACAATTTTTGAACAATAAGTTGTTAATTGTGATATTTGAAAATATATTGGTTTTATGTATAATTTATACCAGTGACCATGTTTTTTATCAATTTAATCTCTTTCAGCACAGCATCTTACATGATACTGCATGGTAAATGTAAGAAATGGTAAAATGAATCAGTATGTTTTTCTCCAAATCTGAATATATTTATGAATGATTTTCATGCTATTTCCCTTAGAGGATAATCTTTTCTCTTTCTCTCATTATTTGAAATTTCAATGCTCATAAAGAGAAAAATAAATATCAAAATGAATGTTTTATTTTTAAATCTTTATGAAATACTTCTGCTTTAGCCAAGATTACTTTTCATACTTTGGCTTGCTGTTGTTGTTATTTATGCATGAACAGCATGCACAATCAGCCAATAATTTATCTTATCTAAACGTTCTATTTAAAAAGTGGTAATATATTAAATTTGAGTAAGAGAAAATTCTGTACTTGACTGGAAATTCATCCTGGGTCAGGTGTACAATTTTTCTTAAGTTTTAAATTTCAGCTGAGCATTATGTGGTCATGGCATATGACTCAATTTCTCAAAATTTCATCTTCAAAGCATTTTGTTACATTCACCATATAGAAAATGTTGACAATTTACCTTTATAATATTTTATGTTACATGTGTATTTTTTTACACCAATGTTATCTGTATTATAGCCATAGAATACACTATTCTAGTATTACTAATAATGAACATGAATATTGGATGTATGCTGATTGATGTATTAGATGGAAATGTGAAAAAAGTTAGGCATACTAGTTAACATAGTGTGTAGGAATTCCAGTGAATTATAAGGGGTTGGAATACGTAGATGAATCGAGGGCCAAAAATATATTATTCTATAAGGAGATGATAGGTTTTAATTATGTAATGATAATAATATATTGGTTTTTCAGTATTTGATAACAGTATATATATTTTTCTAAATTGACTTTTGCAGCAGAGTACCAACGTGGGACTATCATCGCGGGACCATGGACCGAAGATGGCATGCAGCTAAGAAGAGGAAGAAGCGCACCCCACCCGAGGCTGCCTGGGCCAGGAGGAAACAGCTGGCACAGCAACGTCTGGATGCGACTCTGCTGAGGTAAGATTCTCAAAACTCAAATATCGTACTATTCCCAAATCAATGATGATTTGAAATCAAGACAATTCTCAGAAATACCAATTTCTGGAAATGGAAAATATATAGATGTACAGAAATAACCATATTTAAAAATATCCAGTGTGAATCACTCTCAAAAGTAATGTGCCAATCAAGAGTCCTCCCTTCTAGCGTTAATCATTGAATTTCAGAAAAAGACATGCTGTGCCTGGCTTGAATTAATTTATTATTAAGCACACAATTTTTAGTGGGATTTCCCTATATGAAACCCAAATCAGTTGTTGGTTCATTTTATGAATATAACAATCAACTTTTGTAACTGAAGGTCATTTATTTTCCAATTTAATGTAAGGCACTGAAATTTTCAAATATTCTTCATTAAGATGAAGAATTAATAAAAAAATTTGCATTGTAGTAAAATTTTATCTATATTGTGCACTGCTGCTTCTTTCGTGTTTAAAATTATTCGTCCATTGCTTAAACAAACATAACATTCACAATATGAAAGTGAGGTCATTTCTTTCCTGATTTAATGGCAGCAAATGAAAATTTAAAAAATGTTCTTTGCATACCTGCTGATTGCTGAAATAACATTTCATCGAAATTTTTCCAAAGTTGGTCCTCGTTAATGGTTTACTACATTTCAACAACAAGTAATGTATGGACATTTAAGATTTAAAAATAAAAATTTAAGTTCAAGTAATACCGATTCTTAACCAGTGTCAAATTTCAAGGAAAAAATATTAATTTTGAGCCCTATGGTTAATCAACGAAGAATACATCGAAGAACCTCATAATAACCATACAAATATATATATATATTGAGCATTTTCCTTTTTAAAAAATGTTTGTATGGTTATTAGGAGGTTCTTTGTTATTCTTCAGTGTCAAATTGTCAGAAATAATATTATATATAAATAATTATTGTAAACTAAACACATAAATACATAATGGAATACATCCTAAGCAGAAGTTTATTAATTTGAAGTCTCCTAGTGTAAAGTTATTTAAAATAGCTACTACATCAAGTGGAGCAGTAATTGTGTTTTCCTCTACTTATTAAGTAGACAGGGTTTACTTCATCCACCATCATCCCAAATATTTCTAAAACCCAGTATCTGCTGTCTATTTCCCAAAATCAGCTTTCACACTAACCTTTTTGTGAATGAATCTTTTTGATGATATACCATATGTTCATGTGTACCACGTGCTCTCATGTAAGATGTGCACTCCATTTTTGAGCATCAAGATATAGGAAACAAGTTAGGAAAGTGTACAACGTTCGTCCAGTAGAGTATTAGAAAGAAATTATATACCTGTACGTAAGGGAAATTGTATTTTGGAGTTCTTTTCTTCATCATAAATAATCCATTTTATTACTATTTAGTAATATTGCATGCACACGTAAGGAAATTAAACGTTTGTTTGTGAGATTGTTTATGTTAGCAACAATGAAGAAGTAACCATGCAAGAAATTTTCTAAGTTCAACTCGAATTAAGACATTTTACTTTGATTTTCTGAATAACGGCTACTCCTACAATAAAAATGTATAGGAAAAGAAATACTCTACTAGTTCTACAACTTTTATTTAAAAATTATTTTGATACAAGCAATATTTTACGAGATATGACGGAAAGTTGATTTTTTATTACCAGTAAAGTGGTACCCCTGATTGGCTTACGTGATTCATTTTTGCAATTTTCTTATTATATTTGATTGTAAGTCCTTAATACTGATTTTCGTATCTGCATCCGATCCGCACTACAGGCTATATATCAGAATCTGACCCGCATCCACAAAAATTTACGCATATCTGCGGGTCGGGTCGGATAAATTGCGGATATGCAGATCTCTATGTCATACTAAAAAGATGATTTGTTGATATAATACATTGTGCAAATTTGGTATAATACATCGCGTTTCAATGGCTTTGGTGATGTACTCGTGTAAGATGGTTTATCGATGGTGATTTCAGGGAAAAAGGTGCATGCGGTACACGTGAACATACGGTAAATGCTTCCACCATTAATATGTGAGTTTTTAAGACTAGGGACAATTCCTTTAATTTGAAGGTTGTCACAGTAGCCCAGTCACAGTAAATTTATCTAAAGTGACTATTACAGCAGAGTACCCACGTGGGACCGTGGACCGAAGATGGCATGCGGCTAACAAGGCGAAGGCACTACTGACCCCCAACCGATTTGCCTGAAACTTCATAGAGACAATGTTCATGACATTTGATTAATGAATATATATATATATATATATATATATATATATATATATATATATATACATATCAGGGTCAATACCCAGCAGTTTTTATTTTATTAAGAAAAATAAATTAATATTTCCGAAGTCACTGCTTGAGTACCATACACGGTAAGGGAACTTATACCAAGTGGTGCTGGTATAGTGGGTAGTACGCTTGGCTGTAAATGTCAAGATCAGGTGTTCGAGCCCTTGTTTTTCCGATTTAAAAAAAAAATTTTTTCCTGCATATTCACTTTCTCCATTTAAAGTATTTATCATCTAATTTATAAATATTGCTTTAAGTTTAAATATCCATTTATTTGTAAATAAAATTCCTAATCACAATGGTAGTAATCACTAGCGCCAGCAGCAAGCCTCCCAACTTTGCCCACCCCTCCATAAACATAATAATTATTTCTATAATTGAATAAACTTCTTACAGTTATAATTATTTATTTTATATAAATTATTTATATATTATATAATTATTTGTATATATATTAAAAATTAATAAACATAATCATTATTTCTATAATTGAATAAACTTCTTACAGTTATAATTATTTATTTTATATAAATTATTTATATATTATATAATTATTTGTATATATATTAAAAATTAATAAACATAATAATTATTTCTATAATAGAATAAACTTCTTACAGTTATAATTATTTATTTTATAGAAATTATTTATATGAAAATGATTGGTATCTAAGTAACTACTAATTAATAATTGACAATTAATAAAGATCAATTTATACTTGCTTGTTAAAATATATTATATTCAAATGAGTTCAGCTCATCCATGCTAGCCACTTTCTTCATTGAGAGTACTATCTTATGCAACTCCTCAACACTCAACTCCTTAAACGTTCTCATACAGTTCCGTCCTAAAACTGGTTTCAACGTGTCACAGAACTTATCACAGAAAGGTATTGAGTTCATAATCAGGTCAATACTATCCAAAAAGTAATTGTTCAGTCTCCCTGCTATCACTCCATCGAAATCCACTTCCTCCAGCACTCCCGTTTTCTTTGCTGACATTAGATCCTTCAATACCCTTCACATTCTCTTTGTATCATCCTTATTGTCTCTCAACCAGCTCTCACACCATTGCTTCTTCTCCCACCGCAATGTCGAAACAGCTACATTCCGGGAGTTCTTGTAGTCCAGCCACGCCACACCAACATTCACCACCTTTTCCACAAACACAGCCTCCCTCACACCTCTCTCCACTTCATATATTTCATTGCATAACTTATTTACATCTGCATCCACCTGTATTTGCTGAACGCACAATAATTCAAGAATCCTTTTATGGTTCACTCTCTTCCTCTCTATCACCCCCCACTGCTGCTCCGCCGCTAATCCAAGGTACACAACAATATTTTCATGATCAGTAATTCGTGGCAACCTCTCTACTATGCACCGCAACCTCCTTATATTTGTCACAACTAAGTCTATCAGTGTGGCTGACTTGGACGTCACCCTAGTGCATTCCCTAATGCACTATCTCATACCTAGTCCCCTCACCACTTCCTTCAACTTGACTGTGCAATATTCATCCAGCAGCCAATTAATATTCCTATCCCCCATTAGCAGAACATTCCCTCACAGTAGTATTAACCTCTCTCCGCAATTCGCCAGAAAGTCAATAAATTTCCCTACACTCTCACTCGGAGACCTATACATCACTCCTACCAACACGTCCCTCTTGCCCGTCTTTATCTTGAACATTAAAGCCCAGAAGTTCTTTTCATCCTTCTTCTCTTCCACAACCTCACAACCACTATCCTTTCTGACAAAAATGAGAACACCTCCTATATGGGTTGAGCACGAGGCACACCTGAAGGCATTGTACCCATCTATTTCTATTTCTTGTTGCTCATATTCTTCAGTAACCCATGTTTCTGTTAGACCCAGGACCAGAGGTTTAGTAGTCCCAACAAACTTATCAATTTCATCCTTATGCCTTGAAAAGCCCTGCGCATTCATATGAACACAAATATCTCTATCCTCAGTCAACTTCAGTAATTGCTATTCCTCCCTGTAAGCAATTCTACGCTGCTGACTCTCCATGGTCCTTTTGAGAACTGGACACTGCTGATTAAAATCTGAATGCTCAACATTCAACTTCATATTCAACCTCTCATTCACTGATTTACAGTTTCCACACGTCACGTTATGCCTTTTACAACCCTCTGCCATGTGCCCTACCTCCTGGCACTTCAGACACACTTCCTTTGCCACTGTACAATGTTCTGCTTTATGGAAAAAACCCGCACACTTGAAACAACACATGATACCCAAGTCTTCAAAAATTTTACAACTATCCCATGCAATACTCACTCTTTCATATTCCATCATTGCTGCAAAAGCTTTACCATCCACCTCAGCTACAGCCATGTATCTTGTTTTCATCTTTTTCACCACTTCAATATGAGCATCTTCCTGAATAAAACTATTTTGGCCAACTAACGCTTCTTTAATTTCCTCAGCTGACAACTCCTCCCTCATCCTCACTATATTTATACTAGGTTTTCTGCTATCAGTCACTCTCACTTGGTATTTTCCTCCCAGCTTTTCCTTAACCACATCCTCAACCTTCTTTACCTCACATCTGCTTGCACATGCCGCTACAATTTCTCCCTTCCCAATGTTTCTCACTGCACATATTGCTACATTTAACTTTACTGGCTTTATCACCTTTTTACAGGCTTCGCTTGTTACCGAACTTTCCTGCTCCTTAATAGGCTGCACTAAAACTGGCTCCTGTTTTCTCTGCCTGCATCATTCTTTTAAACTCATTACTGGGCAACATCTTTCTCATGCTCGCAATATCACTCCTCAACCCCTTCATCTCTTCCTCAACTACTTTCTTCACCGATTCCTCTACAACATTGACAAAGTTTTGCTCGCAGCCTTGGCAAACCCACTTAATCTGGACTTTACCTTTAATTAAAGTAAACTCCTCCTTACTCAAACTGGCACACTGAGTATGCCACCATTTGTCACAGACACCATCGCAACTAATCCAGTCACCTGCCGTTTTCTTTCAACATCCAGCATAAATCTGGCTGCTATGTGCCCGTATTTCGCGTGCAGACATGACACCAATAAGACTGTTTTCAGAGATGAATATCAAACTTAAATGCAACACAATAAAAGAAAAGTAAAAACTTTATCATGATTCACAGTCTCCTAAACTTCACTGAAGTGTCTTCATTAAACTTCGTAGAAGGAAATAAAAACAGCGACAATCAGATAAGCTAATGCTGCAGCTATCTCACCGATATTGTTCAAAATACAAAAACCTACCCACTTTTGTACAAATTTATCTCCGCTTTCATAAACTGATGACACTCTCCAACACTTACGCACCATGACAAAGCAATAATAAACAATTTCAAGTTCAACATAGTCATCAGAAGTTCGAGGGAAAGCTCAGACAGCACAAAATATCAGAGCAGCAAACTCACACAACCGCCATGTTGTGTCTTTCGGAAACTGTTTATTTTGCATTACCAATATATTAAAAATATTATATAATAAAAAATAAAAATATTTATCCTTATTACGAAATAAACTGGTAGACTGCCTTCTAACCCTAAGGTCGCGGGTTCCAATCCCACTTTGGGTATGGATGTTGTGATGTATGTTGTTTTTCTGTATGTTTGTCTTTGTTACTGTTAAAAGCTCTTTGTAAAAGGCTGTATATGTGCCGTTTAAGAGCTATTGAAAAATAAATAAATGAGGAAAGTGAATATGTGAAAAAAATATTGGAAAAACAAGGGATCGAACACCTGATCATGACATTTACAGCCAAGCATGCTACCCACTATGCCAGCGCCACTTGGTACGAGTTCCCTTACCATGTATGGTACTCAAGCAGTAACTTGGGAAATATTAACATTTTTATTAATAAAATAAAAACAGCTGGGTATTGGCCCTGATAGGGTGATTCACGAAGATATGGAATAACTTCAGGAGCTGATTTCTGAGGTCATTATGAACAAAAAAGTTCATATAAACATGTGTCCGATTCCGAATAATTAAAGAGTAATGGCTGTTTGAAAATTAGAAAAAGGCAAGGCAATATCCAGAACTCGGGAAACAATTGCCGACCAGTACGCGACGCGTTCTCTGCTACAGTGTTTATTTGCTTGTTTATTTACTTATTTACATTGTCAAATACGAACGTGCGTATTATTAAAGTAGGTTTTAAAAACACCACCGTCAACTTAAATGCATTTCGCCGCTCGTGTGTGAATCGTGCTCGTTGCACGCCGAAGTTCAACATGACTGTCTTTTCTGTGAGCCACAGCATTCAATACGCGATGAAGTAATGCATCCCATGTTTGCACTTTAGTATGGTAGACAAGATCTTTCATCCATCCCCACAAGCAGAAATCCAAGGGGTTTAGGTCTGGGGACCTAGCTGGCCAATTTTGTGGACCATCGCGACCGATCCATCGCCCAGGGAACTGCTCATTGAGGTAACCACTGCACGGAAACAATGAGGTGGAGGTCCGTCATGTTGGAAGTACATTCGAAGTCTTGTAGCCAGGAGCACATTTTCTAACAGTTGCGGAAATTCGTTTTTCAAAAATTGTAAATAAATCTGTCCTGTAAGAATACCCTCAAAATGAATGGACCAATTACCTGATCACACAACATTCCACACCACACATTAACACTGAATCGGTGTTGAAAGTTACTGTCCACAGTGGCATGGGGATTAATTTCCAACCAAACATGGGAATTTTGTGTGTTGTTAACACCATTGTGGGTGAATTGAACTTCATCAGTGAATAAGATGTACCGATGCAGCCGCCGATTCTCATTAAGCCAATTACAAAATTCCCTTCGTCGGGCAGGACCCCCAGGTTCGAGGTGTTGGACACATTGCAAGTGGTACAGGTATATTCCTTTTGCATTCAATGTTCTCCATACTCTTGATTGCGAAACGCCGAGATGTGTGGATATCCTTCGCGTACGAGGGCTATGCTATACCGCCTCATGGATGTTCTCTTGCTCAGCCACGTCTTGTCGAACCACACACTCATATCGTGTGTTAACGCTGGATAGTGAGCCGGTATCTCGCAAAGTTTGGAACACTCTGCTAATAACTTTTCGATTTGGAACTCTGCGGTTTGGAAAATGTCGCTGGTATTCAGCGACAGCAGCAACAGCATTTCCATCACAAAATCCATAAACATACACCATATCGGCATATTCAGCACTTGTAAATCTAGAAGGCATCTTGAAAGTAACACTAACACAGTAACAACTAACAATGCTAATGTTGGTTCTTGCGTGCGCATGTTTCGACAGACTACGTTCGGACAAGGTCATGGATGCACAGGCGCATGAGTTAAGTGTGCGATTAACAGTGGTGTGATGCCAAAAATCTACAAGCAGCCATAACTCCGCAAATATTCAGAGTCGGACACATGTTCATATGAACTTTTTTGTTCTTAATGACCTCAGAAATCAGCTCCTGAAGTTATTCCATATCTTCGTGAATCACCCTGTATATTCATTAATCAGATGTCACGAACATTATCTCTACAAAGTTTCAGCCAAATCGGTTGGTGGTCAGTGGTGTCTTCCCCTTGTAAGAAGAGAAGGAAGAAGCAGACCTCACCCGACGCCACACCGCCTGGACCAGGAGGAAAAAGCTGCTACCGCAACGTCTGGATGCGACTCCGCTGAGGTAAGGTTCTCAAAACTCAAATACCACATAACTCTAAAATCGATGAAAATACACCAATTTCTGGAAATGGAAGTAATATAGATTTATGCAAATCCTCCTAGCAGTAAATCATAAGTTTTTAACACTAGGTGCATTCTATTAATTTGAAGTTTGTCACAATAGCTCAGTCACATTAAATTTATCTAAACTGACTATTACAGCAGAGTACCCACGTGGGACCAGGGACCGAAGACGGCATGCGGCTAAGAAGGGGAGGAAGAAGTGGACCTCACCTGATGCTGCACCACCTGGATGAAGAGGAAACGTCTGGATGCGACTCTGCCGAGGTAAGGTTCACAAAACTGAAATATGTAGGTCACTCTGAAAGTTTTGAGGCAATAGGAAATTTTTTCTCATTATTGATCTATTGCAATATTGTTTCATATATAACAATGGGTAAACCTTGCAAGTTTCAAATTGTTATGATGACACTAGGGACAATTGCATTAATTTGAAAGTTTTCACAGTAGCTCAGTCACATTAAATTTTTTTAAACTGACTATTACAGCAGAGTACCCACGTGGGACCATCATCGTGGGACCATCATCGTGGGACCATCATCGTGGGACCATGGACCGAAGATGGCATGCGGCTAAGAAGAGGAGGAAGAAGCGGACCTCACCGGATGCCGCACCGCCTGGATGAAGAGGAAACGTCTGGATGCGACTCTGCTGAGGTAAGCTTCACAAAACTGAAATATGTAGGTCACTCTGAAAGTTTTGAGGCAATAGGAAATTTTTTCTCATTATTGATCTATTGCAATATTGTTTCATATATAACAATGGGTAAACCATGCAAGTTTCAAATTGTTATGATGACACTAGGGACAATTGCATTAATTTGAAAGTTTTCACAGTAGCTCAGTCACATTAAATTTTTTTAAACTGACTATTACAGCAGAGTACCCACGTGGGACCATCATCGTGGGACCATGGACCGAAGATGGCATGCGGCTAAGAAGAGGAGGAAGAAGCGGACCTCACCGGATGCCGCACCGCCTGGATGAAGAGGAAACGTCTGGATGCGACTCTGCTGAGGTAAGCTTCACAAAACTGAAATATGTAGGTCACTCTGAAAGTTTTGAGGCAATAGGAAATTTTTTCTCATTATTGATCTATTGCAATATTGTTTCATATATAACAATGGGTAAACCATGCAAGTTTCAAATTGTTATGATGACACTAGGGACAATTGCATTAATTTGAAAGTTTTCACAGTAGCTCAGTCACATTAAATTTTTTTAAACTGACTATTACAGCAGAGTACCCACGTGGGACCATCATCGTGGGACCATGGACCGAAGACGGCATGCGGCTAAGAAGAGGAGGAAGAAGCGGACCTCACCGGGGCCGCACCGCCTGGATGAAGAGGAAACGTCTGGATGCGACTCTGCTGAGGTAAGATTCTCAAAACTGAAATATGTAGGTCACTCTGAAAGTTTTGAGACAAGAGGAAATTTTTTCTCATTATTGATCTATTGTAATATTCTTTCATATATAACAATGGGTAAACCCTAAATTCATGGATGTTTCTCCTTCCCGGGACATGGTGTTCTGTTTTTTTGCAAAATTTCATAAAGGCGAAGATTCTTTAAACGATGAAAGTCAATCAGGGACGTCCTTTTATTTCTGTGATGGAGGAAAATGTTTCACCTGTGGAACATCTGTTATGTAAAGACTCTCATTGAAAGTATGGAATAGTCGAGGCCGCCTTAGTGATAGGATCAGTAGCAGTTTAAACAGTTTCGCATAAAGTCCTACATCTAAAGGAAATATGAAGTCCTTGAATACCTCATTGGCTTCTTAGTGAGCCAGTGGAGTGTAGAATGAAATGGTGCTGTAAAATGAATATAAAAATTGGAGGAGGCAGCTCAAAAAGTGTTTTAGACATCATAACTGTGGGCGAAGGTTAGGTGTAGTAATTTGATCTAGAAACAACACAGCAGTCAACAGTTTGGATCTTTCCAGGTGTACATGCTCCATTGACAATTAAACAAGGGCCAAGCGTTGGCAAGAAAATGAATTGCACTGTTTTTCTGCAAGTGGCCGCATCGCGACAGTTTGTCTTGAAACAGAAAAGCAGATGAGGCTGATTAGTGCAGCACTGTCTGTCTCCCAGAAATCTTTGAAAAAGATAAAGAAAAGCATCAAAAGTCCAGTTTGTGCGGCATCCTGCTGCACCAGGACAATGCTCTAGCATGCCAGAAGGTGATATACCCTATTTAATTGATTGTAAGCCGACCCCCACTTTTTACAAGGCCATGCAAGAAAAAAAATTGATTTTAACCCTCCCGCGACCGGATCACCCGAAAATGCCCGTAACTTTATTATACTCCCGATCGCTAAACCGCCCGAGACCGCCCAGAAAATACGCTTTAAAATTTACCTCTGAAAACGTTGACTGGATGGCTTCTCTCTCGGAAATTTCGTAGTATACCATATAAACACGAGATTTAGATCGTATCTGGCAGATTTTTCTTAACTTTGTATACGAAGAATTAAAAAAAAATATTCGATCGAAATTCGCTTTTTTTTGGACCCAGAACAATTTAATATGTCTCGCAGTAATTCTCCTACTTCGGTATTTTTCAAAATATATATTTTGGGAGATTAATGTATAATTGTTTTATTTAATGTTTCCCATTTCCCCGTTGAATTTCTCCGGACTTTTAATGCCAGCAGGTGCCTCACACCTCAGGACGTGAGAGAGTTAAGTATTAACTAAAGTATTAACTAAAATTACGGTGACATAAAATACATTTTATTCACTTATTCATTACAACTTCTACGAAAGAAGTAATTTGATCTCGTTATCCCCCGGGATCTTAATATAATAATACCCCGGGAGCTTAATATAATAATAAAAGTAGCCGTTTCTAGTCAGATACGGAGACCGTATTACATATGTAATATACGCTAGTACTAAAATACTATATATATATAGGTATATATATAATAGTAAGGTCAAAAGAATTATATGTACTTTGACATCGCAGTTTCAGTTGGGATGTATTTACCCTCGCATATAAAACATAATATACGTTAGTACGTAAAAAAATAAAATACTACACAAGTATCACCTGGGCATTCCTCTTCGATTTTATCCTTAACCTATAATTGGGCACGTCAAAAAATGTCACGCAACTGGTCGCGTGACGTACTGAGTACGCCGTTGCATTGAGTGGAAAACGCGAATGTAAACAGTACCTAATAATAATGATAGGTTCATTCTAATTTTTGTTTATTCAATCATTTAATGCATGTAACGATTTATAATTCTCATTGTTGAAGTTATTGTTAGGATTTTCTACATTATATACGAACTCAAGTTTCAAGATATATTTTGTACCATATGACATTATAGCATTAAAATTTATCAATATATATTTTTACATGAGTGCCATTTTAGGCCCAAAGATATAAAAACACAGGAAATAATGCTCAAAAAATTGTTATTGGTTGGAAAGGCAAATACTTTGATTCATGAGTAAACAAAAGAGAATCAAATTGACTGAACACCTACGAAGAAATAAATTATGTAAATACTACGTGGTGCGTCAAAGTCTTAAAGAACGCAGCGATAGCGCTCGTATGCATAAGGAACTAACACAATGTTTCATTTTACTCGTGAATCGAAGCATTTGCCCTCCCTCCTCCACCTATCATGTTTCAGTGTTAGCTCCTTACGCATACGAGCGCTATCGCTGCGTTCTTTTCAGGGTTGGCAACGGAACCCATACCATAGAAACGGTTCGGTTCTGCTACGGAACCGAAACTACAGTTGTGGCATTCGATTCCGGTCCCGACAGAACCGTCTGCTTAGTTTGGAGTTTAGTTTCAATCCAAGGAGTGCAACTCCAGAATCAAGAGTGAAATGGTTTCTGTTCAGGTTCTTTGAGGCATTAGGTTTCGGTACGAAAGGGCGGCTGAAGGGGGTAAAGGTCCGGCGAGAACCGCTTCGGGACGGGTTCGGTTTCGGTTCTCAACTCTCATTCATTGGGTTCCGCTCCTAAACTGACTGCCCAGTCTACTGCACACTGCGTCCTGTACCTTTGACGTTGAGTTTCTGTCCAACCTCTTCCCACAGTCTCTACTTTATGTCACGGTTGTGATACTGTTTATTTCGCTGATCCCATAGTGGAGGATTGTCTCGTACAATTTCGATAAGAATTGATTTCTCCATGTCGCCACTGAAAAAAACAAATCACTCTCGCTACCACGGAGCGTTTCCGCCCTCTGGTCGTGAGATAAGACGGTTGCCGCAGTCGCACCTACAGGTAGGCAACTAGGCGCCCACCGTTCAACCCCCCCCCCCCCCCCTCCCCACCTGTCTGACCAGTCGGAGCACAAGGACGACGCGCCGCTCCCTAGCTTTGCAGGTTGGCCGGCCGCCTAGGTAACTCTAACAGGCAAATGTGCGAAGTTTCAAAACTTGAATTCTTTCCCCTAAAATGTCCAATTTGACTGGACTAGCCGGCCCACTCGTTATACTCTTTTAAATATGACATTGGGAGTGGCTGTTCGGAGATACTCGGAACACGTCTTTTGCTTTCACTTCGAGGAGGTGGGGGAGACGTGTTTGCGCGGGAGAATTTGGCACCGATGTTGTCAGATCTATTTCACATAGGTCTCTCTCTCTCTAGGCTTAACTAAACGAAATGCTTAGCAACACGAATGTAACGCTTGGCGTCACAGCACTCGTAGACACGATGTAGGCATAACGGAGGTCTAACAATGAGAACTAATGAGCTCAGTCAGGTTAAGCTTCGCAAGAGCCCTCATCTGTTGGGTCTTGGTAAATCACGTGAGCGAGAGCTCGCTACTTCGCTCTCTCTCTAAATCCCAATCTCAATTTTAAAGACGTATAATGGGTCTATCCCTCCGCCCGTTCCTTCTCTGACTCCGCGTGCGAGCGCTATACTGAGCCACCTTTTCACGTACCCCAGGAACCCATACGATAGTCATTGAATATATGTGCACTGAAACGTTGTCATTACAAGAACCTGAACTGAAACGAAACCCATGGGAGGACGGTTACGAGGTTTCGGTCCATTTCCGGATCGCAGGGAATCGCTCAATGATACGTTTCTGTCCTTGATGGGTTCCGATCAAACGGTTCCGCTCTCTGTCACTGAACCCACTAAGGATCGGTCCACGCTGATGGGTACGTTTCCGTTGCCACCCCTGGTTCTTTTACGACTTTGACGCGCCACGTATTATTTACATAATTTATTTCTTCGTAGCTGTTGTCAATTTGATTCTTTTTTTGCATATATTTAAAGTAGATACAGTAACACTCGTTTAATACGTATTTGAGGGGACCGACTCATTGCTTCGTTATAAGCGTGACTACGTTATATACGAGAAACATGGTTTTTGGCCTGTACATCCCATATAACACGTATACACATACAGTAAAAGCTGTGCTATCCGGCTATTTAGAACCGACCAGCCTTAGATACCGGCAATTACACAAATACCATTCATTTTGTATTTCTTTTTTTTTATGAATTTTTGTGTGAATTGTATGTGTGTAATACCACAACTTCCACTTTAAAATTTCTGAAAATATAAGATGTATATATTACGTATTTACTCCGTATACTTCCGTGGCTGCCGAGTAAGCATGACGTTTTTGTTTACGTAAGCCATTTGCATTGTCTAGATGTTTTGGTGTACTTTTACAATTTCAAGTTTTATCGCTTTTTATTATTTAAAAAATTACCCATCCATTGAATATGGCATCAAAATAAATACCTAAAAGCAAGAAACAGGAGGGAAAAGGTTGGTTTAACGCTAACCCAAAAGCTGGAGCTGATCAAACGAATTGAAAAAGGAAAAAATAGAGCAGCCATAGCAAAAGAATACGATACGATATCAAAGCTAAATTAATGAAATTTGTGACATCTTCTGAGACGAGTAAATCAATTAATAAACATCATACGCTTCATAAGTCAAAAATGGAGGAACTGGATAAAATATTATATGACTGGTTTTCATAGAAATGTTCAGAAGAATTAAATAATTTCGTCCTTTTCTAATAGAGTAAATAAAGATAAATAAGAAAGATATAATCCAATAAATTCGATTTTGGGAACAGGTTCACTGCCGTAATCCCCAAACTTCCCGGACGCCCTAAACTTTTCAATAGTCTTTTTGTTTTGCATGTAAGCATAGCAACGTATTAAATAAGAATGGGTAATAGGTGTGGAAGAATTAAAATGGAAAATGCAAACCCCGTGCATAGTTATGTTTGGGGAGTACGATAGTGAACTTAAGCCCAATTTTGTTTGGTTATTGCTAAATTTGCGATGTCAAAATCGAAAATAGCTCCCATAGCCGGATATTTCTCCTAATGTAATGTAATGTAAAATGTTCGACTGCTATTACATACAATTTTTAAATGGTCAATATTATGGTCATTAATTTACATAAACATTTCACATTTTTAATATCAATTTCAAAACAAACGGAGCGTGGAAATTCGCATGGAAGGGGTAGATAGAGGAAGGGGACCTCTACGAATAAGTGCGCGGTAAACGGGCGGAAACTATTCATTACTTATAGCTCTGCTCGCCAAAATTCGTTATATATGGGGAATTTTTTGCCACGGGACCAAACATTTGTTCGTTACAGCCGAGAATTCGTAAAATGCGTGTTCGTTACATCCGAGAAATTTAACCAATGCCCTTATGGAGAAGTTCAAGGGACCGAGACATTTCTTCGTTATAGCCGAGATTTCGTTTTAGGCGTGATCGTTATAAACGAGTTTTACTGTAGTTTACTTCCACTTTAATACACTTATATCTCGCGTTATAATGTAACTACGGACATAAATTCATTGACTACTTTTTTTGCCCTTGATTGTAAGCCGAGTGGCAATTTCTGAGATGGTAAAAAGGTAAAAAAAGGTCAGCTTACAATCGATTAAATACGGTAATTGGGTAAATGGCAGCATTAAATGACATTCCTTGAGAAGATGGGCATTTAAATAGTGATTTAAAGGAATGCAAAGTTGTATACATAGTGGTGAAGAGTATTTAACAAAAATTTATTCTTAATTGCTTTGTTTCTTATCTCAAAACATTCAGAGTGACCTACATATTACTCCCAAATGAATGACTAATAGAAATCACGACGGTTCTCAAGTATACTAATTTCTGTAAATGGAAGAAATATAGATGTATGAAGTGTTTAGCTGGGCCAGTTCGCACTGGTTCCCAAGAACCGGTTGCTAAATTTTGAAAAAGTTCTGGAACCATTTGTTAACTCAGAGTCAGATGACACTTTCATTGAATCAAATGGATCACCAATAGAAGGGCGTAAAGTGAAAAAGGTGATAACATCACTTGAATAAATAATAAAATTATGTATACAGCGGGGCTCTTAAACTCCCAGTGTTACCCGGGCTCCATAACGACATTCTGATAGTTTCTCCATTGTTTTTGACGTAATATTATGCACCGATGTAGAGCTTCACGAACTATTTGTTCATTTATGAATGGGAATTTTCCTATGAGAATGGGGATTTTTGCATATCGTCTCATGAGTAACTATTGGAAGGTTAGGAACAAACAAGTCCAAACCCTTCCTTTCAAATGCTGAAATCTTTCATTCTCTACAAAATTTCACCTCCGAATTCTTTGAAGTGGATGAGGGAAAAGGACCAAACTTGCTCTTACCTATTCTCCAGCTGGCAAACCCTCAGTAGTCACTGAACTATAGTTATCAGTTAGTTGGCATATTCTTTCTGACTACTTTTGCGAGTTTATGCCTGCAGTGCAAGCGTAGCCTAAACATTTGCTTGGTCACATACCGTATTTAATCGATTGTAAGCCGACCTTTTTTTACCTTTTTACCATCTCAGAAATCGCCACTCAGCTTAGAATCGGGAGCAAAAAAAGTAGTTAATGAATTTATCTCCGTAGTTACATTATAACGCGAGATGTTTAAATATATACAAAAAAGGAATCAAATTGGCTGAACACCTACGAAGAAATAAATTATGTAAATAGCATGTGGCGCGTCAAGGTCGTAAAAGAACGTAGCGATAGCGCTCGTATGCGTAAGGAGCTAACACTGAAACATGATAGGTGGAGGAGGGAGGACAGGGGAGGGTAATTGCTTCGATTCACGAATAAAATGAAACATTGTGTTAGCTCCTTACGCATACGAGCGCTATTGCTGCGTTCCTTAAGACTTTGACGCACCACGCATTATTTACATAATTTAATCCCGGGGTATTATTATATTAAGATCCCATGAGGTCAAATTACTTTTTTCGTAGAAGTTGTTATGAATAAGTGAATAAAATGTATTTTATGTCACCGTAATCTTAGTTAATACTTTAGTTAATACTTCAGTTAATACTTTAACCCTCTCACGTCCTGAGGTGTGGGGCACCTGCTCGCATTAAAAGTCGGAGAAATTCAAGATGGCCGCCAAATGGGAAACATTAAATAAAACAATTATACATTAATCTCCAAAAATATATATTTTGAAAAATCTCCAAAGTAGAAGAATTACTGCGAGACATATTAGATTGTTCTGGGTCCAAAAACATAGCGAATTTCGATCGAATATTTTTTTTTAATTCTTCGTATACAGAGTTAAGAAAAATCTGCCAAATAAGATCTAAATCTCGTGTTTATATGGTATACTACATCATTTCTGAGAGAGAAGCCATCCAGTCAACGTTTTCAGAGGTAAATTTTAAAGCGTATTTTCCGGGAGGTCTCGGACGGTCCCGCGATCGGGAGTATAAAAATTTACGGGCATTCTCGGGCGGTCTGGTCGCGAGAGGGTTAAAATCAAATTTTTTTTCTTGCGTGGCCATGTGAAAAGTGGGGATCGGCTTACAATCGGTGTCGGCTTACAGGTTTAGTTTCCATTTATATTCAATTGCAGTTTATTCAGTGATTTCTCTTCCTGGAATAATGATTTTTGAAGATAAAGAATCAAATGAACCATATCATTGGGCAACTTTGTAGGGTCATGCAATTCATCTTCAAACTTCTTATTCACCATTTGAACTTCTCCAACAATAGGTTTGAAAAATCAAAGAAACTAAAATTTTCCTTGCTAAGCATTGAACTATATTGCTACGTTGCTTTTCTTATTTAGTTGGTAACCTTTGGGACACTTGACATGATGAGTGGCTAACTGCAAGGGGTGCACTGAAGGAATTTTTTGGATGTCCATTTTTTCCCAGTTACACCTTACCATTTTTGAAAATATGCCTCTGTAAGGCTGTAGGTCACTTTCAGCGTTCTCAAACTGTAGATCAATGCAAACCTCATTGTAGGTAGTAAAAATTACATTAGAAAAAAGGCATCAAATTTAGTGCTAAAATTTTTAAAAGCACCAAATTAGCACCATGGCGCTAAATGCAAAAAAAGGTGCTATACAAAACAAAAAGGAGTAATTCCAGCACAAAAAGTACTAAAATGGCAACACTGGCTTCTGCCATTAATATGTGATTTTTTAATACTAGAGACAATTCCATTAATTTGAAAGTTATCACAGTAGCTCGGTAGCATTAAATTTATATGAACTCACTATTACAGCAGAGTACCTACGTGGGACCATCATCGTGGGACCGTGGACCGAAGACGGCATGCGGCTAAGAAGCGGAGGAAGAAGCGGACCTCACCGGATGCCTCACCGCCTGGATGAAGAGGAAACGTCTGGATGCGACTCTGCTGAGGTAAGGTTCACAAAACTCAAATACCATACCGTATTTACTCATGTAACCCGTGTACCCCATGCACCCCTATTTTTGGGCTCGTTTGGAGGGAAAAATTAATTTGAGCCAGAATAAGTTTTCTTTAAGTCAGCGATTCATACACCCTGAAACAAGGTCGTTCAAGTTATGATGATACTAGCAGAAATCTCCTTACTGATAGTCCTCTTTTTTAACCTCTTAACTGTTTTTGTTCTAATATTACACAACTTCGTCCCCACTTCACTGTTTTTGACATAATATCATGCACCGATATTGAGCTTCACGAACTATTGTTCATCAATGAACAGGAACTTCCCTACACAGATGGGATTTTTCCCCTATCGTCTCGTGAGTAAATATTGGAAGGTTAGGAACAAATGAGTCCAAACACTTAAGATGTGGATTTCCATCTTCCTCTTGAACGATGAAATCTTTTATTCACAACAAAATTTCACCAATCTGAATTCCTTGAAGTGGATGAGGGGAAAGGACCAAAGTTGAACCTACTTATTCTCAAGCCGGCAAACCCTCAGTAGTCATTGAACTATAGTTATCAGTTAGTCAGTGTATTCTTTCTGACTACTTTTGCGAGTTTATGCCTGCAGCATGGGCATAATTACATGTTTGCTTGGTCGCATAAATATGTTATTAGATTTAAATGGATTATAAGCCTTAGAACTTACTCTGTATTAAATTCCAAAATTCCTTTTATAAAAACAAATAAATTCATTAAAAGATCCATTGTTGTTTCTTCGAAAATTACCTGTTAACAGTTTTAAATGTCCTTTTAATTTTAATTGAATTTTAATTTATATTCATTTCCAAACTTCGACCATTGTTACGAAATTAATTCGAGGAATAACAACATAAATTCATAAGCACGTATGGTTTACAAAGAATTTAATTTAAGAATGCTTTTTATTTCCAATTTTTCTAAAATGACACTGTTGATACTTAAAATTTTTTATATTTAACTTAATATACTTAATATACTTATTTTCCACAAAACACGCCAATCTCTCCCCTTCCTTCCTCTCTCTCTCTCTCTTGTATTGAAGCACTCAAGGCACGCTTATTCCCAGAAGGATGTATACAATAATAGTAATTTGAGGTGTAAAAATGATAATGGTTGACATAGCAACTTCACATTAAAATGGCGAGATTTCCACAAAATATGCAAATGAAACGTTTAACATGGAATATTTCGAACTGTGGGCGAAAAAAGACGAACGGAATAAGAAACTTTATAAATTTTCTTCAAAATGATTCAAATCCAAAGGTCATCTGTTAATTTCTTCTAATTTTAATTTCCAAATGAATAAAAGCCTGCACGTCAAAAATTCGCATTTTTCATGTAAAGTAATGGGAAATGGAAATGTCTCTTCTGGAGACGAACCAAGGAATTTTTTCACGATTTAAATTTGTCATTCTCTGAATAAGTGTTAATCAAGCATCCCTACCAAATTTCGAGTTTCTATCATTATTATTTCTCGAGTTATTAGCGTTAACCAACCAACCAACAGACGACGGCTATTATTATATTAAATACTGTATGCATTTTATAATTTTTCTGTTCCATTTGAATAATTGACTAAATTAATACTTGATCTCTTTACAACCAGTATATTTTGCATACACTTGACAGTTTTTATTTTAAATTTATGGTGCTTTTTCAGTTTTGTTAATTAGCGATATCTAAAAATTAAACTCATAACGATCTTTAATTGTATGTCCTAAAATCATGAGAGTCTTTCAGAATATTGAATATATTTATCATTAGATTTAATTCCTCCTGGGTTTCTTGTAAAGCAGTGGTTCCCAAAATATGGTATGCATATCATTAGTGGTATGCGAATTTAGTGGCAGCATTCACTACAGTCATACTTATGTAATACTATGTGGTATGAAGAAACTTTGTCACTTTTTCGGTGGTACGTGAAAAAAAGTTTGGGAACCGCTGTTCTAAAGTATCCAGGTTTCAAGCAAACCTCGGTTCATGAATATCTTAAAGTTGGCAACCCTTAACATAGTATCCAGCTAATGAAGATCTAAAAGTTGGCAACTCTATCAGTAACATTAAATTTATATAAACTAAAACGGGAGTTTTTAAGACTAGGGACAATTCCTTTAATTTGAAGGTTGTCACAGTAGCTCAGTCACATTAAATTTATTTAAACTGACTATTATAGCAGAGTACCCACGTGGGACCATCATCGTGGGACCGTGGACCGAAGACGGCATGCGGCTAAGAAGAGGAGGAAGAAGAGGACGTCACCCGATGCCGCACCACCTGGATGAAGAGGAAACGTCTGGATGCGACTCTGCTGAGGTAAGGTTCACAAAACTCAAGTACCATACTACTACAAAATCAATGATAATTTGAAATCAAGACAATTCTCAAATATACCAATCTAATATATGCTGTCTATTTCCCAAAATCAGTTTTCACATCAACCTTTTTGTGAAAAATGAATCTTTTTGATCATACGAATGCTCCTACCATTAATGCACAAGTTTTTAAGACTAGGGACAATTCCTTTAATTTGAAGGTTGTCACGGTAGATCAGTCACATTAAATTTATCTAAATTGAATATTACAGCAGAGTACCCACGTGGGACCGTCATCGTGGGACCATGGACCGAAGACAGCATGCGGCTAAGAAGTGGAGGAAGAAGTGGACCCCATCCGCTGCCACCTGGACTAAGAGGAGGAGCTGTACAGATGCGACTCTGCTCAGGTAGTGTGTATAAATGTAAAACACTTAATTTTAGTCGTTATATTTTAAGTTATTATTAGATTCCTGTCAAGAGTGACAGTAGAGAAATCATTTTAACATAGAATAGGGAATTGGCCCTCGATTCATAGATTAGGCAGGACATAAAAGGGTGGGAAAGTAAAAGTGAAAAAATTAATGAAATATTAATGGGTTGCAAGTGGAGTGGGAGGAGTGAAATTGCAATGGAGGGAGGGATTATCAAATGGGGTGAAGTGTTTCAAGGAGTAGTTGGGCTGTTGACCTTGAAGTAAGGAGTGGAAATGAAGGTAGGAAAGGGGAAATGAGGGTGGGGAAGGGGGGTGGAGGGAAGGTGGTGGTTGAAGGAGTAGGAGAGCTGTTGACCTTGAAGTGGGCAGTGGAAATGAAGACAGGAGAGGGGAAAAGAGGGGAGGGGAAAAGAGGGGAGGGGGAAAGAGGGATGAGGAGAGGGAGGGGTGGAAAGGGTAGGGAGGTGAATGGAAGGAAGGGGAAGGAACTGAATGGAAAAAGTGGAGTGAAATGGAGTGGATAGGTTAGGGAAGGATTTCTTTGAAGTAATTTGGAATTAGGATATAAAAAATGTTCTTATTATTCTGATATATTGTATTCACTTGCGTAATTGCCTCACTTTTTTGCGCAGTTTATGTTATATTAAAACATGGAAGTGGCAATTATGTGGAGCATATAAGAATGAAGTGTAGCAATAATGAAATTAAGAAATATTGACTGGTATTTGACCTCTGTACAATCTTGTATATGAGAACAGTATTTATTTTCTCGAAACCTGATACTGTCTTTCCTCCAATATCTCACGTGCTTGGGATCAAATTAAAATTCTAGTGCTGCTGGTCTGTTACTCCTTTTTACTTTCTCATACGAAGTATTGAGAAAGTATTGTTATCGTGAAAAAATTTGACGTCGAGATTTTTTACTAAAAAAGCCGTTTTTCGTAATGCCGACTGTCTGTTACTGGCTCTGGAGCCTAGAGGGTAGAGCAAAAATGAATGAAATCTCATACTTAGGCATTTTATCATACTGAGCAGAGTATATGTAGAAATGGTTGACATTGCTCAATAATTAAGGAAAGTTTATTCTACGCATTTTTAACATCAATTCGATTTTTTCAAAAACAGTTTAACGATTTTTATCAAATTTTATACAGTTACTTGAGTGTATATCTTCAATAATACTGTATAGTTCATATTTCTCAAAAATTAATTTAAGGCCAGTTTATTCTAGGCAACTTTAACAACGTCGATTTTCTCAAAATTGGCTCTAACATTTTTTATCAAATTTTGTACAGTTACTTGAGTATACATCTACGATAATACTACATATTTCATTTTTCTCAATGAATGAATATAAGGCTAGTTTATTCTTGGGCAACTTTAACAAAAATTGGATTTTCTAAAAACAGGCTCATACGATTTTCATTTTCTAAAGATAACTAAACGATGCATTAGTACCTATATATGAGAAAGTTTGTACAAAGTATGTTGTACCAATTTTTTTGGAAATTATATGTGTCGTTTAAAGTGTGCCATGTAATTGTTATATTAACCCATGTCAGCATCACACAACCACTGCAAATACTTTTTCCTTAAATACACAATTCAGACTGCACAACAACGCTACTTACTAACTTGCACAATTGATTTCATTTGCATTGTTTCATACATAATAAGTTGGCAACCTGGCAACTTGATCCACTACAAAGGCAGGTGAAGATTATTTCAGCATAGAATCGGATTGATTCATCAGTCTATTGAGATGGGGAGAGAAAGTGGAAGCGATACTGATCATAAACAATACATAGCTAAGAGAATGATATCGGTGGCTCCAATAGTTATAACATTTTGAAATACAAAGTTAGACAAAGGCAATTTTATGCACAGAATTGGATTAATATACTGGGAAGGAGTGTGGAAAGAAAAGAGACTGCAGCGCAGACAATGGGGCTGGGGCTGGTTCACACCAGTTCCCGAGAACCGGTTGTTAAATATTGAAAAAGTTCTGGAATTGTTTGTTAACCTTTAAAGCAGTGGTTCCCAACCTCAGGTTGCGACCCAAATCAGGGTCGCAGGGGGTCTGACCTAGGGTCATGAGAGGGTTTTATGGAGAACTCAATAATTATGAAAAAAATCAAAATTTGTATCTAAATTCAAACAGAATGATCGAGAAAATCTATTTATTGAATCTGTGTTTATTAATTTTAAGCATACTGGAGCAATTAACTTTTAAATAACTAATGAACACACTTTATTATTGTACGGTACAACATAGTTGTACTTAAAGCCATAGTACTTATAATGTTCATTCCACGTTGCAGTAATATTGAGGCGGGGAGTCAATTCCACTGTACTGAAAGAGAAGAGAATTCTAGGTGTGACTGTACGTGCAGTAGTGGCAGTGAAGCCTCCCTCCTCTCCTTCTGGTAGTTCACATTTTTCCCGCATGGGCAGGCCACTTATCGTGGGTCATTTGAGACATTTAAAGCAAAAAAATGAATTTATAAATAATTAAGAAATTACAAACTTTTAAGTTGATGATAACAGAAATTACATACTTGTTCAGTATCTATTCTAAAAAACAATTTTTTCAAAAGTTATATGAAATATTCAAAACGGACCAGAAATATTGAAAATCTCTAAAAATAATTGAATTACTTGCACATTAACAGTTAAGAAACTTTTATCAAGGTTTTCATATTTCATGTATTTCCCAAAAAGCCACGAGGCTGCAATTTTTCATATATGTTTAACACAATAAATGCTTTTTCAGTTTACAATTTTTTTCACGTACTAACTTCTTTTAGATGGCTAATTCTTGGAGTTTTTTCTGAAGAATATTTTTCTGAAGTCGATTGTTTTATTTCGAAGGTGAATTTTTTGTTTTCTTTTCAATTCTGAATTCTTTCCCGAAAGATAATTGTTCTGTGGAGTAGACATAGAAATCTAGGAAATAACTTTAGCCCACTCACCCTCCAGCATGCTTTTGGAGGGGAGTGGAGAGGGAGGAAGGAGTGAAGCCACAGTGGAGAGGGAGAAACAGAGGAGAGGGAGGAAGAGGGGAGGTTCCCCCTGGAATAGGCGAAAGTTGGTTGGGTAAGCGGGAGCCGTGTGTCTCTGTTAAGGAATATTGCAGTTTCTCGAGATCTATAAGGAACAAATTCCTTCGTAAATGTATGTGACTGCAATGCATCGCATCTCATATCGTTTTCTATATTTACCATATTTTCGTGTCGTTAATAAATGCATCCATTTAGTCATTTCTGGCAATGAAATTTGACGCTATTGAAAAGCAGTCAGTAAGAACATAAAAGCATTATGCAGTCGGAAGAACGACGCTTCCCGATTTTCTCTATTCTTTTGTCCTGTGCTAGGGTTATTGCGGGTGCCTTTCTTAAAACAATTAGGTACAAATCTGGTCTCCGCGAACAATATGCTTCCCAGGTTTGTGTCGAACTTACTCCCGTTTGAGTTTTGTCTTACGACGATAGTCTGATTCCCTTTTGATTTGTCCTAGTCTGACATGTTCCAGGTCGTAAGGGTCATATTTGCCATTTTCGCTATTGATCGTGTTAGTGACACATCTGTCATAAAAAATCGGTACAACATACATTGTACAAACTTTCTCATATACTAATACGTTGTTTAGTTATCTTTAGAAAATGAATATAGTATGAGCCTGTTTTTAGAAAATCCAATTTTTGTTAAAGTTGCCCAAGAATAAACTAGCCTTATATTCATTCATTGAGAAAAACGAAATACCTAGTATTATTGTAGATGTATACTCAAGTGATTGTGCAAAATTTGATCAAAATCGTTAGAGCCGTTTTTGAGAAAATCGGCTTGATAAAAATGCGTAGAATAAACTACTCTTAATTATTGAGCAATGTCAACCATTTCTATGTATACTCTGGTCAGTATGATAAAATGCCTAAGTACGAGATTTCATTCATTTTCGCTCTACCATCTAGGCTCCAGAGTCAGTAACAGACAGATGGCATTGCGAAAACCACTTTTTCGGATTCAGCGACACCTAAAACGTATATTTCTGTAAAAATCTCGAGGTCGAATTTTTTCACGATTACAATAGTTTCTCGATACATCTTTCCTTGCAAACGTTTTCACCTCTTTGGATTATGGTCACCCTATGTAACAGTCAGCTGAGAAATTTAAATCGTAGATGATGTAAATAAATTAATCACCTTATCATTGAATCACTGGACTTCTTGCCACGTTTTGTTTACGCTGTCACGCGTTAGTCAAAGGAACTGGTTTGGTGTGGTTGCATCGAATGGACGTGCTGTTGCAGTATTCAATTTTACCGACAAGTAATTTTACTCTATTCTTGATAATTGGACTGTGTCATAACGTAACGGTCATTTTAAGTTTTCATAAGTTAGTTCTGCAATAAATTACGAGTTTGATCTCTCGGAGAAAGTTAGTTCGCGATTTGATAGATATGTGGCCTGGTTGAATGCTTTTTCTTCCCTAATGTGGCATGAAAGAGTAAATTGAAATGTACATACTGGGAAATGATGATATTCACTCGAGTTTATCTTTTGCTCGCCGTGATGTTTGTCAATCACGAATTAAATATTCATTTCAGCTCTGTTCGGATTCGCCGTGTATCTGATACTAACTTGTTAGGTCAATCCATTTGTAGAACGGACACATGAGTTACTGTATTGCAATTTTGCTACCCATGTTGTGGATCGTAAGAAAGTGAACCCGGACACTTCAAAGTCGTTTTATTTTTAGCCCTTGAAGTTCTAAATAAAGAGTTTTAATTATATATATCGATATCCTTGTGTCTGCAAGTGAAATGTTTGTGAATTGTTGCATTTGTAGGGAAAAATGAGTGATTATTTTTGACAAATAAAGCAAAATTTAGATAAATGGAAGGAAGGGTGAGGGTCTTGCCAAGATACATTGACTATGGCTTTAACAGCCTTCTCTTGCTTAGAGAAAGATTTTGAGGCAGCGCTAGAATTATCCGTGAATATTATCCCATAAGATAAATGCTTATAGATATTTCCATAATAGAGCATTTTTAGAATTTCAATGGAAATAGCTGGATATAGCTTTATAATCAAACATATGCCAGAGGCAAGTCTTTTTATCATTGAATTCACATGAGAAGAGCAGTCTAGGTCTTCACGGATCTGAAGGCCCCAGAATTTAGTTGCGGTGATTATGATTATTTACTTTGAGAAAGAGACTAGAGGAGATTGTTTTGTATTAAATCGGAGGAAAGTTGTTTTGTCATTATTTATTTATTTTTATGACACCATTCATGGAAGATATTGATAGTATTGTTGGTTGACTTGATTATATTAGACTTATTATCTTCAGACTAGTGTAATGCCCATTGAAATATCAACGGAAGAATTATAGATAGATTATTATTATTATCATTTAAAATAATTAATATCACAGTTTTACATATGAAATATTTTGCCATATACAACATTTCTAGTGAATATTCTGTCGTCGTTTAGTAAATGCCTCGTTATCGATCGATAACTAACTTGTGAGGCCAATCCATTTGTAGAATGGATACATAAGTTTCTGTACAGAGATATTGTTGCGAATCATAAGAAAGTTCGTATATTTGGAATCCGGATACTTCGAAGTCGTATTTTTTCTTTCAATTTAAGTTCGAAATAATGAGGTTTTACTGTAATTAGTAATTGAAAGGAAATGTTTTTTTTTATGAAGAAATGAACGTAAATTTGTGTGTAAAGAAAACATTTGTAAGTGAAATGAAATGGATAATTCATGACGAAGGAATTAACATAAATGCAATCATTACCAGTACATAATTTTTTATTATATCATCAATTACAAATGATTAGAAATTTAATCACATATTTCAAAATGTAATATTTATTGCAGTTTGTAATCACACTAGAATTAGGTAATAGTATAAATATATTAGTTAATATGGATGATGCAGGGATCTATTTGTTCTGGGTTGGTTTGGTGTTGGGGCCTCGGGGAAGCATTTATGCAATTACCCTACACGGGAAGGGTGTTTGACTTTTGCAGCGATTTCCCTGTACCTACACGATAAACAAAGCACTTATCGAAAAAACACGACGAATAATGCCAGCCATCGAATATCGCGTGTCCTTCATTATCGCTGTCTTTCGTAATTGCCGAACAGAAATGCCATGACTCTACTTTCCGATGGCTCGGCTGTATAGCAACGTGTTTTATATAGGGCGAATATTACCCCTATTTCCCATTTCCTCCACCCATGGTTATATAATGTAATCAAGAAATTAACCAATACCAAGTCAAGGAGTTGCCCATTCAAACTACCCGCCGAACCTCCCCTCATCCGCTCCCGTCACATGACTGTGGCTCACGGCAGAACGAGAGGCAGATACTCCGAGACACGGACAGCTGAGCGGTTGACAGGCGAGACTCGAGGCGATTGCTCTTTGACGGAGAGAGAGGAGCTTCAAGTACGGAGAGACGAGAAGATTTTCCTCGCAAATCGTGAGTGCTGAACGGTTCCTGAGGACACTGTAACTATAGACAATACCCATGAAGTGTTTTACGTTGCGAGACAAGTTTTACGTCTCAAGTCTGCTTGCCGTTCATTATGTCATGTTGCTTAATTACAATATGTGCTATGTTATTCATGTAATTTAAACTACAAGACAGGTGTGCATCTCAAGACCATTTGTTTTGGTGTTTTGTTATAATTTGTCTGTAAAATATAGCATTTAGTTAGAGGTTAATGTGGCGTTATGATTTGGTCGCCACATAAGTGGAGGCCCTGGGGAGATTTGAACTCCCGATCTCCTGTTTGCCATTTCCACTTGAAAGTTTCTTATCTTCTGTAACAGCTGTTCTGGAACTGTCACCCAATAAGGAGAGAATTGCCAACATTTCACATTTAAAATTGTATCATCAGTAAATTGTATGCTATTATATGTTGTATGTCTGGCGTAGGGAATTAGCGACCCCATCGCCCAATGATTCTTATCATTGCAATCAGCCCCCAGATGAGAATCTGGTAAAACATATTGATTTTCGGCCACGTGCTATGCCTTTGTGTAAACAAGGTTGATGTTCAAGGCATCATAAAAGGGTAATTAGACCTTTTTGTATGTCTCCATGGCTCTATATTTTTATTATTTAACGTAACCTGGCCGTGTGTTTCTTATGTTTGCTGGTAATGATATCACTATTACCACAATAGTTTTTGTGCACTCTCCCCAATTGGGATAGTGTACCTTAAAATGTTTATAAACTGTATGCCATATGTAACAATAGCCATGCATCTCAAAACAGAGGGAAATATACTAGATTTAAAGTTGTTTGACTTATAGTAACTGTCTTTACTACTTTGAAAATTAATTAATGTTATAATAATTATCTGTACCACTTGACTAATTTGAAAGTTGTTAATGTCATACTGATTATATGCCTTGTCTTAGAAAATAATTGCTGCTAAGTTTTCAGCAAAGAATACTGTTAAATTTACTTAAAGCTTTAAATTCAAAGTAATCCTTTGTTAAATTTCGGTACTTCCCAGATGGAACTACCCTGAATTCTTTTCTTTATAATATTCATTGTCATGTAATTTGCCTTTATTGTAAGCCTAAGGCAAGGAGTGGGCAATAATCATTTGTGTATCTTGAGTCGTGTTGGTATTCTGAAACCACACACCAGGACACATCATGATAATTAATATCTGTTATGGTGGAAACAGAACAAGTTGGGCTATTGAGTTTCCATCCGAGAAGACATCTGACTTCAGTGCTTAGTGAACACTTTTCAAAACTGCTTTCAAGGGGTATACTAAACCTGAACAGTGTTAATCAGGGGTGGATTTTTCCCTGTTTCCTGAGAACTTCAGATGGGACAGTGTCGCAGACTCTGATTTTCAGAACGACATAACATTTCTGGTGATTATTCCCAATGTACTTTACTTACTACAATAACATTATTAAAATAAATACATTATCAATACTAGAGACAATTCCTGTGTGTGTGTGATTTAATACTACTACATGTAAAGGCTGTGAACAATTGGGGGGAAGAAGATGTTCCAGGATCTCAAGTCTGCTTGCCTTTCATTATGTCATGTTTGCTTAATTACAATAAATGCTATGTTATTCAAGTAATTTAAACTATGAGACAGGTGTGCGGCTCAAGACCATTTGTTTTGCTGTTTTGTTATAATTTGTAGTTAGAGGTTAATGTGGTGTTATGATTTGGTCGCCACACTTTGTGGGCCCTTCTAGGAACCTTGCCATTTGATGTAGGACTGGTTTGAACTTTGCCATTGTGCATCATGTCACAGGAGCGTACTACTTTCGATTCCAGTGGTTTCCTTCACTTGTTCCTTGGTTTAATCGTGATGGCGGTGTAATCAAAGACTGGTCTCATGAAGGCTTTGTAGATAAGAGTTGTCCTCTGCCTCTGACTGCCCATATCAATAGCTGCGGCGTAGTCTTCATCACATCATCTATGTTGCTGTCTTATTGATGGCTCGTTGCAGGTGTCATGTCCCATAGGGTGGTGTCATCTGTATTGAGACCTGTGGTGGATTAGGAGAGGAAAAAATTTTATAGAATCTAAAATAAATTTTCTTAGACAAGATGGAAAGTAAATTAAATATGTTGAGGAGTACAGTAAAACTCGTTTATAACGATCACGCCTAAAACGAAATCTCGGCTATAACGAAGAAATGTCTCGGTCCCTTGAACTCCTCCATAAGGGCATTGGTTAAATTTCTCGGATATAACGAACACGCATTTTACGAATTCTCGGCTGTAACGAACAAATGTTTGGTCCCGTGGCAAAAAATGCCTCATATATAACGAATTTTGGCGAGCAGAGCGATAAGTAATGAATAGTTTCCGCCCGTTTACCGCGCACTTGTTCGTAGAGGTCCCTTCCTCCATCTACCCCTTCCATACGAATTTCCACGCTCCCTTTGTTTTGAAATTGATATTAAAAATGTGAAATGTTAATGTAAATTAATTTATGTAAATAATATTAATTGACCATTTAAAAATCGTATGTAATAGCAGTCGAACATTTTACATGCCGCGAAGTTGATAAGCATCTCTTTGCGTATGTAAGTACGGTATTGAAGTCGACTCACTGCAAATACAGTAAAAGCTGTGTTATTCGGCTATCTTGGTGATTGTGGAAAGCCGATTAGGAGAAATATCCGGTTAGGTGAGCGTTTTTCGATTTTGACATCGCAAATTTAGCAATAACTAAACAAAATTGGGCTTAGGTTCACTACCGTACTCCCCAAACATAACTATGCATGGGGTTTGCATTTTCCATTTTAATTCTTCCACACGTAGTTAGATATAGACACTATTTACCCATTCTTATTTAATACGTTGCTAAGCTTACATGCAAAACAAAAAGACTTGAAAAGTTTAGGGCGTCCGGGAAGTTTGGGGTTTACCGCAGTGAACCTGTTCCCAAAATTGAATTTATTGGATTATATCTTTCTTATTTATCTTTATTTACTCTATTAGAAAAGGACGAAATTATTTAATTCTTCAGAACATTTCTGTGAAAATGAGTCATATAATATTCTATCCAGTTCCTCAATTTTTGGCTTATAAAGCGTATGATGTTTATTAATTGATTTACTCGTCTCAGAAGATGACACAAATTTCATTAATTTAGCCTTATGAGCCTTGATATCGTTGAGCGTGGAAGATCCGATGTTGAATTCTTTTGCTATGGCTGCTCTATTTTTTCCTTTTTCAATTCGTTTGATCAGCTCCAGCTTTTGTGTTAGCGTTAAGCCAACCTTTTCTCTCCTGTTCCTTGCTTTTAGGTGTTTATTTTGATGCCATTTTCAATGGATGGGTAATTTTAAAAATAATAAAATGTGATAAAACTGGAAATTGTAGAAGTACACCAAAACATCTAGACAATGAAAATGGCTTACGTAACCAAAAACGCCATGCTTATTCGGCAGCCACGGAAGTATACGGAGTAAATACGTAATATATACATCTTATATTTTAAGAAATTTTAAAGTGGAAGTTGTGGTATTACACATATACTATTCACACAAAAATTCATAAAAAAAGAAAAAGAAATACAAAATGAATTGTATTTGTGTAATTGCCGGTATCTAAGGGTGGCCGGTTCTAAATAGACGGATAGCACAGTTTTTACTGTATGTGTATACGTGTTATATGGGATGTATAGGCCAAAAACCATGTTTCTCGTATATAACGTAGTCACGCTTATAACGAAGCAATGAGTCGGTCCCCTCAAATTCGTAATAAACGAGTTTTACTGTATTTTAATTTTCCTTTAGCAAGTTTTTTCTTTGAAACTTAAATTTACAACAGGGAATGGATGTTACGGTTACATTAAAGTTATTTTGTGTGCATGTAATTTAAGGTTTTTGCTATTAATTTATTGCAAGCAGCAAATGTAAATTAAATATTTTGAGGAGTAATTTAATTTTCCTTTAGCAAGTTTTTCCTTTGAAACTTAAATTTCCAAAAGGAATGGTTTTGTTACAGTTACATTAAAGTTATTTCGGGCGCTTGTAATAGCAGCAACCTGTAAGTGCTTTTGCTTCTGGTAAGAGTGTTGATGTACCCTTGGTCAGTAGTTTCGTTTGCTGTTTTGCCTTCGGAATTACCATAACTAAGGTAGGAAATTTGCATTTTCAATCAGTAATATAATTTTTGATGTGTTTTTATGAAAATGTATTGAATTTTTCAGGTATAATACATTCTCAATAATTTGCAAGAATAGTTTATCTTATGTAAAAAAATTTAATGTTATCTATTCGTTAAAGTATATTTTTTATAGTAAATAAATTGGTTTTGAAAACAAAGTTAAAATCAGTTGTTTTCTTGGAAAAAAGGTACTATGTTTCAAAATAAGAATATTACAAAAAAGATATTTAAGGAGATCACTTCTCCTAATTAAAACTTTTGTATATTAAGCAAACCTAACGGGATAATTCTTTCTCAGTAAGTACAGAAGTAAATATTACCATTTTATTTGTAAAAGTATATATTCTTTGTAAGGCGTAAGTTTTCTGCATGGTGGAAGTTTAAGAAAAGTTTTGTGTAATGAGAATATAAATTTTTCGCGGGAATGTGCCTTTTAATTCTTTTTTGTGTTTGTATTTTTTGCCCTTCATTTTGTCTTTTTCAGTATATTTTTCATGCCTCCTATTGTGGGACTGTTCCGCGCGAGCATGCTTTTACATTTTTTGTAATTATTCCATGTCTTGTATTTTTTGTGGGTCTGTTCTTTTCTTATTTATTCTGCAGTTATAATTTTTATGCATTATTAATTTTTATGATAGTTGTAAGATTTTGATGCCTTCTATTTTTTGGTTTGTTTCTTGTACTAATTTTTTCAGTCAAAAAAAAGCAATTTTTTAATAAAAAGTTGGCAATAGGATGCATGAGTGTGCTTTTTAGAATATTTTGGTTTCAAATGCTGTTTTCTTCTATTGTTAGACTGTGCCTTTTAATTTGGCCGTTCCTTGTATTGAAGTTTCCCCGGTTTTATTTTATCTGCTTTAATTCTTTACCTTTTTCTAATTAATAAATGCATCATTTTCTGTGGCCTATTTCTTGTTCATTTTTTCTACGTTGTGTATGTCTTTTAATAATTGCGGGAAGTTTTTCCACACTTTGTATTTTTCTTGCGTGACTGTGTTCTTAAATTTTTTCCGCGGTTTAATTTATTTTCGCCTTTCTATTTTTTCGGTAATGTGCCTTTTAATTTTTCTGCGGTTATACTTTTTGCGGAAGCGTGGCATTTCAGTTTTTCTTTTTTAATATATTTTCCATTCCTTTTTAATTATTTTTCACGTCTTCATTTTTATTGCGGGAGCGGGACCGTGCCATGAAATTTTTTCACCGCGTTTTATTTTTTTTACTCTTTGTAATTATTCCATGTGTTGTATTTTTTGTGGATATGTGCTTTTGTTATTTTTCCGCAGCTTCTTGTTTTTGCAGGACTGAGCTTATAATTTTTTTGCGGTTTTTAATTTTTATGACATTTCTAAGTTTTGCATGCCTTCCTGTATTTTTAAAATTGTCATTTTTAGCTATAGATTCAATGTTTTGTATTTGTGCATCTCTTTGAGTTTTCAATTTTTTTATTGATTATTTTTGTTATTATTCGAATTTTTAGTTTATGAATTAAAATGTTTTTCAGGCTTGTCATTTAATTATGATTTTCAATTTATCAAATGGAAATTATCAAATATCTCTTTAAAAACGTCGTTATTCGTAATCTTTGTGAGGAGCAAAGTTGTAGAGAATAATATTTCTTCCAACTTTTGTTTGAAACAAATTTTGGTAGAACCATCCATTTCGGAGATATTTTGCTTTATTTGTAAATTTTCAGTATACAGCACCGCCACTATGTAGCGGTGAACATCGGAAATATCCCGGATTAAAGAAATGTTGGCGACTGCGTGTTACGTCATAGAAAAACCGAAATTGGTGGAACTTAGTGATTTTATTGGAATAAGTGCACGATTTCTTTTGAAATTTTTTAAAATTTTTATTTCCGCCGGTAAATTTTAGAGGAATGAAACCAGAAATTTTTATTGGGTTCGAAAATTAATGTTCATAGTTTAGATTGTGACATAAGTTTGATGGTTTATTCTTCGAAAAGTAGTGGGAAGTTTTTCTGACGGGAAGGAGAGTATAATTTGCTTGGACGAAGATTATTAAGGAGTAATGAAAATGGTGCTCTGAAATTTTTTACCAATGTATATACTATGGAAAGGTCATTCAATTCCACTTATTATTTTTATTGATTATAATTTTAGAGATATTTTTCAATTATTAAGGTGGTCTTCATCATGGTGTTAATGCCTCGTGTTGGTTAAGTGAGTCGTGGTTGGGATGAGTTAACTCTTTTGTGGCCATTACATGAAATATTTTCCACTGAGTTATTCACATTGCATGGCTTTATAATTCCCATGATTCGTGTATTATAATTTTAGAGATATTTTTCAATTATTAAGGTGGTCTTCATCATGGTGTTAATGCCTCCTGTTGGTTAAGTAAGTTGTGGTTGGGATGAGTTAACCCTTTTGTGGCCATTGCATGAAACATTTTCCGCTGAATTATTCACATTGCATGCCTTTTATAATTCTCACATTTTGCGTATCGTCATCTACTCAAGCCTCTAAATTTTATAGAAAAATTCATTAAAGCAGTACTGAACTGTTTACCTACGCTGAACACGTTTTGGTTTTTTATCAGCAGAGATTCTTTATATTTATCATAAATTACTTATATCCTAAAATTTTATAAAAATATTTTAGTTCCCAATCCTTTTTATCATTTTGTGAATTACAATTTGTAGAGCTTCCAAATATCTATTTCAAAAGTGAGACTACTAATTCAGTTTATTAAGAATTACTTGTTGATTCTAACAATAAAAATACTTTACTGAATTTCCGTGAAGGCCATGAAGGGTTAAGTCATTGGTGGGGCTATATACTATGTGAATAAAGAACCAATAATGCCAGCATTGTTGAGTAATGTAATTACCATACATTTACTGTATTTACCTGGAAGTAAGTATGGAGCAGTAGATTCCTTTTTGCTATGCATTTGTTTCAGCGGCATCCAAGCTTTGTGCTCAATCCTCGTTATTATAAAAATGAAATTGGTGCTAGAAATAACTATTAATTGTATTGACTATATGATATTCAGACACAGTAGAATCTATTGCTACACATTCAATTTTTTTGTCAAAAGATGAGTAAAGCATAAGTTTCTGCACGCAGAATTTTATTTAATATTATCTTTTATTAATTGCTCTAGTTACGTCTTGATCAGCAGGAGACTTTAAAATGAGAGAGTCAACTATTATGCTGAAGTGTTTTTTTTCTATTTGCAGTGAAGTGTTTGGTGAATAATGTGCAGTGAGTTGAAGTGGCTACTGTATGCAGCATTGAAGACTTGGGATGTGATGAAAAAAATAGTGATGTGTGGCAAGGCGGATACTTCCAGTCTTTTTCACAGTTGGTAGACTTGGAGTGCTGTATGCAGATGAAGAGAAGAACTTTGCATTGACATCAGTGCAGAGCGGGAAGAGTGGTACTCCTGTAGCCCCTGTACATTTTAGAAGAACGAACCCAGAACTTTTTATTGTATTTGAAATTTAATGTTCATAATTTAGATCATGGCATAAGTTTGATTATTTATGCTTCAAAGAGTGGTTCCCGTGACATACATTAATGTTACATGTATATTGACAGCAGCATTTAAATACTTTTAGGTATTTACTAGTGTACGTTATTTAAGACTTTAAAGAAGTGACTTTCGCCATTTGTGAAGTTTTTATCAAAAGTCTTTTACTATGTGAATTTTTGCTGTCACTTGCATACTGGACATTAACTATTCTCTTTTAAAGAAGTGACTTTTGCCATTTGTGAAGTTTTTATCAAAAGTGTTTTATGATGTGAATCTTTTGCTGTCACTTGCATACTGGATATTAACTATTCTCTTTTAAAGAAGTGACTTTCGCCATTTGTGAAGTTTTTATCAAAAGTGTTTTATGATGTGAATCTTTTGCTGTCACTTGCATACTGGACATTAACTATTTTCTTTTAAAGAAGTGACTTTCGCCATTTGTGAAGTTTTTATCAAAAGTTTTTTATTATGTGAATCTTTTGTTGTCACTTGCATACTGGACATTAACTATTCTCTTTTAAAGAAGTGACTTTTGCCATTTGTGAAGTTTTTATCAAAAGTTTTTTATTATGTGAATCATTTGCTGTCACTTGCATACTGGACATTAACTATTCTCTTTTAAAGAAGTGACTTTCGCCATTTGTGAAGTTTTTATCAAAAGTGTTTTATGATGTGAATCTTTTGCTGTCACTTGCATACTGGACATTAACTATTTTCTTTTAAAGAAGTGACTTTCGCCATTTGTGAAGTTTTTATCAAAAGTTTTTTATTATGTGAATCATTTGCTGTCACTTGCATACTGGACATTAACTATTTTCTTTTAAAGAAGTGACTTTCGCCATTTGTGAAGTTTTTATCAAAAGTGTTTTATGATGTGAATCTTTTGCTGTCACTTGCATACTGGACATTAACTATTTTCTTTTAAAGAAGTGACTTTCGCCATTTGTGAAGTTTTTATCAAAAGTTTTTTATGATGTGAATTTTTTGCTGTCACTTGCATACTGGACATTAACTATTCTCTTTTAAAGAAGTGACTTTCGCCATTTGTGAAGTTTTTATCAAACGTTTTTTATGATGTGAATTTTTTGCTGTCACTTGCATACTGGACATTAACTATTTTCTTTTAAAGAAGTGACTTTCGCCATTTGTGAAGTTTTTATAAAAAGGTTTTTGCTATGTAAATCTTCTGCTGTCGCTTGCGTACTGGACATTAACTATTCTCTTAACGCCGTTGTTCATTTTTGTTCTGTATTATAATTGGATGTGAATTTGCATATGTATTTATGCCCTGTTTTGTCACTTATTGGAATGTGTGGTTAGTATTTTTATGTATTATTATTTTTCTTTGTACATATTTTCTTTTGTGATTGTGTTAGTTTTATTGATGATTTCCCATGTAACTTTGTCCTTATGGAAATAAAAATGTATTGTTATTTTTATGTCATACAGCCATCGTGACCTAGTCTGCATTCATCATTAGAGGAACATTTCTTCAAAGGTAAGTAAATTTTAAATAACTTCTCTTTTCGACCTTGATTCATACAATCTATATTATATATGTAATATTTATCATAATTTATGTATAATGGTGTAATTATTCTTATAAATTTGTTCTTATGTACAACTTTTTGCTACTGCATAACATCATTGTAAAGTTTCATTTTTTTGTGGGTTACTTAAACTTTTTGAGAAAAAAGGATTTGTTTTTGGGCAACTATTAAATATAAAATGTATTAATTAAGGTCAATTAATAATAATTAAGGTTTTGTTGAATTTTTATCCTAGGGTGTAAGATTTCTGATTTGGTTCTTTCATTGTTTCAGATGTGTGCCTCCGAGAAATGAACACAGCTAACATCATGTCTCTGCCTCAGACCAGCTCTACTTTGCGGTAACAAGAGATAAGATTGGTGAGTGTAAACCATTTTGTCTTACAAATTAGAACGAATTATCTTCCCACTTTAAATATGATATATTTTATATTTGATGTCCTGATATCCGCAAAACCTAGAATATTCATGCTCCGTACGGCGAGTTCTCTTTAGTTAAACTTTTAAAAAATAATTGTTTCTCTCCTCTTTTCTCACTTTCTTTCTATCTTTCTCTCTCTCTCACTGGACATTAACTATTCTCTTTTAAAGAAGTGACTTTCGCCATTTGTGAAGTTTTTATCAAAAGTATTTTATTATGTGAAGCTTTTGCTGTCACTTGCATACTGGACAATAACTATTCTCCTTTAAAGAAGTGACTTTCGCGATTTGTAAATTTTTTATAAAAAGTTTTTTACTATGTGAATCTTTTGCTATCACTTGCATACTGGGCATTAACTATTCTCTTTTAAAGAAGTGACTTTCGCCATTTGTGAAGTTTTTATCAAAAGTTTTTTATGATGTGAATCTTCTGCTGTCGCTTGCATACTGGACATTAATTGTCATGGTCTCACTAATAATCTCGACCAGTTGAATCTCGGGAGTCGCCTGTATATTCAAAAGGCTATTCAATTAAAAATTTCTTTATATACAATATTTTGGGTGTACACCAGCCCCTCAACATTTGTGAGGGATACGTTCCCAATAACCTTGCGAATGTGGAAATTCGCGAATAAGAATTTTGCTCTGATTATACTACCCAAACTTAATATTCAACATTCACACTGCTTTGTGCTCAACACTAAACCTAAAATTAAAGTTCGTAGGCTAAAAATAAACACTAAAAAACTAGAAAACAGTTAAAACAAAATGAAAACGTAGTAACACGTAGTACGTATTATATAGTATATACTCTTTTATATCTTTATACTTGATTCACTTTTAACAGATGATTTTCTTTTTAAAAACATAGTTAATTAAAAATCGCAATTATTAAATTAAAAATTACAGTAATATATACTTTTTACTTTCTCCATACGTATTAATGGGAAAGTATTGTATTCATGAAAAAAATCGACTTCGAGATTTCAACGGAAATACATGTTTTGAGGTCCCTAGAACATGTGTAGACTATTTTCGGAATGATGTCTGTGTGTGTGTATGTTATTGTGGGCGCTCTAACTAAAAAAGTACATGCCATATCGTTGCCAAACTTCTTATATAACAGTTTAACATGAGCACAAAGAACTGATTAGTTTTTGGACAATAACGGATAACCGGAAGTCGAGGTTTATTCGAAACCCGATTTGGTTTTTGCGATATTTCTTTGTTAAAACATCATTATTGTATATACATTTCTATACAAAGGTTATAGAGAATGTAATTTCCTACAGTTTTCATTTGAAACAATTTTCTATTGTAGTTATTGTTTAGGAGTTATTTATAAATAACCGGTTTGTCGGTTTCCGTTAAATATCTCCTTAAAAACATCGTTATTGGTAATCTTCGTAAGGACCGAAGTTGTAGAGAATAATATTTCTTCTAAGTTTTGTTTGAAACTAATTTTCGTAGAACCATCCATTTCGGATATATTTCGCTTTATCTTAATACCTGTATACAGCGCCAACACCATGTAACGGTGAATTCTGTAAACATTCAAAATATACGTAATTTACAGCAAGGACGTGTCTTCTTTTACGATACAAAATAATAATTTTGCCTTATAATGCTACTCATAATAATTTAACTATCTATACCCCAAATATGGAGAAAGTCATGTGTTGGCCGCATCAGATTTTTATATATACTTTTATATAGTTTGAGTTGCATTTTTGAAAGGTTAAAATCTACTGTCCTCAAGTATTTATACGGTTAACACCAACTACTTAGATTCTACTTGCATCAATTAATACCTTATTGATTACAACAATTCTAAGCGCTTTTATCGCAAGATTAGTAATATTTTGGATAGTCACTTACACAGCTTATGGGATTGTTGACCGTCTAATTTTAATTTTATAACCTGAGAACGGTTCCCTTTTTGAAATAATGAAATTTTATGGCTACCTCGCGAATACCTGAACTTGCGAATGCTGAACTCGCGGATGTTGAGGGGCTGGTGTAGACCCAAGATTAATTTTTCACTGTTTAGATCTGTCGATTACAGGCATTTTCAAGTCGTTCTCAAAATAGGCAACATAAAGTTGCGAATACGTAAAAAACAGATTCTGGGAGCAAAACACCTACTCAGTCAAATGTTTGCCCTTGTGACTTGTTATTTGTCATGCTGTATGCCAATTTAACGAACAACTTCTTTCTCTTCAATAATTGAAGAAATACTCATGACACGTTATATTGTGGAAAAGAATATAAATACTTCATATATTTTATATAATAATAGCTGTTGTCTGTTGGTTGGTTGGTCACGGTATGCAAACGCTAATAACTCGAGAAATAATAATGATAGAAACTCAAAATTTGGTAGGGATGCTTGATTAACACTTCTTCAGAGAATGACAAATTTAAATCGCGAAAAAATTCCTTGGTTTGTCTACAAGAGAGGCATTTCCATTTCCCATTACTTAACATATAAAAAGCGATTATTCGACGTGCAGGCTTTTATTCATTTAGAAATTAAAATTAGAAGAAATTAACAGACGACCTTCGGATTTGAACCATTTTGAAGAAGAATTTATAAAGTTTCTTATTCCGTTTGTTCTTTTTTGCCCACAGTTCGAAATATTCCATGCTAAACATTTAATTTGCATATTTTGTGGAAATCTCGCCATTTTAACGTGATGTTGCTATGTCGACCATTATCATTTTTACACCTCAAATTATTATTATTGTATACATCCTTCTGGGAATAAGCGTGCCTTGAGTGCTTCAATACAAGAGAGAGAGAGAGAGAGAGAGAGGAAGGAAGGGGAGAGATTGGCGTGTTTTGTGGAAAATAAGTATATTAACTGAAATATAAAAAATTTTAATTATCAACAGTGTCATTTTAGAAAAATTGGAAATAAAAAGCATTCTTAAATTAAATTCTTTGTAAACCATACGTGCTTATGAATTTATATTGTTTTTCCTCGAATTAATTTCATAACAATGGCCAAAGTTTGGAAATGAATATAAATTAAAATTCAATTAAAATTAAAAGGACATTTAAAACTGTTAACAGGCAATTTTCGAAGAAACAACAGTGGATCTTTTAATGAATTGATTTGTTTTTATAAAAGTAATTTTGGTGCTTATTTAATGCAGAGTAAGTTCTAAGGCTTATAATCCCTTTAAATCTAATGACAGTGGCTATTATAGTTTAAATAAAGAACTTTATTTATTCACTTTACAGAATGAATTAATTTTAGGTTAGCATTGCCTATTATAAACGGAGTTACTTTGGAATTTACAGTATGTAAAGTGGAAGTTGTACTGAATTGACTCGAGTATATTTCAAAGCAAAAATCAATTTAAGACTATTGAAAGTGGTTGTTTCGGAAACTGAGAAGTCCAAAGTGGTGAGCGGACGCTAAACGATATTAAGGTACATTTTATTCTAAATCTGTTTAAAGTATTATCAGAGGCAATTAAAGATTGAACAAATTTTTTTTACCGGAATTCTGCTTATTTCATGAAATTGAAATGCTAATCTGTTAAGGGTGGCTATTTTAGATGAAAGAAATATATGTACATGGTACTTTTATTCACTTTTCAGAATGAATGAATTCTAGGTTAACAAAAATCAATTTAAAACTATTGTAACGGTTCTACGAGAAATAATTAGTTTATTACTTTCTCCATACGTAGTAATGGGAAAGTATTGTGTTCATGAAAAAAATCGACTTCGAGATTTCAGCGGAAATACATGTTTTGAGGTCCCTAGAACACGTTTAGACTATTTTCGGAATGATGTCTGTGTGTGTTAGTGTGGGCGCTCTAACTCAAAAAGTATGTGCCATATCATTACCAAACTTCATTTATAACACTTTAACATTAGCATAAAGAACTGATTAGTTTTTCGACAATAACGGGTAACCGTAGGTCGAGGTTTATTCGAAATCCGATTCGGTTTTTGCGATATTTCTTTGTTAAAATATCATTATTGTATTTACAATTCTATACAAAAGTTATAGAGAATGTAATTTCCTACAACTTTCATTTGAAACAATTTTCTATTGTAGTTATTCTTTAGGAGTTATTTATAAATAACCGGTTTTTCGGTTTTCTCCTTAAAAACATCTTTATTGGTAATCTTCTTGAGGACCAAAGTTGTAGAGAATAATATTTCTTCCAAGTTTTGTTTGAAACAAATTTTCGTAGAACCATCCATTTTGCTTTTTACTAATTACTTTCTCCATATGTAGTAATGGGAAAGTATTGTATTCATGAAGAAAATCGACTTCGAGATTTCAACGGAAAGACACGTCTTGAGGTCCCTAGAACACGTTTATCGGAATGATGTCTGTGTGTGTGTGTGGGCGCTCTAACTCAAAAAGTACTTGCCATATCGTTACAAGACTTCATATATAACACTTTAGCATGAGCACAAAGAACTGATTAGTTTTTGGAAAATAATGTTTAACCGGAAGTCGAGGTTTATTCGGAACCCGATTCGGTTTTTGCGATATTTCTTCGTTAAAACATCATTATTGTATATACAATTCTATACAAAGTTTACAGAGAATGTAATTTCCTACAGTTTTCATTTGAAATAATTTTCTATAGGAGTTATTTTTTAGAAGTTATTTATAAATAACCGGTTTTTCGGTTTCCGTGAAATATCTCCTTAAAAATATCGTTATTGGTAATCTTCGTAAGGACCAAAGTTGTAGAGAATAATATTTCTTCCAAGTTTTGTTTGAAACTACCGTATTTACCCAAATATAAGACGACCCTTTGTTTTCAGCCTTAATTTTAAGAAAAATAAGTTTTATGCAGTTTTCCAGCTGACTCAAATTTTTCCTGAGCCACAATTTAATACTACTAAAAAATAAATCAAATATGTTTACTTACAAAGTTTTGAAATCATTATACTGATGTTGTCCTTAACACACATGGATGCTTGTAAATTTACGCAGCATTTCTTTTACAGCCCAATGTTGCAATAACTTTTTTATAAGAAAACTTGCACTGCTTTCTATTAGAGATTTTATGAATACATACACAAAATTGATGCAAAACAAAACCTACAAAGTTCAAATTTCAAGTCTGTAAGTGGCCTGTCCAATAGTCCATTGCTAATCACTTTCAGAGCATTCACTTTCATTGGAAGATTCTTCAGTTTTATCACCGTCATTCCATATTAGATCATCTTCGGAACCATCCAGATTGTTTGTCACACAACACTTCTTGAAGCCATTCTTAATGGATTCTTGTGAGATCTTTTCCCAGGAAGTTTTGATCCATTGCCCCAGCTGAGCCACCGATGGTTTCTTAATGTTGCCAATTGGAGTTAAAGGGCAGTCTCCTGACAATAACCATTCTCCATACAATCGACGAAGGTGGACCTTGAATGGCTTGTTCACTACGACATCAAGGACTTGGAGTTGGGATGTCATGCCACCAGGAATGACTGCCAAATCTGTGTTTAGTGTAGCCACTTCATTCTTCACTTTGTCTGTTAAATGTCCCCTAAAGGCATCAACAGTCAGCATACCCCTTTGCTTCAATAGAGCACCTGGCCGTCTATTCCATACCTCTTTTAACCAAGAGACCATCAGTCATCCATCCAGTTTTGTTACATTTGAAAATTATCCCACTTGGCAATTTCTCTTTTGGGAGATTTTTTCTCTTCAAAATCACAAATGGAGGCAGTTTTCTTCCATCGGCGAGCACAGCTAACATTACCGTAATTCGTAATTTTTCACTGCCTGTGGTTTTTATAATCACTGACTTTTCTCCTTTCTCGTTGATGGTTGTACTCCCTGGCATATCGAAATATACTGGCGTTTCATCAGCATTTCCAATCTGACCTAAGAGGTAGTTGTGTTCACATCGTAGTCGTATTATATAATGCTGGTACTGGATCAGCTTCTCTTCATAATCTGCAGGAAGCTTCTGCGCTAGTGATGTCCTCCTCCGAAGACAAAGTCCATTTTGCCGCATAAATCGAACTGTCCACCCAACACTAGCTTTGAACTCTTGCCTTGGTATCTTTCGTTTTGACGCTTCTTCTAAAGCCTTCATGCGGATTGTCTCTCGTGTAATGCCAAGTCCTTTTCTGCGCATTTCTCGGACATACTCGAATATGACTTCTTCCAACTCCTTATATCGTCCCACTTTAGGACCACGAAATGCTTTTCTCATGGAATGAGCACATTTAAACTGCTCCTTCGCCTTCCTCCATCGCCGAACATTTGCTTCTGTAATACTAAAGTGGCGCTCAGCTTCGGAATTGTTACTCTTTTCGGCAAAACGCACTACCATTAATTTAAAATTTGAGTCATAACTGCAACGCTGCATTGGTTTATATTCTTTAGTAAATGAATAACCTCTTTTCTCCACATGATCGCCCATGATTTTAATGATCAAAGATAAAACACAACGTCAATTTATCGTTTCAATTTGAAAAATCGTTAGAAAAATCTGATAGTTAGTATGTTATGGTTCAAGAACGATATATCTGCCGATATTTTATCACCGATAAATCTGATCAATTTATCGACGGGTAGATATAAACGAAGAGTTCAGTTGCCAACGATATATCGCTCCGTTCAGGTTGGCCAGGTTGGTTGGGATATTCCAGACGACCAGCGATCAACGATTTATCGGTCAAACTGAGCGATAAATCTGTACAATGGCAACAAACGAAGCGAAAAAACGTTCAAATTAAAATATCGGCCGATTTATCGTTAGACTAAAACCTACATGTTTGTATCCTGGTAACGATAAATCGTATAGATTTATTGCTCGTGAGAAATCTGCCCGATTTATCGGACGATGAGATCGGCCGATAAATCGCAGCGTGTATACCCACCTAATGACAATAATGTATCAAGCTCTTATAAACTGTTCTAAACCCAATGGAATATTTATATGATTATTTTACGTAATTGCAACTCAAACAATTAGAGCAGTAATAATGATATCTGGACTGAAGCTAAACCTCGTGTGGTTGGGCGAGCTGAAAATTACTTCTCGTAAGCTACGTGAATTCCAATTCGTCTGACCGATCGTCTGGGTCGAATAAATGGGCTTCGACAGGTCCAATTCTCGAGTTAGTCGAATCTTGGGAGTCGCCTGTATATTATAATTACTTGATTATAACTTAAAATGTTAAAAATTGAAAAAACAGATTTTTGTGTAATTTGTGTTGTTGTTCACGAATATAAGACGATCCTACATTTTTTGGTGCCTAAATTAGTAAAAAAAACTCGTCTTAGATTCGGGTAAATACGGTAATTTTCGTAGAACCATCCATTTCGGATATATTTCGCTTTATCTTAATACCAGTATACGGCGCCAACACGATGTAGCGGTGAAATCTGTAAACATTCAAAATATACCTAATTTACGGCAACAAGGACGTGTCTTCTTTTACGATACGAAATAATAATTTTGCCTCGTAATATTATTCCTAATAATTTAAATATCTATACCCCAAATATGGAGAAAGTCATGTGTTGGCCACATCAGATTTTTTTTTTGTTAATATGGATCTCCAATACAACAATCCATTCAATCGTCAAGGGAACAGTTTACAATGTTGAAATAAATTGATTTGTTTTTGTTCAGATAGTATTCAAAGAAATTATTCTGCTGATTGATTAATTAGTTAATTTTTAATTTAAATCTTTTAAAGAGTTTTATTTTAAATATGTAATACATAACGAAGGAGAACATTATTGAGGATTCGAGTAAGCTTTCTTTCTTCGCAAGTGTAGAGTACAATTTTAAAACAATCATAATGTTAAATGCACGAAATTTAATTATTTTCCTTATGTTATATATGTATACATATAATTATTTCCCGGTATTTGAACACCGACATTTATATGCAGCATTGACGAGAACAAGGTGGGAGAAGAATAACAGAATTTTATAGCCGAAAATAAAAACCAAAGGCATTAACTAAACGACAACAGAATATTCACTAGAAATGTAATATATGACAAAATATTTCATATGTAAAAGTGTGCTGATAATTATTTTAAATGCAAATATTAATAATTAATCTATCTATAATTCTTCCGTTGATATTTCAATGGGTATTACACTAGTAGGTAATATATACCGTATTTACTTGTGTAACGCTCTCACCTTTTCTTCCCAAAATGCCTGTGTCTTAGACAAGGATTCAATTATTTGTGTACCTCGTGCACCTTTTTCCCAAAATGTCATGTCAGTAAACAAATATATCTTAAGCCAGCACTCATGCCGCATCTATTATTCTATTTCTAAATTTCTTCATATTGAGACGTTCTGTGTGTATAAATTTTAAGTCTATAATGATAGGCACAATGATTAGGTCAGCGTCTCCACCGCGGATTGAACACGTCGCAAGAGCGTAACAGTCGCAACATTGTCATCATCATCATCATTAGGTTCTCTGCCCTTGGGCAGGTCCCTGGCACCAGCATTGTCTCCATTCCTCCCTGTTCCTTGCTAGTTCTTTCATTTCCTGATATCTACCCCGTCCTTTTAGGTCATCAATCATTTTTATCCTCCTACGTCCTCTCTTCTTTCCACCTTCTACTGATCCTTCCAGCATCGTCGTCAACAAACTTCCTCCTCTCAAGATGTGCCCCAACCAACCTTTCCTCTTCTGAATTGTTTCAAGTATCCTTCTCCTCTCTTCCACCCTTGTTCAAACATTAGCTTTTTTAACAGAAGCAAAAGCTATTTATTCAGGAAAATGCTCACACTGGACGGTGAGGGCGCGCTGAGGGCACGGTGAGGGAAGGGGCAGTTATAGAGCGTGTATTCACACCAGGGATATAATTGAATGTATGTGACTGTGGGCACTCTAACTCAAAAGTACTTGCCATATCGTTAACCAGACTTCATATATAACACTTTAGCATGAACACAAAGAACTGATTAATTTGTCGACAATACCGGTTAACCGGAAATCGAGGTTTATTCGAAACCCGATTCGGTTTTTGCGATTTTTCTCTTTTAAAACATCATTAATGTATAGACTTCTGTAAAAAGGTTATAGAGAATGTAATTTCCTACAACTTTCATTTGAAACAATTTTTCATAGCAGTTATTGTTTAGGAATTATTTATAAATAATCGGTTTTTTCGGTTTCCGTCAAATATCTCCGTAAAACCGTCGTTATTGGTAATCTTCGTGAGGACCAAAATTGTAGAGAATAATATTTCTTCCAAGTTTTGTTTGAAACAAATTTTCGTAGAACGATTCATTTCGGAGATATTTTGCTTTTTCTTAATACCAGTATACAGCGCCACCACCATGTGGCGGTGAATTCTGTAAACATATTCTAAATATACGTAATTTACGGCAGTAAGGACGACTGTATTCTTTTACGATACGAAATAATAATTTTGACTGATAATGCTATTCATAATAATTGAAATATCTATACCGCAAATATGGAGAAAGTCATGTGTTGGCCACATCAGATTTTTCATTTGAATTTTGAAATTACTTATAAACATGGTACGAACTTGAGACTTGGATGTTTCTATGAAGAAAAGAACAAAGTTTTTTCATTGAAGACAGAATCCGAATCCTGATCAAATTAGCATAAAAATGCATTTAGAATCAATAAAATACGTGATTTTATCAGTTACCTTGCAATGCCCATTATAAGCTACCATGACAACTTTCATTGCCACGAAATTGAGAGTCCAATGCATTTATATTGGAAAATTTTTAACGTAATATCGTTTTTCAATTTCTGTGTGCGATTTTGCTTTGTTTACATGACAACCTAATATTTTGTTGATTATAATTGAAAAATATTACTAATAAATAGTTTTTAATGATATTTTCGTGTGGCGTAGAGTTCTTCGAAGCAAGATGTTTTTAAAACTACTTAAATAATTAGATGTAGATTTTCCACAAATTGTGATTGGATAAATCGTTCCATTGTTTCCAAAGTATTGTTGATGTAAACAAGTTTCTTGTAACAGAACTCGTCGATGAGAGAGAGAATCGAGCTAACGGTCTGAGGGTAATATTCACTCTGTGCTTCTTAAACGTTCTCTATTTACTTTTTTGTCTTTCGTTAAATTAAATCATTTCGTAACTTCCTTTGTTCATTTATTTTTTGTTGATTGTTGTGGTCTTACTTACAGTTTTCGTTTTGAAGAAATCGTCAGGAAACTTCAAATACGTATATAATTTTACCCTTGGGTAGCATAGGCTATATGGATGGAGATAAAAATTTTTGGGGAGGGAGAGGTTAAATCAATAATTATTTTCCCGTAAGTTTACACATATTTTTCGATTTTTCACAGTGGAAGATTTTCTTCATTTTTGCTTTACTGTGTAATTCTTGCGATATTGACATGTTACACGGTCGAGGTTTCAATCAAATATAATAAGAAAATCGCAAAAATGAATCACGTAAGTTAATCAGGGGTACCACTTTACTGGGGACAAAAAATTAAATCTTCCTCATATCTCGTAAAGTATTGCTCATATAAAAATATTTTTCAAATAAAAGTTGTAGAATTGGTAGAGTATTTCATTTAGTATACATTTTTATCGTAGGAATAGCCGTTATGGAGAAAATCAAACAAGAAGGTCTTATATCCAGTTGAAAATTTCTTGCGTGGTTACTTCATTGTTGCTAACATAAACTCTCCCAAAAAACGTTTAATTTCCTTACGTGTGCGTGCAATATTTTTAAATAGGAAGAAAATGGGTTATTTATGATGAAGAAAAGAACTTTAAAACGCTATTTCCCTTACGTACAGGTATATAATTTCTTTCTAATATTCTATTGCAGGAAACGCGCCCATTTATGATACGTTGGACACTTCCTAACTTGTTAATTATCTCTATGTAGATTTTATTATTCCAATCGTCCGTTTCTTTGAATTTTCATTTATTTGTTGATTATTCGAATTTTTTATTTTCGTTTCCTACAAATTAAAATCTTTTCGGAGCTTGTAATTTTATTACGACTTAGAAATTTGTGGAATGAAAATGTTTGAATCATTTTCAGTTAGAAAAAGATAACTTTTGTAATAAAAAGTTAGCAATAATTTTCCGCGTCTTTTAAATTTTTTTGACGTTCGTAGTTTTTCGGCGATTTTTAATTGTTGTCCGTTTAGTATTATTTCGTCATCTTATTTGTTTTTTACAATTTTGTGTTTTAATATCCTTGTTTGATGTTTTTAGTTTTATATGCATTTAAATATTTTTCGAAACGTAATTTTTACTAGTAATCTTATTACGACTTGAAATATGTTTCACAAGACATTGTAAGGAAGAATTTATTTAACATTTGAAAAATTTTTTTCAGTCGGAAAAAAATAATTTTCTGCTTAATGGTACGCATTCTATTTATTGTGGGACTGTGGCCTTTAATTATTCGGGTACCTTTTAAAACATTACTGTTTATACGATTATTTTATTTTTCGGAAAGGCGACTTTTAACATTTCCGCGGTTTTATTAAAAAAAATATTTTGCAACTTTTAATTTTTCTCTAACTTAAAATATTTTTTAGTTTTTAATGTTTCAAATTATTCAATATTCATTTTTATGGTTTTTTCACGTCCTTTACTTTTTTGTGGACCGTATCGTTTAATTTATTTGGCGGTTTTTTCGTCCGTATTGGTATTAATCCGTCTATTTTAATTATGTTATGTAGATTTTATTATTCCAATCGTCCGTTTGTTAGGGTCATTTATGTGTTGATTACTTTTGGTATTATTCGAATTTTTTATTTTCGTTTCATACAAATTAAAATCTTTTCGGAACTTGTGATTTTATTACGACTTGAAAGTTTGTGGAATGAAAATGTTTGAATCATTTTCAGTTAGAAAAAAATAAATAACTTTTGTAATAAAAAGTTAGGAATGGGGATGCATGAGTGTGGGGCCCGCCCGTTCCCGGGGTCGACTAGCAGGGCAGCGGCAGCGCATCCCACCAACACAAATAAGCGGGCCCGAAAACTGTGTCTCGGACATTAGCGCCAAAGCGAAGAAAACGTTGGCCACAGGAACGGGTCTATGACGTCCATTTTTTTCGTGCACGCTAATGTCAGAGCCCAGGATTCGAACCCGCTTAGGTTTGCGCTGATGGGGGAGCGCTCGAGCTCACTACCCCACTTGGCCGACGCGGATTTCTCGCGTTGAACCTGCACTGGCTCGGCCGGTTGGCGGTGAAGAGGGGGACGTTGACGTAAGAGTAGTGGGATGGGGTAGGGGAGGTGGCTGTTGGCATTTTCATTTATTTGTTGGTTATTTTTGCTATTATTCGAATTTTTTATTTTCGTTTCCTACAAATTAAAATCTTTTCGGAGCTTGTAATTTTATTATGACTGAGAAATTTGTGGAATGAAATGTTTGAATCATTTTCAGTTAGAAAAATATAAGTTTTGTAATATTATTCCGCGTCTTTTAAATTTTTTTGACGTTCGTAGTTTTTCGGCGATTTTTAATTGTTGTACGTTTAGTATTATTTCGTTGTTTTTAATTTTGTCATCTTAATTGTGTTTTATAATTTTGTGTTTGAATATTCTTGTTATATATATTTAAAAATTTATTTTTGAAATAATTTTTTCAAATAAAGTGAGTGTATGAAAATAAAGATTTTCGTGTTGTTTTTATAATAATTTTTTAATTTTTTTCATAATTTTTTCAAATATTTATTTTTATTTAAAGGAAATTTTTTTATATTGAAAAAATAAAGGTTTTCTGTATTTAGTTTTTACAGGGTTGTAATTTTCTTCGTGAATGGTACTTTTTTGAATGAAGATTTGTTTATAGTGGCACGCAGGGTAGGTTAACTTAGAAGGTGAGTTGGAGCGAGTAAGCAGAGGGACGACTTGCAAGGTGTACTGATGGGTCACTTGGCTGATGCGGATTTTTTGTGTTGAACCTGTACTGGGTCGGCTGGTTGGCGGTGAAGAGGGGGAGGTTGATGTAAGAGTAGTGGGATGGGGTAGGTGGTTGGGTCTGAGTTGGGTTTATTTTTAAATAATTTTTTTGAGAAATGTTTTGTTCAAGTATTTTTGAAAAATTTTTTCAAAATATTAAAAAAGAAATTATTTTCGAATAATCTGTTTTTCTGATAATTTTTTATTAAAAAAAATTTTTTTGAGATATATTTAAGAATTTATTTTTGCAATTTTGTTTTGATATAATTTTTTCAAATAAAGTAATTGTATGAAAATAAATATTTTTGTGTTGTTTTTTTAATAATTTTTTCTTTAAAAAAATTTTTTTTATAATTTTTGAAATTTTTATATATTGAAAAAATAGTTTTTTAATTTTTTTCGTGAATGGTATTTTTTTGAATGCAGATTTGTTTATACTGGCCTGTAGGGTAGGGTAAATTAGAAGATTAGTTGGAGCGAGTAAGCAGAGGGACGACTTGGAAGGTGTAGTGACGGGAAGAAGCTGTGGTAATCTCCTTTAGGGACTGGTAAGGTGGAGGAGGTTTAGCGTCTATAGATTAAGTTTGCGCAGTTGTAATATAATTTTGGATGAAAGCATGTACGTAGGGTAAGGGTAACTGAGAATATCAGCTGCAGTGAGTAAGCATAGGGACGTAACGTGCATTTTCGTATTTTTCTTTGAGTGGTGTGACGTTTTAGCCGTTTGAATGATTTTTTTTTTAGTAGGAATAGGATAATTTTTCTTTGTGGGAAAAATTTATTTATTGTAGGAGTAATTTTTATAATGGAAGTGATTTTTTCCGTGTTTGAATAAAATAATGTTTCGACGTTGGAATAATTTGTTTTTCTTGGAATAAGTATCTTACATTCAGAATAACTTTTTCAGGTAGGAAAAAATTTTTATTCTTGGAGTAATGTTGATGGTATCGAAATAAAGTAGGAAAATTAATAAATAAGAAAGGTAAGTGTAGAAAATAAGGAGAAATAAATTTAAATTAATAAAAAAAAGGAGGAAAGTGAATAATAAAAATATTTTGTGTAGAAAGTAAGGAAGGAGAATAAGGTACGAAATTAGAATATTGTAAATGCAGATTATGAAGAATGTAAATAAGTAATTAGAATAAACAATGAAAATAAATAAGGTATGTGAATAAAAGTAAGGTAAGTGTAGAAAATAAAAAGTAAATTTTTAAGATTAAAGAATGAAAATGAACAAGGAAAAAAGTATTGAAGTCCAGTAGATAAACAAGTAACTACAGGAAAGTAAAAAGTATAAATGTAGTAAGTATAGAAAATAAAGTAAGCCTAGGAAAGTGAAAAGTATATATAAATTAAGTACAGAAAATAAACAAGTATATATAAACTAAGTACAGAAAATAAACAAGTATATATAAACTAAGTACAGAATATAAACAAGTATATATAAACTAAGTACAGAAAATAAACAAGTATAAATAAACTAACTCCAGGAAAATAAAAAGTATAAATAAACTAAGTACAGAAAGTAAACAAGTATATATAAACTAAGTACAGAAAATAAACAAGTATATACAAACTATGTATAGAAAATAAACAAGTATATATAAATTAAGTACAGAAAATAACAAGTATATATAAACTAACTCCAGGAAAATAAAAAGTATAAATAAACTAAGTACAGAAAATAAACAAGTATATATAAACTAAGTACAGAAAATAAACAAGTATATATAAACTAAGTATAGAAAATAAACAAGTATATATAAACTAAGTATAGAAAATAAACAAGTATATATAAAGTAAGTATAGAAAATAAACAAGTATATATAAACTAAGTACAGAAAATAAACAAGTATATATAAACTAAGTACAGAAAATAAACATGTATATATAAACTAAGTACAGAATATAAACAAGTATATATAAACTAAGTACAGAAAATAAACAAGTATAAATAAACTAAGTACAGAAAATAAACAAGTATAAATAAACTAAGTACAGAAAATAAACAAGTATATATAAACTAAGTACAGAAAATAAACAAGTATATATAAACTAAGTATAGAAAATAAACAAGTATATATAAACTAAGTATAGAAAATAAACAAGTATATATAAACTAAGTACAGAAAATAAACAAGTATATATAAACTAAGTACAGAAAATAAACAAGTATATATAAACTAAGTACAGAAAATAAACAAGTATATATAAACTAAGTACAGAAAATAAGCAAGTATATATAAACTAAGTACAGAAGATAAACAAGTATATATAAACTAAGTATAGAAAATAAACAAGTATATATAAACTAAGTACAGAAAATAAACAAGTATATATAAACTAAGTACATAATATAAACAAGTATATATAAACTAAGTACAGAAAATAAACAAGTATAAATAAACTAACTCCAGGAAAATAAAAAGTATAAATAAACTAAGTACAGAAAATAAACAAGTATATATAAACTAAGTACAGAAAATAAACAAGTATATATAAACTAAGTACAGAAAATAAACAAGTATATATAAACTAAGTACAGAAGATAAACAAGTATATATAAACAAAGTATAGAAAATAAACAAGTATATATAAACTAAGTACAGAAAATAAACAAGTATTTATAAACTAAGTACAGAAAATAAACAAGTATATATAAACTAAGTACAGAAAATAAACAAGTATATATAAACTAAGTACAGAATATAAACAAGTATATATAAACTAAGTACAGAAAATAAACAAGTATAAATAAACTAACTCCAGGAAAATAAAAAGTATTAATAAACTAAGTACAGAAAATAAACAAGTATATATAAACTAAGTAGAGAAAATAAACAAGTATATATAAACTAAGTAGAGAAAATAAACAAGTATATATAAACTAAGTACAGAAAATAAACAAGTATATATAAACTAAGTACAGAACATAAACAAGTATATATAAACTAAGTATAGAAAATAAACAAGTATATATAAACTAAGTACAGAAAATAAACAAGTATATATAAACTAAGTACAGAATATAAACAAGTATATATAAACTAAGTACAGAAAATAAACTAGTATAAATAGACTAACTCCAGGAAAATAAAAAGTATTAATAAACTAAGTACAGAAAATAAACAAGTATATATATACTAAGTACAGAAAATAAACAAGTATATATAAACTAAGTACAGAAAATAAACAAGTATATATAAACTAAGTACAGAAGATAAACAAGTATATATAAACTAAGTATAGAAAATAAACAAGTATATATAAACTATGTATAGAAAATAAACAAGTATATATAAACTAAGTACAGAAAATAAACAAGTATATATAAACTAAGTACAGAAAATAAACAAGTATATATAAACTAAGTACAGAAAATAAACAAGTATATATAAACTAAGTACAGAAGATAAACAAGTATATATAAACTAAGTATAGAAAATAAACAAGTATATATAAACTAAGTACAGAAAATAAACAAGTATATATAAACTAAGTACAGAATATAAACAAGTATATATAAACTAAGTACAGAAAAAAAACAAGTATAAATAAACTAACTCCAGGAAAATAAAAAGTATAAATAAACTAAGTACAGAAAATAAACAAGTATATATAAACTAAGTAGAGAAAATCAACATTTATACATAAATGACTTCCAGGAAATAAGCAAGGATAAATACATGAAATACAAGAAAATTTATACAGTATAAATGAACTGGGTATAGAAAATGGACAAGTATCGATAAACTTGGTCCATAAAATCAACATGTATAAATAAACGACTTCCAGGAAATAAGCAAGGATAAATACATGAAATACAAGAAAATTTATACAGTATAAATGAACTGGGTATAGAAAATGGACAAGTATCGATAAACTTGGTCCATAAAATCAACATGTATAAATAAATGACTTCCAGGAAATAAGCAAGGATAAATACATGAAATACAAGAAAATTTATAAAGTATAAATGAACTGGGTATAGGAAATGGACAAGTATCGATAAACTTGGTCCATAAAATCAACGTTTATAAATAAATGACTTCCAGGAAATAAGCAAGGATAGATACATGAAATACAAGAAAATTTATACAGTATAAATGAACTGGGTATAGAAAATGGACAAGTATCGATAAACTTGGTCCATAAAATCAACATGTATAAATAAATGACTTCCAGGAAATAAGCAAGGATAAATACATAAAAAAAAGAAAATTTATACAGTATAAATGAACTGGGTATAGAAAATGGACAAGTATCGATAAACTTGGTCCATAAAATCAACATGTATAAATAAATGACTTCCAGGAAATAAGCAAGGATAAATACATGAAATACAAGAAAATTTATACAGTATAAATGAACTGGGAAAGGTAATGGACAAGTATCGATAAACTTGGTCCATAAATCAACATGTATAAATAAATGACTACCAGGAAATAAGCAAGGATAAATACATGAAATACAAGAAAATTTATACAGTATAAATGAACTGGGTATAGAAAATGGACAAGTATCGATAAACTTGATCCATAAAATCAACATGTATAAATAAATGACTTCCAGGAAATAAGCAAGGATAAATACATGAAATACAAGAAAATTTATACAGTATAAATGAACTGGGAAAGGTAATGGACAAGTATCGATAAACTTGGTCCATAAATCTACATGTATAAATAAATGACTACCAGGAAATAAGCAAGGATAAATACATGAAATACAAGAAAATTTATACAGTATAAATGAACTGGGTATAAAAAATGGACAAGTATCGATAAACTTGGTCCATAAAATCAACATGTATAAATAAATGACTTCCAGGAAATAAGCAAGGATAAATACATTAAAAAAAGAAAATTGATACAGTATAAATGAACTGGGTATAGAAAATGGACAAGTATCGATAAACTTGGTCCATAAAATCAACATGTATAAATAAATGACTTCCAGGAAATAAGCAAGGATAAATACATGAAATACAAGAAAATTTATACAGTATAAATGAACTGGGTATAGGAAATGGACAAGTATCGATAAACTTGGTCCATAAAATCAACATTTATAAATAAATGACTTCCAGGAAATAAGCAAGGATAAATACATGAAATACAAGAAAATTTATACAGTATGAATGAACTGGGTAAGGAAAATGGACAAGTATCGATAAACTTGGTCCATAAAATCAACATGTATAAATAAATGACTTCCAGGAAATAAGCAAGGATAAATACATGAAATACAAGAAAATTTATACAGTATAAATGAACTGGGTATAGGAAATGGACAAGTATCGATAAACTTGGTCCATAAAATCAACATTTATAAATAAATGACTTCCAGGAAATAAGCAAGGATAAATACATGAAATACAAGAAAATTTATACAGTATAAATGAACTGGGTATAGAAAATGGACAAGTATCGATAAACTTGGTCCATAAAATCAACATGTATAAATAAATGACTTCCAGGAAAAAAGCAAGGATAAATACATAAAAAAAAGAAAATTTATACAGTATAAATGAACTGGGTATAAAAAATGGACAAGTATCGATAAACTTGGTCCATAAAATCAACATGTATAAATAAATGACTTCCAGGATATAAGCAAGGATAAATACATGAAATACAAGAAAATTTTTACAGTATAAATGAAATGGGTATAGGAAATGCACAAGTATCGATAAACTTGGTCCATAAAATCAACATTTATAAATAAATGACTTCCAGGAAATAAGCAAGGATAAATACATGAAATACAAGAAAATTTATACAGTATAAATGAACTGGGTATAGAAAATGGACAAGTATCGATAAACTTGGTCCATAAAATCAACATGTATAAATAAATGACTTCCAGGAAATAAGCAAGGATAAATACATGAAATACAAGAAAATTTATACAGAATAAATGAACTGGGTATAGGAAATGGACAAGTATCGATAAACTTGGTCCATAAAATCAACATGTATAAATAAATGACTTCCAGGAAATAAGCAAGGATAAATACATAAAAAAAAGAAAATTTATACAGTATAAATGAACTGGGTATAGAAAATGGACAAGTATCGATAAACTTGGTCCATAAAATCAACATGTATAAATAAACGACTTCCAGGAAATAAGCAAGGATAAATACATGAAATACAAGAAAATTTATACAGTATAAATGAACTGGGTATAGGAAATGGACAAGTATCGATAAACTTGGTCCATAAAATCAACATTTATAAATAAATGACTTCCAGGAAATAAGAAATGATAAATTCATAAAATACAAGAAAATTTATACAGTATAAATGAACTGGGTATAGAAAATGGACAAGTATCGATAAACTTGGTCCATAAAATCAACATGTATAAATAAATGACTTCCAGGAAATAAGCAAGGATAAATACATGAAATACAAGAAAATTTATAAAGTATAAATGAACTGGGTATAGGAAATGGACAAGTATCGATAAACTTGGTCCATAAAATCAACATTTATAAATAAATGACTTCCAGGAAATAAGCAAGGATAGATACATGAAATACAAGAAAATTTATACAGTATAAATGAACTGGGTATAGAAAATGGACAAGTATCGATAAACTTGGTCCATAAAATCAACATGTATAAATAAATGACTTCCAGGAAATAAGCAAGGATAAATACATAAAAAAAAGAAAATTTATACAGTATAAATGAACTGGGTATAGAAAATGGACAAGTATCGATAAACTTGGTCCATAAAATCAACATGTATAAATAAATGACTTCCAGGAAATAAGCAAGGATAAATACATGAAATACAAGAAAATTTATACAGTATAAATGAACTGGGAAAGGTAATGGACAAGTATCGATAAACTTGGTCCATAAATCAACATGTATAAATAAATGACTACCAGGAAATAAGCAAGGATAAATACATGAAATACAAGAAAATTTATACAGTATAAATGAACTGGGTATAGAAAATGGACAAGTATCGATAAACTTGATCCATAAAATCAACATGTATAAATAAATGACTTCCAGGAAATAAGCAAGGATAAATACATGAAATACAAGAAAATTTATACAGTATAAATGAACTGGGTATAGAAAATGGACAAGTATCGATAAACTTGGTCCATAAAATCAACATTTATAAATAAATGACTTCCAGGAAATAAGCAAGGATAAATACATGAAATACAAGAAAATTTATACAGTATAAATGAACTGGGTATAAAAAATGGACAAGTATCGATAAACTTGGTCCATAAAATCAACATGTATAAATAAATGACTTCCAGGAAATAAGCAAGGATAAATACATTAAAAAAAGAAAATTTATACAGTATAAATGAACTGGGTATAGAAAATGGACAAGTATCGATAAACTTGGTCCATAAAATCAACATGTATAAATAAATGACTTCCAGGAAATAAGCAAGGATAAATACATGAAATACAAGAAAATTTATACAGTATAAATGAACTGGGTATAGGAAATGGACAAGTATCGATAAACTTGGTCCATAAAATCAACATTTATAAATAAATGACTTCCAGGAAATAAGCAAGGATAAATACATGAAATACAAGAAAATTTATACAGTATAAATGAACTGGGTAAGGAAAATGGACAAGTATCGATAAACTTGGTCCATAAAATCAACATGTATAAATAAATGACTTCCAGGAAATAAGCAAGGATAAATACATGAAATACAAGAAAATTTATACAGTATAAATGAACTGGGTATAGGAAATGGACAAGTATCGATAAACTTGGTCCATAAAATCAACATTTATAAATAAATGACTTCCAGGAAATAAGCAAGGATAAATACATGAAATACAAGAAAATTTATACAGTATAAATGAACTGGGTATAGAAAATGGACAAGTATCGATAAACTTGGTCCATAAAATCAACATGTATAAATAAATGACTTCCAGGAAAAAAGCAAGGATAAATACATAAAAAAAAGAAAATTTATACAGTATAAATGAACTGGGTATAAAAAATGGACAAGTATCGATAAACTTGGTCCATAAAATCAACATGTATAAATAAATGACTTCCAGGATATAAGCAAGGATAAATACATGAAATACAAGAAAATTTTTACAGTATAAATGAAATGGGTATAGGAAATGCACAAGTATCGATAAACTTGGTCCATAAAATCAACATTTATAAATAAATGACTTCCAGGAAATAAGCAAGGATAAATACATGAAATACAAGAAAATTTATACAGTATAAATGAACTGGGTATAGAAAATGGACAAGTATCGATAAACTTGGTCCATAAAATCAACATGTATAAATAAATGACTTCCAGGAAATAAGCAAGGATAAATACATGAAATACAAGAAAATTTATACAGAATAAATGAACTGGGTATAGGAAATGGACAAGTATCGATAAACTTGGTCCATAAAATCAACATGTATAAATAAACGACTTCCAGGAAATAAGCAAGGATAAATAAATGAAATACAAGAAAATTTATACAGTATAAATGAACTGGGTATAGAAAATGGACAAGTATCGATAAACTTGGTCCATAAAATCAACATGTATAAATAAATGACTTCCAGGAAATAGGCAAGGATAAATACATGAAATACAAGAAAATTTATACAGTATAAATGAACTGGGTATAGAAAATGGACAAGTATCGATAAACTTGGTCCATAAAATCAACATGTATAAATAAATGACTTCCAGGAAATAAGCAAGGATAAATACATGAAATACAAGAAACTTTATACAGTATAAATGAACTGGGAAAGGTAATGGACAAGTATCGATAAACTTGGTCCATAAATCTACATGTATAAATAAATGACTACCAGGAAATAAGCAAGGATAAATACATGAAATACAAGAAAATTTATACAGTATAAATGAACTGGGTATAGAAAATGGACAAGTATCGATAAACTTGATCCATAAAATCAACATGTATAAATAAATGACTTCCAGGAAATAAGCAAGGATAAATACATAAAAAAAAGAAAATTTATACAGTATAAATGAACTGGGTATAGAAAATGGACAAGTATCGATAAACTTGGTCCATAAAATCAACATGTATAAATAAATGACTTCCAGGAAATAAGCAAGGATAAATACATGAAATACAAGAAAATTTATACAGTATAAATGAACTGGGAAAGGTAATGGACAAGTATCGATAAACTTGGTCCATAAATCAACATGTATAAATAAATGACTACCAGGAAATAAGCAAGGATAAATACATGAAATACAAGAAAATTTATACAGTATAAATGAACTGGGTATAGAAAATGGACAAGTATCGATAAACTTGATCCATAAAATCAACATGTATAAATAAATGACTTCCAGGAAATAAGCAAGGATAAATACATGAAATACAAGAAAATTTATACAGTATAAATGAACTGGGTATAGAAAATGGACAAGTATCGATAAACTTGGTCCATAAAATCAACATTTATAAATAAATGACTTCCAGGAAATAAGCAAGGATAAATACATGAAATACAAGAAAATTTATACAGTATAAATGAACTGGGTATAAAAAATGGACAAGTATCGATAAACTTGGTCCATAAAATCAACATGTATAAATAAATGACTTCCAGGAAATAAGCAAGGATAAATACATTAAAAAAAGAAAATTTATACAGTATAAATGAACTGGGTATAGAAAATGGACAAGTATCGATAAACTTGGTTCATAAAATCAACATGTATAAATAAATGACTTCCAGGAAATAAGCAAGGATAAATACATGAAATACAAGAAAATTTATACAGTATAAATGAACTGGGTATAGGAAATGGACAAGTATCGATAAACTTGGTCCATAAAATCAACATTTATAAATAAATGACTTCCAGGAAATAAGCAAGGATAAATACATGAAATACAAGAAAATTTATACAGTATAAATGAACTGGGTAAGGAAAATGGACAAGTATCGATAAACTTGGTCCATAAAATCAACATGTATAAATAAATGACTTCCAGGAAATAAGCAAGGATAAATACATGAAATACAAGAAAATTTATACAGTATAAATGAACTGGGTATAGGAAATGGACAAGTATCGATAAACTTGGTCCATAAAATCAACATTTATAAATAAATGACTTCCAGGAAATAAGCAAGGATAAATACATGAAATACAAGAAAATTTATACAGTATAAATGAACTGGGTATAGAAAATGGACAAGTATCGATAAACTTGGTCCATAAAATCAACATGTATAAATAAATGACTTCCAGGAAAAAAGCAAGGATAAATACATAAAAAAAAGAAAATTTATACAGTATAAATGAACTGGGTATAAAAAATGGACAAGTATCGATAAACTTGGTCCATAAAATCAACATGTATAAATAAATGACTTCCAGGATATAAGCAAGGATAAATACATGAAATACAAGAAAATTTTTACAGTATAAATGAAATGGGTATAGGAAATGCACAAGTATCGATAAACTTGGTCCATAAAATCAACATTTATAAATAAATGACTTCCAGGAAATAAGCAAGGATAAATACATGAAATACAAGAAAATTTATACAGTATAAATGAACTGGGTATAGAAAATGGACAAGTATCGATAAACTTGGTCCATAAAATCAACATGTATAAATAAATGACTTCCAGGAAATAAGCAAGGATAAATACATGAAATACAAAAAATTTATACAGAATAAATGAACTGGGTATAGGAAATGGACAAGTATCGATAAACTTGGTCCATAAAATCAACATGTATAAATAAACGACTTCCAGGAAATAAGCAAGGATAAATAAATGAAATACAAGAAAATTTATACAGTATAAATGAACTGGGTATAGAAAATGGACAAGTATCGATAAACTTGGTCCATAAAATCAACATGTATAAATAAATGACTTCCAGGAAATAGGCAAGGATAAATACATGAAATACAAGAAAATTTATACAGTATAAATGAACTGGGTATAGAAAATGGACAAGTATCGATAAACTTGGTCCATAAAATCAACATGTATAAATAAATGACTTCCAGGAAATAAGCAAGGATAAATACATGAAATACAAGAAACTTTATACAGTATAAATGAACTGGGAAAGGTAATGGACAAGTATCGATAAACTTGGTCCATAAATCTACATGTATAAATAAATGACTACCAGGAAATAAGCAAGGATAAATACATGAAATACAAGAAAATTTATACAGTATAAATGAACTGGGTATAGAAAATGGACAAGTATCGATAAACTTGATCCATAAAATCAACATGTATAAATAAATGACTTCCAGGAAATAAGCAAGGATAAATACATGAAATACAAGAAAATTTATACAGTATAAATGAACTGGGTATAGAAAATGGACAAGTATCGATAAACTTGGTCCATAAAATCAACATGTATAAATAAATGACTTCCAGGAAATAAGCAAGGACAAATACATGAAATACAAGAAAATTTATACAGTATAAATGAACTGGGTATTGAAAATGGACAAGTATCGATAAACTTGGTCCATAAAATCAACATTTATAAATAAATGACTTCCAGGAAATAAGCAAGGATAAATACATGAAATACAAGAAAATTTATACAGTATAAATGAACTGGGTATAAAAAATGGACAAGTATCGATAAACTTGGTCCATAAAATCAACATGTATAAATAAATGACTTCCAGGAAATAAGCAAGGATAAATACATAAAAAAAAGAAAATTTATACAGTATAAATGAACTGGGTATAGAAAATGGACAAGTATCGATAAACATGGTCCATAAAATCAACATGTATAAATAAATGACTTCCAGGAAATAAGCAAGGATAAATACATGAAATACAAGAAATTTATACAGTATAAATGAACTGGGTGTAGGAAATGGACAAGTATCGATAAACTTGGTCCATAAAATCAACATGTATAAATAAACGACTTCCAGGAAATAAGCAAGGATAAATAAATGAAATACAAGAAAATTTATACAGTATAAATGAACTGGGTATAGAAAATGGACATGTATCGATAAACTTGGTCCATAAAATCAACATGTATAAATAAATGACTTCCAGGAAATAGGCAAGGATAAATACATGAAATACAAGAAAATTTATACAGTATAAATGAACTGGGTATAGAAAATGGACAAGTATCGATAAAGTAGTAGTAGTAGTAGGATTGGGATTTTGTAGGTGCATCGACAGCTAAGGTCATTTAGCACCTTACAGTACAGTATATTATTACATTTCATTTTTTAACTAGAATGTCACGTTTAAATTTAAAATTCAATGATACTTGAACAAGGTAATCACGGTAATGAATACTGGAGTCAATGTTTAAAACCTGTGAAAGAGGCCAGCCTCCTTCAGGAAGGATAAAACTCTATCTACCCTTGAGGAATTGTCGCCAAGGATGTCGTCTAAATCACCAGTGATAAGGTATTTGCTGCGCAGATCAGAGTACTTACGACAGTCTGTCAGAAGGTGTCTTACAGTGACTAGAGAGTGGCAATCCTCGCATTGAGGTGGTACCCGAGGGATGGAGAACAGGTACGAATGTGTCAGGGCACTATGCCCAATCCTCAACCGAGTAAGGACTACCTCCTCTCTTCTACTGTTTCTGACAGAGGACGCCCAGTGCCTTGTGTCATTCTTGATCAGACGCAGCTTGTTCTCCTTCATAGAATGCCATGAAAGGTGCCAATCCTTCAGAGTAGAGCTCCTGAATGCGGCCCGTAGGTCTCCCGAGACGACGGCATCCCTATCGATCTCGGGTTTGCCTAGAGCTTCCTTGGCTGCTTTATCAGCAGCCTCATTGCCTGCTATTCCTACGTGGCCGGGGACCCACATGAATTTAACATGGGTCCCTCTTTCCTTAAGGTGAGTCAAAGAGATTTGTACAGCCTTCACTATCGGGTGTACAGGATCGTAGCAGGCAATGGCTTTCAGTGCACTCATTGAGTTGGAGCAAACCAGGATCGGATTGTCATGACAATCAATGCCATCCAGGGCGAGCTTTATGGCTGTAAGCTCCGCTGTATATACGCTACAAATTGGATGTAGCTTAGCCCCAAAGGATCTGTGCGAGGTGACAAAAGCACAGGCGCACTCTGTCTCGGACTTTGACCCGTCTGTAAAGATGACTTCGGAGTCCGGACATTGGTGTAGGACCTCGGCAAAGGAGGACCTGAGCTCGGCAGGGACTGAATCTTCTTTCGATCTACCTGCTATTACGAAAGAGATGTCTGGCCGAGGGATGTGCCATGGAGGAACGCGAGAGGGGCATATTCTGGACACAGTAGGGAGTGTAAAATCAATGTTCTCTATAAAATTATAAAATCGAACACACAGCGGCTTAGTTGCACGTGGTCTCATGTTAAAAACATTCAATAAATTATGGTTAAAAACTATTTTAAAACACGGGTGCGACGGAAGCGCCATAAGTTTGCTGACATAGTTGCACATCAGGGCAGTTCTCCTGATCTCTAGAGGTGGTTCGCCAGCATCGCTATAAATGCTGACGATAGGGCTAGTTCTAAATGCCCCAGTTGCCATTCTCAGGCCTGCATTGTGCAACGATGTCAGCGGACGCAAATACGATGGTCGTGTCGCACCATAAATAAAACAGCCATAGTCGAGTTTAGACCTCATCGATGCCCTGTAAAGGAGGAGCATTGACGTGCGGTCTGCTCCCCAGGACTGGTTTGTTAGAACTTTTAAAATATTCATGGAAGACTGTACCTTCAATTTTATTTTTTTAATATGAGCCCTCCAGTCGAGTCGACGGTCTAAGTGCATTCCAAGAAAGCGAACGGATTCCACGAAATTTAGAACGTGGTTTCCCAACCGTAATGTAGGTTGGGGGAAAATACCACGGCGCCGGTGAAAGTGGACACAACAAGTCTTCTCGACAGAGAAACGAAAGCCGTTCATAATAGACCACTTCCACAATCGTTGAAGCGTCATTTGCAATTGCCTCACTGAAGTAGAGAGCTTGGACGACCGACAGAATATTCCCAGGTCGTCCACAAAGAGAGAGGCTTCGACTGGTGATGAGATGCAGGACACCACGTCGTTTATGGCGATTGCAAATAACGTGACGCTTAATACAGATCCCTGTGGAATACCATTCTATTGACTTTTATAAAAAAATTTTTTATAAAAGTCAATAAATTACCTTTAAAACCCCATTTACGCAAAGTTTTTAAAATCTTAAAACGCCAGGTAGTGTCGTAGGCTTTCTCCAAGTCAAAGAAAATGCCTAAGACATGTTGTCCTCGAAGAAAAGCCACTTTGATGAAGGAGTCTATCCGAACAAGATGGTCGATTGTACTCCTGTGCCTCCGAAAACCACACTGGATATTAGAGAGAAGGTTACGCCCCTCAAGACACCAAACTAGACGTCTATTAACCATTCTCTCCATCAGCTTGCACAGACATGAAGTAAGAGAGATTGGTCGGTAGTTTCCCAGGACAGATTTGTCTTTTCCCTGCTTGGGAATAGGGATCACTACCGACTCCCGCCAAGAATCTGGGAATGCTCCATCCTTCCATACACGGTTGAAAGTGTAAAGCATCTCTTCCATTCTTTCCTGGGGAACTCGCCTCAGAAATGCGTTGTGGATACCATCCGCACCTGGAGCACTGTCCCTCAGGTCAGCAATGGCTGATTGGAGCTCCCACGGCGTAAAGGGCTCATTGTAGCTAGCAGAAAATCGACCCGGACGAATAGGAGCTGCTGCTCCCTCCTCGCGACATTTGATTGTCACGAATGTCTGGTCGTAATTGGCTGAGCTACTAATTTGGGCATAATGCTCCCCAAATGCCTCTGCGACATCCACGGGTTGCATCGCTATGACCCCATTCACTTCCACAGATGGCGTTGTGGAAGAGTGAAATACGCCTGCAATTCGCTTCACTTTCCTCCATATCTGTGCAACTGGTGTGCGCGAGTTTATGGATGTGACATAGTCCATCCAGGATTTACGCTTAGCATCACCCACTACCTGGCGGGCTTTCGCACGTAGTTTGCGAAAAGCCTCGAGATTCCTACTCGTGGGATGTTTATTAAATATCCGTAGGGCCTTCTTTCGCTTTTTGATAGCTGCAGCACAATCATCGTTCCACCAAGGCACTGGTGGACGACGTGGCCTGCCTGAAGAGAGCGGAATGCTCTGTTCTGCTGCTCGTATAATGGCCGTGGTGAGGGCCGCTACATTTGCGTTGGCGCTTCGAGTAGGCTCGTACATAAATTTAAAATTTTCATTAAAAACTTCCCAGTTGGCTTTCTTCAGAAGCCATTTCTGGGGGACAGTAAAATCTGGGTTAAAACCGCTTTTTTGGATAAGAAGGGGAAAGTGATCACTTCCACAGAGGTCATTATGGGACTTAAGTTTAAAATGAGGGGCAACCCTACTGCTGCAGATTAATAAATCTATTGCAGAGTATTCCCCTGTAAAAGAGTTAAAACGTGTCTTTTCATTTTTGTTTATTAAAATCAAGTTAAAATTCGTTAAAATTTTCTCCAGTAGACGACCACGCCGATTAAAATCTCTCCCTTCATCGCCCCATAGGGGACTGTGTGCGTTAAAATCTCCTAGTAGAAGGAACGGTTTGGGCAGTTGTTGAATCAGCTCCACCAATGTTTCCTCCGTCACCGGTGCCCGTTCCGGGAGATACACATTACAAAATGTAATCGTCTCCGGAAGGGCAACTCTGACCGCTACAGCTTGCAAGGGGGAGCGCAGGTCCACCCGAGAGGTGTAAAGGGTCTCCCGAATGGCCACCGCAACTCCGCCTTGAGCCCGCTCTCCGCTAAGGTCGTCCTCGCGGTACATGGTGTAGCCCTTTAACTGTGGTGTGTCACTGGCTTTAAAGTGTGTTTCCTGTAAAAAAATTAAACAAGGGTTAAAGTCCTGTATAAGGAGCTTCAACTCCTCTCGTCTTTTAAAATAACCATTCATGTTCCATTGAATGGCAAACATCTTTGTTGGGTTGGTTAAAATATTAAATATCTTAAAAATATAAATAAATAAAATTGTATTAAAATGAAAAGACTAAAAAACTGTCCTACTCTGTGGAAGACAAGCTTACCTACTAAGCTTTAACTTTCTCCCCTTCTGTCGATTTAGGAGGATGGTACGCAGTTGGTCTTCGTCCAACTGGTCCTCCTCCATATCCTCCTCGTTAGCCACATGTGGATCTCGAGGAGGTGAATGCAGTGGAGTGACAGCACTCCTACTGCGACTTGGGACCTTCTCAGACTGACCCTTTAGTGGTGCAGTCTGATCCATCCCTTCCTCGTTGGCCACATGATGGTCTCGAGAAGGTGAAGGCAGTGGAGTGACATCACTCCTACTGCGCCTTACAACTTTTGCAGACTGATTTTTTGGTGGTGCAGTCTGGGACACCACGTTGCTGGATTTCTCCCCAGCGACTTCCCTTTTGGAGGGCTTCTTTTCTACGTTCCTTTCCTTCTTCTTTGTCTCTTTTGTCTTCGGTACCAGGGTTTCCGTCTGCGTGCTGATGGTAACCTTCTTCACAGAAGTTGCTGCCACTGACGCAAAAGACCTTGAAAACGTTGGAGCAACCATTGTCCTGTATTTCTTCCTAGCCTCGAGGTACGGGATCTTCTCCGTCACCTTGATCTCCATGATCTTTTTTTCCTCCTGCAGCTTAGGGCAATCTCGTGAGTAGACCGGATGCGGTCCCTCACAATTGCCACAAAGAGCAGGGCTGGCACAGGGCTCCTCATCGTGCTTCTCCTTCGCACATTTTGGGCAGGTGGGCTTGCCCTTGCACCGTAGTGCAGTGTGCCCGAAGGACTGGCACTGGAAGCAGCGCATGGGGCTAGGGATAAATGGCCTCACAGGACATGATTCGTATCCAACGAACACCTTCTCTGGCAGTTTGTCGAACGCGAACGTGAGCACAACAGAGGTCGTATTTATCGTCTCACCGTTCCGTTTCGTCGTCAGTCTACGACAGGAGATGACTCCTTGGGGAGCCATCTCCTTCGTTATCTCCTCGACGTCGACATAGAGAAGGTCGTAGCATGATATAACGCCACTACATGTATTTAAGGTCTTATGCGTCTCAACTCTCACTGGGATGTCATGCAGAGTTGTCATCGACAGCAACTTCTGGCTCTGCTTATCATCAGATGTTTCTATAAGCAGGGTACCATCTCTCAGTTTCTTTACAGACTCTAACTTTCCTGGCACCGAGCCAGACAGAACCTTGTGAATTAGGAAGGGAGACACCTTCGTCAGGGTCTCTCCTTCCTTAGCACACTTTACAATTAAATATTTTCGGCAACTGCCAGCAGCTGAGTCTCCCCCGCCCATTTCAGGGCGGGATCTTTTTGGAGGAGGAGAAGATTGAGTGGCCGTAAAAAGAGCCATAAGTGGATTTGGATATTCGTCCTCTGGTCTCCGCACCCACCACGGAGCCACAAATGGGACGCCACACCACAAACTGATGCAGACGCCAGGGCTAACCAGAAGGATATAGCGCCTCTGACTTGGTTGTCTGCTTCGGGTAAGATCTCCAGTGCATGGGCTAGCCAAACCCATGCACCTTCGACCCCCCTACACAGACCCCCATAGCCTCCGCACTCGCCGACCGGAACGTCAAGACGTGACGGCAAGCCGATTCATCGGGTGTGGCTAGCACCCGACGTCCCGTTTACAGTGAGTCCGAGGCCGAAGTGGTGTGTTGCTCACGGATCGCATCTTGAGCATCCGAAACCCAGATGGAGTCCGGTGAGCTCAACCACCAGGCATCCCATTCCCACCTTACGGGTCTCCACGCACGGCAAACACGCGGGCGGGCCAATAGCCGGATGTTATGGCTGAAACTCAAACAGCAGACCCACATGCTGTTTGGAAACTATCCTGAGTTAACTGTGGGTTTTTTTCGAGGTTGTCTCCTCGCCCATTGGTCGCCTCTTACGACCAGCAGAGGGGCTGCGGGAGTATTCTACCCCCCTTCCAGGAAATAAGCAAGGATAAATACAAGAAAATTTATACAGTATAAATGAACTTGGTATAGAAAATGGACAAGTATCGATAAACTTGGTCCATAAAATCAACATGTATAAATAAATGACTTCCAGGAAATAAGCAAGGATAAATACATGAAATACAAGAAAATTTATACAGTATAAATGAACTGGGAAAGGTAATGGACAAGTATCGATAAACTTGGTCCATAAATCTACATGTATAAATAAATGACTACCAGGAAATAAGCAAGGATAAATACATGAAATACAAGAAAATTTATACAGTATAAATGAACTGGGTATAGAAAATGGACAAGTATCGATAAACTTGATCCATAAAATCAACATGTATAAATAAATGACTTCCAGGAAATAAGCAAGGATAAATACATGAAATACAAGAAAATTTATACAGTATAAATGAACTGGGTATAGAAAATGGACAAGTATCGATAAACTTGGTCCATAAAATCAACATGTATAAATAAATGACTTCCAGGAAATAAGCAAGGACAAATACATGAAATACAAGAAAATTTATACAGTATAAATGAACTGGGTATAGAAAATGGACAAGTATCGATAAACTTGGTCCATAAAATCAACATTTATAAATAAATGACTTCCAGGAAATAAGCAAGGATAAATACATGAAATACAAGAAAATTTTTACAGTATAAATGAACTGGGTATAAAAAATGGACAAGTATCGATAAACTTGGTCCATAAAATCAACATGTATAACTAAATGACTTCCAGGAAATAAGCAAGGATAAATACATAAAAAAAAGAAAATTTATACAGTATAAATGAACTGGGTATAGAAAATGGACAAGTATCGATAAACATGGTCCATAAAATCAACATGTATAAATAAATGACTTCCAGGAAATAAGCAAGGATAAATACATGAAATACAAGAAAATTTATACAGTATAAATGAACTGGGTATAGAAAATGGACAAGTATCGATAAACTTGGTCCATAAAATCAACATGTATAAATAAATGACTTCCAGGAAATAAGCAAGGATAAATACATGAAATACAAGAAAATTTATACAGTATAAATGAACTGGGTATAGGAAATGGACAAGTATCGATAAACTTGGTCCATAAAATCAACATTTATAAATAAATGACTTCCAGGAAATAAGCAAGGATAAGTACATGAAATACAAGAAAATTTATACAGTATAAATGAACTGGGTATAGAAAATGGACAACTATCGATAAACTTGGTCCATAAAATCAACATGTATAAATGAATGACTTCCAGGAAATAAGCAAGGATAAATACATGAAATACAAGAAAATTTATACAGTATAAATGAACTGGGTATAGGAAATGGACAAGTATCGAAAAACTTGGTCCATAAAATCAACATGTATAATTAAACGACTTCCAGGAAATAAGCAAGGATAAATAAATGAAATACAAGAAAATTTATACAGTATAAATGAACTGGGTATAGAAAATGGACAAGTATCGATAAACTTGGTCCATAAAATCAACATGTATAAATAAATGACTTCCAGGAAATAAGCAAGGATAAATACATGAAATACAAGAAAATTTATACAGTATAAATGAACTGGGTATAGAAAATGGACAAGTATCGATAAACTTGGTCCATAAAATCAACATGTATAAATAAATGACTTCCAGGAAATAAGCAAGGATAAATACAAGAAAATTTATACAGTATAAATGAACTTGGTATAGAAAATGGACAAGTATCGATAAACTTGGTCCATAAAATCAACATGTATAAATAAATGACTTCCAGGAAATAAGCAAGGATAAATACATGAAATACAAGAAAATTTATACAGTATAAATGAACTGGGTATAGAAAATGGACAAGTATCGATAAACTTGATCCATAAAATCAACATGTATAAATAAATGACTTCCAGGAAATAAGCAAGGATAAATACATAAAATACAAGAAAATTTATACAGTATAAATGAACTGGGTATAGAAAATGGAAAAGTATCGATAAACTTGGTCCATAAAATCAACATGTATAAATAAATGACTTCCAGGAAATAAGCAAGGACAAATACATGAAATACAAGAAAATTTATACAGTATAAATGAACTGGGTATAGAAAATGGACAAGTAACGAAAAACTTGGTCCATAAAATCAACATGTATAAATAAATGACTTCCAGGAAATAAGCAAGGATAAATACATGAAATACAAGAAAATTTATACAGTATAAATGAACTGGGTATAGAAATGGACAAGCATCGATAAACTTGGTCCATAAAATCAACATGTATAAATAAACGACTTCCAGGAAATAAGCAAGGATAAATAAATGAAATACAAGAAAATTTATACAGTATAAATGAACTGGGTATAGAAAATGGACAAGTATCGATAAACTTGGTCCATAAAATCAACATGTATAAATAAATGACTTCCAGGAAATAAGCAAGGATAAATACATGAAATACAAGAAAATTTATACAGTATAAATGAACTGGGTATAGAAAATGGACAAATATCGATAAACTTGGTCCATAAAATCAACATGTATAAATAAATGACTTCCAGGAAATAAGCAAGGATAAATACAAGAAAATTTATACAGTATAAATGAACTTGGTATAGAAAATGGACAAGTATCGATAAACTTGGTCCATAAAATCAACATGTATAAATAAATGACTTCCAGGAAATAAGCAAGGATAAATACATGAAATACAAGAAAATTTATACAGTATAAATGAACTGGGAAAGGTAATGGACAAGTATCGATAAACTTGGTCCATAAATCAACATGTATAAATAAATGACTTCCAGGAAATAAGCAAGGATAAATACATGAAATACAAGAAAATTTATACAGTATAAATGAACTGGGTATAGAAAATGGACGAGTATCGATAAACTTGATCCATAAAATCAACATGTATAAATAAATGACTTCCAGGAAATAAGCAAGGATAAATACATGAAATACAAGAAAATTTATACAGTATAAATGAACTGGGTATAGAAAATGGACGAGTATCGATAAACTTGGTCCATAAAATCAACATGTATAAATAAATGACTTCCAGGAAATAAGCAAGGACAAATACATGAAATACAAGAAAATTTATACAGTATAAATGAACTGGGTATAGAAAATGGACAAGTATCGATAAACTTGGTCCATAAAATCAACATGTATAAATAAAGGACTTCCAGGAAATAAGCAAGGATAAATACATGAAATACAAGAAAATTTATACAGTATAAATGAACTGGGTATAGGAAATGGACAAGTATCGATAAACTTGGTCCATAAAATCAACATGTATAAATAAACGACTTCCAGGAAATAAGCAAGGATAAATACATGAAATACAAGAAAATTTATACAGTATAAATGAACTGGGTATAGGAAATGGACAAGTATCGATAAACTTGGTCCATAAAATCAACATGTATAAATAAACGACTTCCAGGAAATAAGCAAGGATAAATACATGAAATACAAGAAAATCTATACAGTATAAATGAACTGGGTATAGGAAATTGACAAGTATCGATAAACTTGGTCCATAAAATCAACATTTATAAATAAACGACTTCCAGGAAATAAGCAAGGATAAATACATGAAATACAAGAAAATTTATACAGTATAAATGAACTGGGTATAGAAAATGGACAAGTATCGATAAACTTGGTCCATAAAATCAACATGTATAAATTAATGACTTCCAGGAAATAAGCAAGGATAAATACATGAAATGCAAGAAAATTTATACAGTATAAATGAACTGGGTATAGAAAATGGACAAGTATCGATAAACTTGGTCCATAAAATCAACATGTATAAATAAATGACTTCCAGGAAATAAGCAAGGATAAATACATGAAATACAAGAAAATTTATACAGTATAAATGAACTGGGTATAGAAAATGGACAAGTATCGATAAACTTGGTCCATAAAATCAACATGTATAAATAAATGACTTCCAGGAAATAAGCAAGGATAAATACAAGAAAATTTATACAGTATAAATGAACTTGGTATAGAAAATGGACAAGTATCGATAAACTTGGTCCATAAAATCAACATGTATAAATAAATGACTTCCAGGAAATAAGCAAGGATAAATACATGAAATACAAGAAAATTTATACAGTATAAATGAACTGGGAAAGGTAATGGACAAGTATCGATAAACTTGGTCCATAAATCAACATGTATAAATAAATGACTTCCAGGAAATAAGCAAGGATAAATACATGAAATACAAGAAAATTTATACAGTATAAATGAACTGGGTATAGAAAATGGACAAGTATCGATAAACTTGGTCCATAAAATCCACATGTATAAATAAATGACTTCCAGGAAATAAGCAAGGATAAATACATGAAATACAAGAAAATTTATACAGTATAAATGAACTGGGTATAGAAAATGGACAAGTATCGATAAACTTGGTCCATAAAATCAACATGTATAAATAAATGACTTCCAGGAAATAAGCAAGGACAAATACATGAAATACAAGAAAATTTATACAGTATAAATGAACTGGGTATAGAAAATGGACAAGTATCGATAAACTAGGTCCATAAAATCAACATGTATAAATAAATGACTTCCAGGAAATAAGCAAGGATAAATACATGAAATACAAGAAAATTTATACAGTATAAATGAACTGGGTATAGGAAATGGACAAGTATCGATAAACTTGGTCCATAAATCAACATGTATAAATAAACGACTTCCAGGAAATAAGCAAGGATAAATACATGAAATACAAGAAAATTTATACAGTATAAATGAACTGGGTATAGGAAATGGACAAGTATCGATAAACTTGGTCCATAAAATCAACATGTATAAATAAACGACTTCCAGGAAATAAGCAAGGATAAATACATGAAATACAAGAATATTTATACAGTATAAATGAACTGGGTATAGGAAATTGACAAGTATCGATAAACTTGGTCCATAAAATCAACATTTATAAATAAACGACTTCCAGGAAATAAGCAAGGATAAATACATGAAATACAAGAAAATTTATACAGTATAAATGAACTGGGTATAGAAAATGGACAAGTATCGATAAACTTGGTCCATAAAATCAACATGTATAAATTAATGACTTCCAGGAAATAAGCAAGGATAAATACATGAAATACAAGAAAATTTATACAGTATAAATGAACTGGGTATAGGAAATGGACAAGTATCGATAAACTTGGTCCATAAAATCAACATGTATAAATAAACGACTTCCAGGAAATAAGCAAGGTAAAATAAATGAAATACAAGAAAATTTATACAGTATCAATGAACTGAGTATAGAAAATGGACAAGTATCGATAAACTTGGTCCATAAAATCAACATGTATAAATAAATGACTTCCAGGAAATAAGCAAGGATAAATACATGAAATACAAGAAAATTTATACAGTATAAATGAACTGGGTATAGAAAATGGACAAGTATCGATAAACTTGGTCCATAAAATCAACATGTATAAATAAATGACTTCCAGGAAATAAGCAAGGATAAATACATGAAATACAAGAAAATTTATACAGTATAAATGAACTGGGAAAGGTAATGGACAAGTATCGATAAACTTGGTCGATAAATCAACATGTATAAATAAATGACTACCAGGAAATAAGCAAGGATAAATACATGAAATACAAGAAAATTTATACAGTATAAATGAACTGGGTATAGAAAATGGACAAGTATCGACAAACTTGATCCATAAAATCAACATGTATAAATAAATGACTTCCAGGAAATAAGCAAGGATAAATACATGAAATACAAGAAAATTTATACAGTATAAATGAACTGGGTATAGAAAATGGACAAGTATCGATAAACTTGGTCCATAAAATCAACATTTATAAATAAATGACTTCCAGGAAATAAGCAAGGATAAATACATGAAATACAAGAAAATTTATACAGTATAAATGAACTGGGTATAAAAAATGGACAAGTATCGATAAACTTGGTCCATAAAATCAACATGTATAAATAAATGACTTCCAGGAAATAAGCAAGGATAAATACATTAAAAAAGGAAATTTATACAGTATGAATGAACTGGGTATAGAAAATGGACAAGTATCGATAAACTTGGTCCATAAAATCAACATGTATAAATAAATGACTTCCAGGAAATAAGCAAGGATAAATACATGAAATACAAGAAAATTTATACATTATAAATGAACTGGGTATAGGAAATGGACAAGTATCGATAAACTTGGTCCATAAAATCAACATGTATAAATAAATGACTTCCAGGAAATAAGCAAGGATAAATACATGAAATACAAGAAAATTTATACAGTATAAATGAACTGGGTATAGGAAATGGACAAGTATCGATAAACTTGGTCCATAAAATCAACATTTATAAATAAACGACTTCCAGGAAATAAGCAAGGATAAATACATGAAATACAAGAAAATTTATACAGTATAAATGAACTGGGTATAGCAAATGGACAAGTATCGATTAACTTGGTCCATAAAATCAACATGTATAAATAAATGACTTCCAGGAAAAAAGCAAGGATAAATACATAAAAAAAAGTAAATTTATACAGTATAAATGAACTGGGTATAAAAAATGGACAAGTATCGATAAACTTGGTCCATAAAATCAACATGTATAAATAAATGACTTCCAGGAAATAAGCAAGGATAAATACATGAAATACAAGAAAATTTATACAGTATAAATGAACTGGGTATAGAAAATGGACAAGTATCGATAAACTTGGTCCATAAAATCAACATGTATAAATAAATGACTTCCAGGAAATAAGCAAGGATAAATACATGAAATACAAGAAAATTTATACAGAATAAATGAACTGGGAAAGGTAATGGACAAGTATCGATAAACTTGGTCCATAAATCAACATGTATAAATAAATGACTTCCAGGAAATAAGCAAGGATAAATACATGAAATACAAGAAAATTTATACAGTATAAATGAACTGGGTATAGAAAATGGACAAGTATCGATAAACTTGATCCATAAAATCAACATGTATAAATAAATGACTACCAGGAAATAAGCCAGGATAAATACATGAAATACAAGAAAATTTATACAGTATAAATGAACTGGGTATAGAAAATGGACAAGTATCGATAAACTTGGTCCATAAAATCAACATGTATAAATAAATGACTTCCAGGAAATAGGCAAGGATAAATACATGAAATACAAGAAAATTTATACAGTATAAATGAACTGGGTATAGAAAATGGACAAGTATCGATAAACTTGGTCCATAAAATCAACATGTATAAATAAATGACTTCCAGGAAATAAGCAAGGATAAATACAAGAAAATTTATACAGTATAAATGAACTTGGTATAGAAAATGGACAAGTATCGATAAACTTGGTCCATAAAATCAACATGTATAAATAAACGACTTCCAGGAAATAAGCAAGGATAAATACATGTAATACAAGAAAATTTATACAGTATAAATGAACTGGGAAAGGTAATGGACAAGTATCGATAAACTTGGTCCATAAATCTACATGTATAAATAAATGACTACCAGGAAATAAGCAAGGATAAATACATGAAATACAAGAAAATTTATACAGTATAAATGAACTGGGTATAGAAAATGGACAAGTATCGATAAACTTGATCCATAAAATCAACATGTATAAATAAATGACTTCCAGGAAATAAGCAAGGATAAATACATGAAATACAAGAAAATTTATACAGTATAAATGAACTGGGTATAGAAAATGGACAAGTATCGATAAACTTGGTCCATAAAATCAACATGTATAAATAAATGACTTCCAGGAAATAAGCAAGGACAAATACATGAAATACAAGAAAATTTATACAGTATAAATGAACTGGGTATAAAAAATGGACAAGTATCGATAAACATGGTCCATAAAATCAACATTTATAAATAAATGACTTCCAGGAAATAAGCAAGGATAAATACATGAAATACAAGAAAATTTATACAGTATAAATGAACTGGGTATAAAAAATGGACAAGTATCGATAAACTTGGTCCATAAAATCAACATGTATAAATAAATGACTTCCAGGAAATAAGCAAGGATAAATACATGAAATACAAGAAAATTTATACAGTATAAATGAACTGGGTATAGAAAATGGACAAGTATCGATAAACTTGGTCCATAAAATCAACATTTATAAATAAATGACTTCCAGGAAATAAGCAAGGATAAATACATGAAATACAAGAAAATTTATACAGTATAAATGAACTGGGTATAGAAAATGGACAAGTATCGATAAACTTGGTCCATAAAATCAACATGTATAAATAAATGACTTCCAGGAAATAAGCAAGGATAAATACATAAAAAAAAGAAAATTTATACAGTATAAATGAACTGGGTATAGAAAATGGACAAGTATCGATAAACTTGGTCCATAAAATCAACATGTATAAATAAATGACTTCCAGGAAATAAGCAAGGATAAATTCATGAAATACAAGAAAATTTATACAGTATAAATGAACTGGGTATAGGAAATGGACAAGTATCGATAAACTTGGTCCATAAAATCAACATGTATAAATAAACGACTTCCAGGAAATAAGCAAGGATAAATACATGAAATACAAGAAAATTTATACAGTATAAATGAACTGGGTATAGAAAATGGACAAGTATCGATAAACTTGGTCCATAAAATCAACATGTATAAATAAATGACTTCCAGGAAATAAGCAAGGATAAATACATGAAATACAAGAAAATTTATACAGTATAAATGAACTGGGTATAGAAAATGGACAAGTATCGATAAACTTGGTCCATAAAATCAACATGTATAAATAAATGACTTCCAGGAAATAAGCAAGGATAAATACATGAAATACAAGAAAATTTATACAGAATAAATGAACTGGGAAAGGTAATGGACAAGTATCGATAAACTTGGTCCATAAATCAACATGTATAAATAAATGACTTCCAGGAAATAAGCAAGGATAAATACATGAAATACAAGAAAATTTATACAGTATAAATGAACTGGGTATAGAAAATGGACAAGTATCGATAAACTTGATCCATAAAATCAACATGTATAAATAAATGACTACCAGGAAATAAGCCAGGATAAATACATGAAATACAAGAAAATTTATACAGTATAAATGAACTGGGTATAGAAAATGGACAAGTATCGATAAACTTGATCCATAAAATCAACATGTATAAATAAATGACTTCCAGGAAATATGCAAGGACAAATACATGAAATACAAGAAAATTTATACAGTATCAATGAACTAGGTATAGAAAATGGACAAGTATCGATAAACTTGGTCCATAAAATCAACATGTATAAATAAATGACTTCCAGGAAATAAGCAAGGATAAATACATGAAATACAAGAAAATTTATACAGTATAAATGAACTGGGTATAGAAAATGGACAAGTATCGATAAACTTGGTCCATAAAATCAACATTTATAAATAAATGACTTCCAGGAAATAAGCAAGGATAAATACATGAAATACAAGAAAATTTATACAGTATAAATGAACTGGGTATAGGAAATTGACAAGTATCGATAAACTTGGTCCATAAAATCAACATGTATAAATAAATGACTTCCAGGAAATAAGCAAGGATAAATACATAAAAAAAAGAAAATTTATACAGTATAAATGAACTGGGTATAGAAAATGGACAAGTATCGATAAACTTGGTCCATAAAATCAACATGTATAAATAAATGACTTCCAGGAAATAAGCAAGGATATATACATGAAATACAAGAAAATTTATACAGTATAAATGAACTGGGTATAGGAAATGGACAAGTATCGATAAACTTGGTCCATAAAATCAACATTTATAAATAAATGACTTCCAGGAAATAAGCATGGATAAATACATGAAATACAAGAAAATTTATACAGTATAAATGAACTGGGTATAGAAAATGGACAAGTATCGATAAACTTGGTCCATAAAATCAACATGTATAAATAAATGACTTCCAGGAAATAAGCAAGGATAAATACATGAAATACAAGAAAATTTATACAGTATAAATGAACTGGGTATAGGAAATGGACAAGTATCGATAAACTTGGTCCATAAAATCAACATTTATAAATAAATGACTTCCAGGAAATAAGCAGGGATAAATACATGAAATACAAGAAAATTTATACAGTATAAATGAACTGGGTATAGAAAATGGACAAGTATCGATAAACTTGGTCCATAAAATCAACATGTATAAATAAATGACTTCCAGGAAATAAGCAAGGATAAATACATAAAAAAAAGAAAATTTATACAGTATAAATGAACTGGGTATAGAAAATGGACAAGTATCGATAAACTTGGTCCATAAAATCAACATGTATAAATAAATGACTTCCAGGAAATAAGCAAGGATAAATACATGAAATACAAGAAAATTTATACAGTATAAATGAACTGGGTATAGGAAATGGACAAGTATCGATAAACTTGGTCCATAAAATCAACATTTATAAATAAATGACTTCCAGGAAATAAGCAAGGATAAATACATGAAATACAAGAAAATTTATACAGTATAAATGAACTGGGTATAGAAAATGGACAAGTATCGATAAACTTGGTCCATAAAATCAACATGTATAAATGAAAGACTTCCAGGAAATAAGCAAGGATAATTACATGAAATTCAAGAAAATTTATACAGTATAAATGAACTGGGTATAGGAAATGGACAAGTATCGAAAAATTTGGTCCATAAAATCAACATGTATAAATAAACGACTTCCAGGAAATAAGCAAGGATAAATAAATGAAATACAAGAAAATTTATACAGTATAAATGAACTGGGTATAGAAAATGGACAAGTATCGATAAACTTGGTCCATAAAATCAACATGTATAAATAAATGACTTCCAGGAAATAAGCAAGGATAAATACAAGAAAATTTATACAGTATAAATGAACTTGGTATAGAAAATGGACAAGTATCGATAAACTTGGTCCATAAAATCAACATTTATAAATAAATGACTTCCAGGAAATAAGCAAGGATAAATACATGAAATACAAGAAAATTTATACAGTATAAATGAACTGGGTATAAAAAATGGACAAGTATCGGTAAACTTGGTCCATAAAATCAACATGTATAAATAAATGACTTCCAGGAAATAAGCAAGGATAAATACATTAAAAAAAGAAAATTTATACAGTATAAATGAACTGGGTATAGAAAATGGACAAGTATCGATAAACTTGATCCATGAAATCAACATGTATAAATAAATGACTTCCAGGAAATAAGCAAGGATAAATACATAAAATACAAGAAAATTTATACAGTATAAATGAACTGGGTATAGAAAATGGACAAGTATCGATAAACTTGGTCCATAAAATCAACATGTATAAATAAATGACTTCCAGGAAATAAGCAAGGACAAATACATGAAATACAAGAAAATTTATACAGTATAAATGAACTGGGTATAGAAAATGGACAAGTATCGATAAACTTGGTCCATAAAATCAACATTTATAAATAAATGACTTCCAGGAAATAAGCAAGGATAAATACATGAAATACAAGAAAATTTTTACAGTATAAATGAACTGGGTATAAAAAATGGACAAGTATCGATAAACTTGGTCCATAAAATCAACATGTATAAATAAATGACTTCCAGGAAATAAGCAAGGATAAATACATAAAAAAAAGAAAATTTATACAGTATAAATGAACTGGGTATAGAAAATGGACAAGTATCGATAAACATGGTCCATAAAATCAACATGTATAAATAAATGACTTCCAGGAAATAAGCAAGGATAAATACATGAAATACAAGAAAATTTATACAGTATAAATGAACTGGGTATAGAAAATGGACAAGTATCGATAAACTTGGTCCATAAAATCAACATGTATAAATAAATGACTTCCAGGAAATAAGCAAGGATAAATACATGAAATACAAGAAAATTTATACAGTATAAATGAACTGGGTATAGGAAATGGACAAGTATCGATAAACTTGGTCCATAAAATCAACATTTATAAATAAATGACTTCCAGGAAATAAGCAAGGATAAGTACATGAAATACAAGAAAATTTATACAGTATAAATGAACTGGGTATAGAAAATGGACAACTATCGATAAACTTGGTCCATAAAATCAACATGTATAAATGAATGACTTCCAGGAAATAAGCAAGGATAAATACATGAAATACAAGAAAATTTATACAGTATAAATGAACTGGGTATAGGAAATGGACAAGTATCGAAAAACTTGGTCCATAAAATCAACATGTATAATTAAACGACTTCCAGGAAATAAGCAAGGATAAATAAATGAAATACAAGAAAATTTTTTACAGTATAAATGAACTGGGTATAGAAAATGGACAAGTATCGATAAACTTGGTCCATAAAATCAACATGTATAAATAAATGACTTCCAGGAAATAAGCAAGGATAAATACATGAAATACAAGAAAATTTATACAGTATAAATGAACTGGGTATAGAAAATGGACAAGTATCGATAAACTTGGTCCATAAAATCAACATGTATAAATAAATGACTTCCAGGAAATAAGCAAGGATAAATACAAGAAAATTTATACAGTATAAATGAACTTGGTATAGAAAATGGACAAGTATCGATAAACTTGGTCCATAAAATCAACATGTATAAATAAATGACTTCCAGGAAATAAGCAAGGATAAATACATGAAATACAAGAAAATTTATACAGTATAAATGAACTGGGTATAGAAAATGGACAAGTATCGATAAACTTGATCCATAAAATCAACATGTATAAATAAATGACTTCCAGGAAATAAGCAAGGATAAATACATAAAATACAAGAAAATTTATACAGTATAAATGAACTGGGTATAGAAAATGGAAAAGTATCGATAAACTTGGTCCATAAAATCAACATGTATAAATAAATGACTTCCAGGAAATAAGCAAGGACAAATACATTAAATACAAGAAAATTTATACAGTATAAATGAACTGGGTATAGAAAATGGACAAGTAACGAAAAACTTGGTCCATAAAATCAACATGTATAAATAAATGACTTCCAGGAAATAAGCAAGGATAAATACATGAAATACAAGAAAATTTATACAGTATAAATGAACTGGGTATAGAAATGGACAAGCATCGATAAACTTGGTCCATAAAATCAACATGTATAAATAAACGACTTCCAGGAAATAAGCAAGGATAAATAAATGAAATACAAGAAAATTTATACAGTATAAATGAACTGGGTATAGAAAATGGACAAGTATCGATAAACTTGGTCCATAAAATCAACATGTATAAATAAATGACTTCCAGGAAATAAGCAAGGATAAATACATGAAATACAAGAAAATTTATACAGTATAAATGAACTGGGTATAGAAAATGGACAAATATCGATAAACTTGGTCCATAAAATCAACATGTATAAATAAATGACTTCCAGGAAATAAGCAAGGATAAATACAAGAAAATTTATACAGTATAAATGAACTTGGTATAGAAAATGGACAAGTATCGATAAACTTGGTCCATAAAATCAACATGTATAAATAAATGACTTCCAGGAAATAAGCAAGGATAAATACATGAAATACAAGAAAATTTATACAGTATAAATGAACTGGGAAAGGTAATGGACAAGTATCGATAAACTTGGTCCATAAATCAACATGTATAAATAAATGACTTCCAGGAAATAAGCAAGGATAAATACATGAAATACAAGAAAATTTATACAGTATAAATGAACTGGGTATAGAAAATGGACGAGTATCGATAAACTTGATCCATAAAATCAACATGTATAAATAAATGACTTCCAGGAAATAAGCAAGGATAAATACATGAAATACAAGAAAATTTATACAGTATAAATGAACTGGGTATAGAAAATGGACGAGTATCGATAAACTTGGTCCATAAAATCAACATGTATAAATAAATGACTTCCAGGAAATAAGCAAGGACAAATACATGAAATACAAGAAAATTTATACAGTATAAATGAACTGGGTATAGAAAATGGACAAGTATCGATAAACTTGGTCCATAAAATCAACATGTATAAATAAAGGACTTCCAGGAAATAAGCAAGGATAAATACATGAAATACAAGAAAATTTATACAGTATAAATGAACTGGGTATAGGAAATGGACAAGTATCGATAAACTTGGTCCATAAAATCAACATGTATAAATAAACGACTTCCAGGAAATAAGCAAGGATAAATACATGAAATACAAGAAAATTTATACAGTATAAATGAACTGGGTATAGGAAATGGACAAGTATCGATAAACTTGGTCCATAAAATCAACATGTATAAATAAACGACTTCCAGGAAATAAGCAAGGATAAATACATGAAATACAAGAAAATCTATACAGTATAAATGAACTGGGTATAGGAAATTGACAAGTATCGATAAACTTGGTCCATAAAATCAACATTTATAAATAAACGACTTCCAGGAAATAAGCAAGGATAAATACATGAAATACAAGAAAATTTATACAGTATAAATGAACTGGGTATAGAAAATGGACAAGTATCGATAAACTTGGTCCATAAAATCAACATGTATAAATTAATGACTTCCAGGAAATAAGCAAGGATAAATACATGAAATGCAAGAAAATTTATACAGTATAAATGAACTGGGTATAGAAAATGGACAAGTATCGATAAACTTGGTCCATAAAATCAACATGTATAAATAAATGACTTCCAGGAAATAAGCAAGGATAAATACATGAAATACAAGAAAATTTATACAGTATAAATGAACTGGGTATAGAAAATGGACAAGTATCGATAAACTTGGTCCATAAAATCAACATGTATAAATAAATGACTTCCAGGAAATAAGCAAGGATAAATACAAGAAAATTTATACAGTACAAATGAACTTGGTATAGAAAATGGACAAGTATCGATAAACTTGGTCCATAAAATCAACATGTATAAATAAATGACTTCCAGGAAATAAGCAAGGATAAATACATGAAATACAAGAAAATTTATACAGTATAAATGAACTGGGAAAGGTAATGGACAAGTATCGATAAACTTGGTCCATAAATCAACATGTATAAATAAATGACTTCCAGGAAATAAGCAAGGATAAATACATGAAATACAAGAAAATTTATACAGTATAAATGAACTGGGTATAGAAAATGGACAAGTATCGATAAACTTGGTCCATAAAATCCACATGTATAAATAAATGACTTCCAGGAAATAAGCAAGGATAAATACATGAAATACAAGAAAATTTATACAGTATAAATGAACTGGGTATAGAAAATGGACAAGTATCGATAAACTTGGTCCATAAAATCAACATGTATAAATAAATGACTTCCAGGAAATAAGCAAGGACAAATACATGAAATACAAGAAAATTTATACAGTATAAATGAACTGGGTATAGAAAATGGACAAGTATCGATAAACTAGGTCCATAAAATCAACATGTATAAATAAATGACTTCCAGGAAATAAGCAAGGATAAATACATGAAATACAAGAAAATTTATACAGTATAAATGAACTGGGTATAGGAAATGGACAAGTATCGATAAACTTGGTCCATAAATCAACATGTATAAATAAACGACTTCCAGGAAATAAGCAAGGATAAATACATGAAATACAAGAAAATTTATACAGTATAAATGAACTGGGTATAGGAAATGGACAAGTATCGATAAACTTGGTCCATAAAATCAACATGTATAAATAAACGACTTCCAGGAAATAAGCAAGGATAAATACATGAAATACAAGAAAATTTATACAGTATAAATGAACTGGGTATAGGAAATTGACAAGTATCGATAAAATTGGTCCATAAAATCAACATTTATAAATAAACGACTTCCAGGAAATAAGCAAGGATAAATACATGAAATACAAGAAAATTTATACAGTATAAATGAACTGGGTATAGAAAATGGACAAGTATCGATAAACTTGGTCCATAAAATCAACATGTATAAATTAATGACTTCCAGGAAATAAGCAAGGATAAATACATGAAATACAAGAAAATTTATACAGTATAAATGAACTGGGTATAGGAAATGGACAAGTATCGATAAACTTGGTCCATAAAATCAACATGTATAAATAAACGACTTCCAGGAAATAAGCAAGGTAAAATAAATGAAATACAAGAAAATTTATACAGTATCAATGAACTGAGTATAGAAAATGGACAAGTATCGATAAACTTGGTCCATAAAATCAACATGTATAAATAAATGACTTCCAGGAAATAAGCAAGGATAAATACATGAAATACAAGAAAATTTATACAGTATAAATGAACTGGGTATAGAAAATGGACAAGTATCGATAAACTTGGTCCATAAAATCAACATGTATAAATAAATGACTTCCAGGAAATAAGCAAGGATAAATACATGAAATACAAGAAAATTTATACAGTATAAATGAACTGGGAAAGGTAATGGACAAGTATCGATAAACTTGGTCGATAAATCAACATGTATAAATAAATGACTACCAGGAAATAAGCAAGGATAAATACATGAAATACAAGAAAATTTATACAGTATAAATGAACTGGGTATAGAAAATGGACAAGTATCGACAAACTTGATCCATAAAATCAACATGTATAAATAAATGACTTCCAGGAAATAAGCAAGGATAAATACATGAAATACAAGAAAATTTATACAGTATAAATGAACTGGGTATAGAAAATGGACAAGTATCGATAAACTTGGTCCATAAAATCAACATTTATAAATAAATGACTTCCAGGAAATAAGCAAGGATAAATACATGAAATACAAGAAAATTTATACAGTATAAATGAACTGGGTATAAAAAATGGACAAGTATCGATAAACTTGGTCCATAAAATCAACATGTATAAATAAATGACTTCCAGGAAATAAGCAAGGATAAATACATTAAAAAAGGAAATTTATACAGTATGAATGAACTGGATATAGAAAATGGACAAGTATCGATAAACTTGGTCCATAAAATCAACATGTATAAATAAATGACTTCCAGGAAATAAGCAAGGATAAATACATGAAATACAAGAAAATTTATACATTATAAATGAACTGGGTATAGGAAATGGACAAGTATCGATAAACTTGGTCCATAAAATCAACATGTATAAATAAATGACTTCCAGGAAATAAGCAAGGATAAATACATGAAATACAAGAAAATTTATACAGTATAAATGAACTGGGTATAGGAAATGGACAAGTATCGATAAACTTGGTCCATAAAATCAACATTTATAAATAAACGACTTCCAGGAAATAAGCAAGGATAAATACATGAAATACAAGAAAATTTATACAGTATAAATGAACTGGGTATAGCAAATGGACAAGTATCGATTAACTTGGTCCATAAAATCAACATGTATAAATAAATGACTTCCAGGAAAAAAGCAAGGATAAATACATAAAAAAAAGTAAATTTATACAGTATAAATGAACTGGGTATAAAAAATGGACAAGTATCGATAAACTTGGTCCATAAAATCAACATGTATAAATAAATGACTTCCAGGAAATAAGCAAGGATAAATACATGAAATACAAGAAAATTTTTACAGTATAAATGAACTGGGTATAGGAAATGGACAAGTATCGATAAACTTGGTCCATAAAATCAACATTTATAAATAAATGACTTCCAGGAAATAAGCAAGGATAAATACATGAAATACAAGAAAATTTATACAGTATAAATGAACTGGGTATAGAAAATGGACAAGTATCGATAAACTTGGTCCATAAAATCAACATGTATAAATTAATGACTTCCAGGAAATAAGCAAGGATAAATACATGAAATACAAGAAAATTTATACAGTATAAATGAACTGGGTATAGGAAATGGACAAGTATCGATAAACTTGGTCCATAAAATCAACATGTATAAATAAACGACTTCCAGGAAATAAGCAAGGATAAATAAATGAAATACAAGAAAATTTATACAGTATAAATGAACTGGGTATAGAAAATGGACAAGTATCGATAAACTTGGTCCATAAAATCAACATGTATAAATAAATGACTTCCAGGAAATAGGCAAGGATAAATACATGAAATACAAGAAAATTTATACAGTATAAATGAACTGGGTATAGAAAATGGACAAGTATCGATAAACTTGGTCCATAAAATCAACATGTATAAATAAATGACTTCCAGGAAATAAGCAAGGATAAATACAAGAAAATTTATACAGTATAAATGAACTTGGTATAGAAAATGGACAAGTATCGATAAACTTGGTCCATAAAATCAACATGTATAAATAAACGACTTCCAGGAAATAAGCAAGGATAAATACATGTAATACAAGAAAATTTATACAGTATAAATGAACTGGGAAAGGTAATGGACAAGTATCGATAAACTTGGTCCATAAATCTACATGTATAAATAAATGACTACCAGGAAATAAGCAAGGATAAATACATGAAATACAAGAAAATTTATACAGTATAAATGAACTGGGTATAGAAAATGGACAAGTATCGATAAACTTGATCCATAAAATCAACATGTATAAATAAATGACTTCCAGGAAATAAGCAAGGATAAATACATGAAATACAAGAAAATTTATACAGTATAAATGAACTGGGTATAGAAAATGGACAAGTATCGATAAACTTGGTCCATAAAATCAACATGTATAAATAAATGACTTCCAGGAAATAAGCAAGGACAAATACATGAAATACAAGAAAATTTATACAGTATAAATGAACTGGGTATAAAAAATGGACAAGTATCGATAAACATGGTCCATAAAATCAACATTTATAAATAAATGACTTCCAGGAAATAAGCAAGGATAAATACATGAAATACAAGAAAATTTATACAGTATAAATGAACTGGGTATAAAAAATGGACAAGTATCGATAAACTTGGTCCATAAAATCAACATGTATAAATAAATGACTTCCAGGAAATAAGCAAGGATAAATACATGAAATACAAGAAAATTTATACAGTATAAATGAACTGGGTATAGAAAATGGACAAGTATCGATAAACTTGGTCCATAAAATCAACATTTATAAATAAATGACTTCCAGGAAATAAGCAAGGATAAATACATGAAATACAAGAAAATTTATACAGTATAAATGAACTGGGTATAGAAAATGGACAAGTATCGATAAACTTGGTCCATAAAATCAACATGTATAAATAAATGACTTCCAGGAAATAAGCAAGGATAAATACATAAAAAAAAGAAAATTTATACAGTATAAATGAACTGGGTATAGAAAATGGACAAGTATCGATAAACTTGGTCCATAAAATCAACATGTATAAATAAATGACTTCCAGGAAATAAGCAAGGATAAATTCATGAAATACAAGAAAATTTATACAGTATAAATGAACTGGGTATAGGAAATGGACAAGTATCGATAAACTTGGTCCATAAAATCAACATGTATAAATAAACGACTTCCAGGAAATAAGCAAGGATAAATACATGAAATACAAGAAAATTTATACAGTATAAATGAACTGGGTATAGAAAATGGACAAGTATCGATAAACTTGGTCCATAAAATCAACATGTATAAATAAATGACTTCCAGGAAATAAGCAAGGATAAATACATGAAATACAAGAAAATTTATACAGTATAAATGAACTGGGTATAGAAAATGGACAAGTATCGATAAACTTGGTCCATAAAATCAACATGTATAAATAAATGACTTCCAGGAAATAAGCAAGGATAAATACATGAAATACAAGAAAATTTATACAGAATAAATGAACTGGGAAAGGTAATGGACAAGTATCGATAAACTTGGTCCATAAATCAACATGTATAAATAAATGACTTCCAGGAAATAAGCAAGGATAAATACATGAAATACAAGAAAATTTATACAGTATAAATGAACTGGGTATAGAAAATGGACAAGTATCGATAAACTTGATCCATAAAATCAACATGTATAAATAAATGACTACCAGGAAATAAGCCAGGATAAATACATGAAATACAAGAAAATTTATACAGTATAAATGAACTGGGTATAGAAAATGGACAAGTATCGATAAACTTGATCCATAAAATCAACATGTATAAATAAATGACTTCCAGGAAATATGCAAGGACAAATACATGAAATACAAGAAAATTTATACAGTATCAATGAACTAGGTATAGAAAATGGACAAGTATCGATAAACTTGGTCCATAAAATCAACATGTATAAATAAATGACTTCCAGGAAATAAGCAAGGATAAATACATGAAATACAAGAAAATTTATACAGTATAAATGAACTGGGTATAGAAAATGGACAAGTATCGATAAACTTGGTCCATAAAATCAACATTTATAAATAAATGACTTCCAGGAAATAAGCAAGGATAAATACATGAAATACAAGAAAATTTATACAGTATAAATGAACTGGGTATAGGAAATTGACAAGTATCGATAAACTTGGTCCATAAAATCAACATGTATAAATAAATGACTTCCAGGAAATAAGCAAGGATAAATACATAAAAAAAAGAAAATTTATACAGTATAAATGAACTGGGTATAGAAAATGGACAAGTATCGATAAACTTGGTCCATAAAATCAACATGTATAAATAAATGACTTCCAGGAAATAAGCAAGGATATATACATGAAATACAAGAAAATTTATACAGTATAAATGAACTGGGTATAGGAAATGGACAAGTATCGATAAACTTGGTCCATAAAATCAACATTTATAAATAAATGACTTCCAGGAAATAAGCATGGATAAATACATGAAATACAAGAAAATTTATACAGTATAAATGAACTGGGTATAGAAAATGGACAAGTATCGATAAACTTGGTCCATAAAATCAACATGTATAAATAAATGACTTCCAGGAAATAAGCAAGGATAAATACATGAAATACAAGAAAATTTATACAGTATAAATGAACTGGGTATAGGAAATGGACAAGTATCGATAAACTTGGTCCATAAAATCAACATTTATAAATAAATGACTTCCAGGAAATAAGCAGGGATAAATACATGAAATACAAGAAAATTTATACAGTATAAATGAACTGGGTATAGAAAATGGACAAGTATCGATAAACTTGGTCCATAAAATCAACATGTATAAATAAATGACTTCCAGGAAATAAGCAAGGATAAATACATAAAAAAAAGAAAATTTATACAGTATAAATGAACTGGGTATAGAAAATGGACAAGTATCGATAAACTTGGTCCATAAAATCAACATGTATAAATAAATGACTTCCAGGAAATAAGCAAGGATAAATACATGAAATACAAGAAAATTTATACAGTATAAATGAACTGGGTATAGGAAATGGACAAGTATCGATAAACTTGGTCCATAAAATCAACATTTATAAATAAATGACTTCCAGGAAATAAGCAAGGATAAATACATGAAATACAAGAAAATTTATACAGTATAAATGAACTGGGTATAGAAAATGGACAAGTATCGATAAACTTGGTCCATAAAATCAACATTTATAAATAAATGACTTCCAGGAAATAAGCAAGGATAAATACATGAAATACAAGAAAATTTATACAGTATAAATGAACTGGGTATAGAAAATGGACAAGTATCGATAAACTTGGTCCATAAAATCAACATGTATAAATAAATGACTTCCAGGAAATAAGCAAGGATAAATACATAAAAAAAAGAAAATTTATACAGTATAAATGAACTGGGTATAGAAAATGGACAAGTATCGATAAACTTGGTCCATAAAATCAACATGTATAAATAAATGACTTCCAGGAAATAAGCAAGGATAAATACAAGAAAATTTATACAGTATAAATGAACTTGGTATAGAAAATGGACAAGTATCGATAAACTTGGTCCATAAAATCAACATTTATAAATAAATGACTTCCAGGAAATAAGCAAGGATAAATACATGAAATACAAGAAAATTTATACAGTATAAATGAACTGGGTATAAAAAATGGACAAGTATCGGTAAACTTGGTCCATAAAATCAACATGTATAAATAAATGACTTCCAGGAAATAAGCAAGGATAAATACATGAAATACAAGAAAATTTATACAGTATAAATGAACTGGGAAAGGTAATGGACAAGTATCGATAAACTTGGTCCATAAATCAACATGTATAAATAAATGACTTCCAGGAAATAAGCAAGGATAAATACATGAAATACAAGAAAATTTATACAGTATAAATGAACTGGGTATAGAAAATGGACAAGTATCGATAAACTTGATCCATAAAATCAACATGTATAAATAAATGACTTCCAGGAAATAAGCAAGGATAAATACATGAAATACAAGAAAATTTATACAGTATAAATGAACTGGGTATAGAAAATGGACAAGTATCGATAAACTTGGTCCATAAAATCAACATGTATAAATAAATGACTTCCAGGAAATAAGCAAGGACAAATACATGAAATACAAGAAAATTTATACAGTATAAATGAACTGGGTATAGAAAATGGACAAGTATCGATAAACTTGGTCCATAAAATCAACATGTATAAATAAACGACTTCCAGGAAATAAGCAAGGATAAATACATGAAATACAAGAAAATTTATACAGTATAAATGAACTGGGTATAGGAAATGGACAAGTATCGATAAACTTGGTCCATAAATCAACAAGTATAAATAAATGACTTCCAGGAAATAAGCAAGGATAAATACATGAAATACAAGAAAATTTTTACAGTATAAATGAACTGGGTATAGAAAATGGACAAGTATCGATAAACTTGATCCATAAAATCAACATGTATAAATAAATGATTTCCAGGAAATAAGCAAGGATAAATACATGAAATACAAGAAAATTTATACAGTATAAATGAACTGGGTATAGGAAATGGACAAGTATCGATAAACTTGGTCCATAAAATCAACATGTATAAATAAACGACTTCCAGGAAATAAGCAAGGATAAATACATGAAATACAAGAAAATTTATACAGTATAAATGAACTGGGTATAGGAAATGGACAAGTATCGATAAACTTGGACCATAAAATCAACATGTATAAATAAACGACTTCCAGGAAATAAGCAAGGATAAATACATGAAATACAAGAAAATTTATACAGTATAAATGAACTGGGTATAGGAAATTGGCAAGTATCGATAAACTTGGTCCATAAAATCAACATTTATAAATAAACGACTTCCAGGAAATAAGCAAGGATAAATACATGAAATACAAGAAAATTTATACAGTATAAATGAACTGGGTATAGAAAATGGACAAGTATCGATAAACTTGGTCCATAAAATCAACATGTATAAATTAATGACTTCCAGGAAATAAGCAAGGATAAATACATGAAATACAAGAAAATTTATACAGTATAAATGAACTGGTATTAGGAAATGGACAAGTATCGATAAACTTGGTCCATAAAATCAACATGTATAAATAAATGACTTCCAGGAAATAAGCAAGGATAAATACATAAAAAAAAGAAAATTTATACAGTATAAATGAACTGGGTATAGAAAATGGACAAGTATCGATAAACTTGGTCCATAAAATCAACATGTATAAATAAATGACTTCCAGGAAATAAGCAAGAATAAATACATGAAATACAAGAAAATTTATACAGTATAAATGAACTGGTATTAGGAAATGGACAAGTATCGATAAACTTGGTCCATAAAATCAACATGTATAAATAAATGACTTCCAGGAAATAAGCAAGGATAAATACATGAAATACAAGAAAATTTATACAGTATAAATGAACTGGGTATAGAAAATGGACAAATATCGATAAACTTGGTGCATAAAATCAACATGTATAAATAAATGACTTCCAGGAAATAAGCAAGGATAAATACATGAAATACAAGAAAATTTATAGTATAAATGAACTGGGTATAGGAAATGGACAAGTATCGATAAACTTGGTCCATAAAATCAACATGTATAAATAAACGACTTCCAGGAAATAAGCAAGGATAAATACATGAAATACAAGAAAATTTATACAGTATAAATGAACTGGGTATAGGAAATGGACAAGTATCGATAAACTTGGTCCATAAAATCAACATGTATAAAAAAACGACTTCCAGGAAATAAGCAAGGATAAATACATGAAATACAAGAAAATTTATACAGTATAAATGAACTGGGTATAGGGAATGGACAAGTATCGATAAACTTGGTCCATAAAATCAACATTTATAAATAAACGACTTCCAGGAAATAAGCAAGGATAAATACATGAAATACAAGAAAATTTATACAGTATAAATGAACTGGGTATAGAAAATGGACAAGTATCGATAAACTTGGTCCATAAAATCAACATGTATAAATAAGTGACTTCCAGGAAATAAGCAAGGATAAATACATGAAATACAAGAAAATTTATACAGTATAAATGAACTGGGTATAGAAAATGGACAAGTATCGATAAACTTGGTCCATAAAATCAACATGTATAAATAAATGACTTCCAGGAAATAAGCAAGGATAAATACATGAAATACAAGAAAATTTATACAGTATAAATGAACTGGGTATAGAAAATGGACAAGTATCGATAAACTTGGTCCATAAAATCAACATGTATAAATAAATGACTTCCAGGAAATAAGCAAGGATAAATACATGAAATACAAGAAACTTTATACAGTATAAATGAACTGGGTATAGAAAATGGACAAGTATCGATAAACTTGGTCCATAAAATCAACATGTATAAATAAATGACTTCCAGGAAATAAGCAAGGATAAATACATGAAATACAAGAAAATTTATACAGTATAAATGAACTGGGTATAGAAAATGGACAAGTATCGATAAACTTGGTCCATAAAATCAACATGTATAAATAAATGACTTCCAGGAAATATGCAAGGATAAATACATGAAATACAAGAAAATTTATACAGTATAAATGAACTGGGTATAGAAAATGGACAAGTATCGATAAACTTGGTCCATAAAATCAACATGTATAAATAAATGACTTCCAGGAAATAAGCAAGGATAAATACATGAAATACAAGAAAATTTATACAGTATAAATGAAGTGGGTATAGAAAATGGACAAGTATCGATAAACTTGGTGCATAAAATCAACATGCATAAATAAATGACTTCCAGGAAATAAGCAAGGATAAATACATGAAATACAAGAAAATTTATACAGTATAAATGAACTGGGTATAGGAAATGGACAAGTATCGATAAACTTGGTCTATAAAATCAACATGTATAAATAAATGACTTCCAGGAAATAAGCAAGGATAAATACATGAAATACAAGAAATTTTATACAGTATAAATGAACTGGGTATAGAAAATGGACAAGTATCGATAAACTTGGTCCATAAAATAAACATGTATAAATAAATTACTTCCAGAAAATAAACAAGTATAAATAAATTAACTGCAAGAAAATAAAACAGTATAAATGAACTAAGTATTGAAAATAAACAAGTAGAAATAAACTAAGTCCAGAAAATAAACAAGTATTAAAAGATATGAATAAGTTATAACATTTTCAAAACATAGCTGACCTACCTCCAATCCTATTGTTTTGTAGCTGCTTGTTGGAAACCTCAAACGTCGTTATCTAGATGCCACTTGTTTCAGTAGCCTCCACCACTGCAGCAGTTTCTTTTCTTTTTTTCAAGTACTCGTTAACATATTACTCACCAAGTATTAACTTCACCTGTATAAAACAAACATTGCCATCACCCTAATAATTACCCCCTCAAAATAATGCCTCCTGTTGCTCAAGATAATACGCAACATGCATAAGTTTTGCACAGGACTCTATGAATGAAAAATAATAATTCAACTGTGCACAACTACTACTTCTGTAACTCACAAACCAATGCTGAATTATTACATTTTCATCATATTATATTCCTACCACTAGAAATAAAATTTCAATGCAACTTTCATTAATTACCCAAAATCTTTTAGCAATAATAATTGCTTCACATAACATTATACTGTATTTACCTGGATAAGATGTTTTCCTCTACTTTATAATTTATCTTAACTGTGCAATATGAAGTCAAAGGAAATGACAGTTATCTCAGCACTTTTAGATTGATAAATGGATGATCATGGCAAGAAGAGAGCTTATATAGAGCATCAAAAGTATCTATTTGTTTTGTAATTGAAAATCTAACAAAGTAATGCTAAATAATGGATTCTAGTGTTATAAAAGCAAGTGCATGACAACTGTAATTTAGGATTCAAGGAAACAATTGCAAATTCTTGTTCTTTTAGTAAGTTTCATTCTTATATCCAGTTACAAAAGGAGTGATTGCACTTCTGGACACAACAGTGCTGGCATTATTAGTTCACATTGGTCAAATTATTAATTTAAGATAAATTTTTTTTGCTTTGTAGCTTGTTCAAAATGTTACAACTAGATGTATCAATAAAATAGAAAAAACTTGCTGAAACGCCTGGCTTCACTCGGGAAAGAGTTTTCTTTTAAGTAGCAAACGTTTTTTATTGCTTTATACTTTAAAAGTAATCATAGACTATGTATAGGCATGAATCCGTTTGTACCATTTATCTTGGCGTTAGCTATTCTTCCTCTATGGCATGCCATGGCATGGATTTTCCTTGCATTAATCTTTGAAGAGGACTATAATTAAGAAATTTAGCTTTGTTGCCACCTGGAAAATGGTCATCTAAACCGATAAATTTTGCGCTTAAGGGAAAATTTTGAGTGATTTAGCATGTAATATGACAAAACATGTACAGAATTAAAATATTCAGTCTTTCGTGCATAAAATAAGCCATTTCCCATAATCGTAAGTTAATATTTAGGTATATTTATATCCACATCAGTGAAGGGCTGCATGGCATTTTGGGGTTTCTCCACACCATTTCCCATACATTCTTATGGAAACAGTATTTTGTTGACCCCATGTTTATTTTTTGGCAAACCTAGACCAAGTTCTTCCTTTGGTCCATAGGATGGCCCATGAAACATTTGAATTCAATAGCTTCAACAGTGTGTAAATGTATATAGAACAGACATACAAACACACATACACTCTAAAACATTTATAAGATAATTACAAAATATTTTATGATATTTGAAGAATATACATATTGCATTTGATATAATGCTCAGAAACTGTATTATTTAATAAAATATTTGGATATAATTGAGCATAAATAAAAATAAAAAAATACATTACTGGATTTTTTTCCACATCCCAAATGGTTAACTATACACAAGCTGTGAAAATTATAATCGCTCAAAAAACTCAATGATACAAATAATTTAGTGAAAGTGTAGCACACAATGACCATGAAAGAGTTACAAACTAACTTAACCAACACCATTAACACCAAATTGAGTGATTACATTTGAGCAACTGATCACACAAAATAGAATTAAATGAGCTTCCCACAACTTTTATAAGCCAAGGACCTCATGAGCAATTAAAGCCTCAACTTAGGATCTTTTCTTAGGATTAACTCACCATCCCCTAAACATCCCCACATTCACATTCAAAACCTGATAAATACCACTTAAAGCAGTTATTTTGTGTCTGAAACACAGAGCCTACTCAACTCTTTTGGCTGCATGAGTTATATAGGTGATCTATTGCTTTCAAGCCTATCTGTGTTGGCTCTCTCCTTATGCCTCGAAATTTTCTTTATACTCTAATTGCAAATAAATTCATCACTGTGAGACAACAACATTTTCATAATCCCATTATATTAATGTCTAAGGATTTTATCCGCAAAAATGTTTGTAAATACATATATTGCTTTTTTAATGTTAGCGAGTTTCATGACAATATCACGGGAATGGTGTCTTTTCCAAAAATAAATTTCAACATTTCTACACATTTTCTCCAATCAATGTATCCCTCTAAATCAATTAGGGAAAAAGTTTTCCGCAGATCGACTTTTTCATGTCTCAAGAAAAAATGTATAAGTTATAACTTTTTAAAAATTTCATTAATAATATGAAGGCCTCCCCGTAAAAAACGTTGCAAGCGACAATTTTTTCAAAAGTGATGTTTCAATGGAAAAACGCTGCAAATGCTCTCTTTTATAATGTGGCACACTCTACTGGGATAAAAATGAACTAATACTGGGAATTATGGGTAGTCAAAGTTGGCAGTCAGTGGAAAAACATTACTTGTGTGGAGCATCATAACAGATGGAAGCAGTGTTACTCCTGTGTCCAGTGTCGTAAAACACACAAATAAAGGCAAAAAACGTAAAATTAATTTTGACAATTGGAAGAAACAACAAAGGAATACTGGGAAAGCACACACAAACTACAAAAATGTGCCAGTTGCTGCCAAGGACCCTCCAGACATGGTAAGTGGAAAAACGTTGCAAGTGTTATAATTAAACTTGTGTTCAATGTTATAGTCTTAACAATACATATATAGCTCAAACAGTCTATTTTGGTTCATAAAGTACTTTCATGAGAATGAAAATCACAATGATTATGGTCTGTACCAAACTTAATGATCGCTGGGAGGCAGGGTTTAAATGTGTGGAAAGGGAACCTTGTTGCCGAATCAGTCCACAAACGTGGACCAATTATAGTGCTTCGCAAGTTGGCAGAGATGCTGGATGGATAAGACTCTTTGTAGGAGTGGGGTCAGATACGAGAGCGACAGGCGAGCTTGAGTAAATGAAATTTTTATTTTATTTAACATTTAAAGCTACATAAAATGAAATTACGAGTATTTACGTTTGGTAATATTATCTTAGTAACTACGAATATATTACTTCCTACGTTATCTTTCATAAGTAGATATAAAATATTTTCCACGTTATAGTGTACCTATTTTAGATGATTGTCATTTAAACAATATCAAATATTCTCTGCTTAAATGACAAATAAGAGAAAAGGATGTTATATTTTAATTTTTGAGAATGCGTAGAAAAAAAGTTAGCAGGAAGATGAGACTATTTGGTATGCGAATGGCAAAGGTCAGAGCAGGTAGTATAATAAACACAAGGAGGGAAGGACGAGGGAAAAGAATGGTGTGGGATTTCTAAGGGAATGACCACAACATATGTTCCTTTCTCACAGTTATTTGCTTCTGCTTTCAAGCAGCTGTAAAGTATATAACGGTAGAACTGCGTAGAACCATCTCGTAACATTTCAGCCAGATGAAAATACTGCCATATTTTCCGTATCCTATCTCGTATTGCCGAAAATACAGAAATTTTAGCCATAGGCTGTAAAGATGCAGCATTCCAAAAGTTTAGGTCAAAATCTTATTGAACTATTAATTTAAAAAAAACAAGTAGTACAATATGCATCATGAAAGGGAAGAGGGTGCGGAGTAGGAATAAATACGCAATATTTAATTTCATCTATTTATTTTTATTATTAACAATCAACTCTATATAATTGCAAATAGTTAATAGATCACATCAAGAAGAAGAGCAAAATATTCTTAAAGGTAGCAGTTGGATTACAGAAGAATAACATTTAGAGTATTTTCTTACTTCTGTTGTTACTAATATTATAATATAACAAATACATTACACAAATTAAAGCAAACACATAAGTTAATAATTATCATATTATTAGGAAATCATGATTGGATAAAGGAATAAAAATAACGCTTCTCATTGAGTAGGTACTTTTACTTATTCCAAAGACAATGTACGATGAGGAATTGTCCTTTGTTGACAATGTCACATTTTTGGGCATCAAGGTTGACAAATTATTGAAATGGAACTCTCATTTAGACTATCTGGCATCCAAGTTAAGTGAAGTTATCTTTCAACTTAAGACTCTTAGACTTAGTACCAGTATAAATATTCTGAGGTGTGTTTATTTTTCAAATTTTCATTCATGTCTGTCTTATGGTATCATCTTTTGGGGGGGCGCTTCTAATAGTATTTTAATTTTCAGATTGCAAAAAAGAGCAATATGAATTATTTTGAAATTGAACTCCCGTGAATCTTGCAGGGATCATTTTCAGGACCTTGGTATCTTGCCACTACCAGCGTTACATATTTATGAATTAATTTTGTATGTAAAAAGGAATATTAGTTTATTTGACTTAAATTCTAGTTTGCATAACCACAACACAAGGTCAAAGGATGATATTCATGTTTTACAAAGACATTCTGCTCTTTGCAGCAATGGTCCTCATCATCAAGGCATTAAGTATTATAATAGTTTGCCACCAGCAGTAAAAAATATTGAATCGATTGCATCATTTAAAATGCAACTCAAGACCTTTATGTTAAAGCACTCTGTTTATAGTGTTGATGAGTTTCTCCTGTTATGCAGTAAACCTGGCATATTATTGCATTACTGAATATTTACAGGAAATTATAGTGTTTTTTTATGTTTGTGTATTATGTGTTTGTCTTTTTTCTGACGGGTGCTATGTCTTATTGACCAACAGCATTAAATAAATTGAATTGAATTGAATTACATATTATATACACTGTGATTCAGAGTAAACGTTTGCATGAATATGGGAATGTTAAAGAAATTCAAAGTAGTAAAATTACTTAATATATTTAAAACTGCAAACAAATTGAACATTTTTACAGGGAAAAACCAGTAAGGCAAAAACCCCATTTGCAGAAAAACGGCCACAAGACGAGGGATGTGAAAAAACTGCGAAACCTACTGAGGTAAACTAAGATATAGAGAGCTGTAAAAGACGCAGTGATTAGAATACATAACAATAAACATGATTGTGCACATAAATAGTAAGATCAACACTAGAATAAAATAACCGTTTTTGTCAGCATATTATTATTGCTGAATTTCATAAAAAGAAGAAAGTAATATAACTGCCTGAAAAAACATAAGACATTAGATTAACCATAGCCACAGCAATGTCACTATTGAAATATAATGATAGGTAGAGAGACAGAGTGAATTAAAAATAGAGTAGCTACATATAAAATTTAGGTTATTTGTAAATAGATGAAGTAAAAATAAGAGAAGCAATTTTAGGATATAAAATAAACAGAAATGGAATTATATACTAAGCATGAACAGTAAGTAATAAAATAAAGAGGAAATGCATAATAATGAGAAAAGTTAAGACAAAAATACCTTTGAAATAATCACTTATCTTCACTTGCCTTAAAGTTATTTAAATCCATCACTTTCATGTACACACAAGCACTAACCTGCCACTATACAAATATATTGCAATTTAAACTTTAATAAGCTAAGTCCTTATAAAGAAGAAGAAGCACTTACATGCTTTGAGCATGAAATATAAAAACTATAGCACTAAAAAGGGAAAAGCACTGTGGGATAGAGGGAGAAACACATTCACACTTCAGGGATTTCAAGTAGACACTGACCCTATACAAATAAATTACAATTTATACTTTAATAAGGTTAATAGGGAGAACCACATTTGGTAGAAAAGGCACTGAATAAGTAAACCATTATAAAGAATATTCAATAGTCAGAAGCACACACATGATTTGAGCATGAAATGGCAAGACTATAGCACTAAAAATAGGAGTAAAAGCACTGTGGGATAGATGGATGAACACACACTACAGGGATTTTAAGTAGGCACTGACACATGCAAATAGATTGATGCCCATTTGAAGTGTAGGGATTACAGCAAGCCATGGAAGAATACAAAACTGCACCTAAGAGATAACTAAGGAATGTAACAGAATCATATACTTTTCTTGCAGAAAAGAATGAAAATTTTTTAAAAAATGAAAGGCTTTTCACCATATAAAATTAATTAATATGTCTTAATTAATTGATGAAGGTTTTAGTTATATCATTACAGATTATTTTTATTATTAGCATTGCCTTAACTTATAACTTATGAATTAATACTTATAATCAAACTTAAGTATGAACATTGGTTGGAATTAACTGGTTCTGCAAAAAAGAGAGGAATAGCGTAATGAATTTCAAAACACTCATTTAATAGTGTGGTAATGTAATACTCCAATATACTTACCTTGTGGAAATTAATTAACAGCTGGAAATTTGGGCAAAGGCACCATGGAGGATCTGATCAACTTGGCATAGACTGAAAATTTAACTTATTAATACGAAATCAAGAGGTAATTTCTTGAATTCCCTCTTCCAATATTCCTTCTTTAATCCAAGCCTCCTCGATAACTTTCTTTGTGTTTTCTACTACGGTTTTCCTGAGAATACTTCTCGCTGGTTATTCTTCTGACTGTAGCCGTTCCCAAGTTAAGGGCAGCAGCTGATCTTTTTACAACCTTCGAAATAGCAAGTAACGATCCACCATTACTTTTCTCCCTCTCGAAGAAATTTCGTACACTTAAAACTAAATTCCGCGCGGAACTCTGAAGAACACGTCTCACAGATTTTCGCTCAGACATCTTTCACACAATACTCAGCCGCCGCAAGCAAAAGACGCTACGCATCTGTGTGTGAGAGAGAGAGAGAGCGCGGTAAGTCCCCTGATTGTGAGAGAGAGAGAGAGCACGGTAAATCCCCTGAGTAGGAAACAAACAGGGGGCAACGCCGGATGCCTTTGATTTGTTGACGAAGGGAACGCCCTCATATTTGGCGGCCATCTCAGCGAACATTAAGTTTGGTGCGTAGTATAGTGAAAACTATAATATTTCTTTTAAAAATATGATCTAACCAATAAACCTAAGACAATGTGATTAGCATCTATGTCAGGGGGATTGTCTTCATGTTTATTTTTTGGTAAAGAATTTATACCAAAAAATAGTTTTAAAAGCTAATTTAATATTTTTAGTGTTAAATATTCAACAATATAATGGCTACAACCACGGCCGGATTAAGCAGTACGCAAAACACGCAAGTGCGTGGGGCCCAGAGGACAAGAGGGCCCACTGGGGGCCGAATGTGCCTCGCCTCGTTTCACCCTTTCCAAGTGTTGCCGCACAGATCACAAACCTTACAATAATTGTCACTTTTTTTGGGTGGAGTCTTAAATGTGTTGCGCTTGGGGCCCATTGGTCTCTTAATCGTGCATAAAATTATTAGATTACGCTCCTGACTCCCAATCAACTCCCAAAACCATAATTTTTCCTGTTAATCTAGCTGTTCTTTCTTCTATTTTCCTCACATTGTTGGAATAATGCAAAGCATCGGCTTCTTCAGCATATTCTATTAAACTATTTAAACATTAAAAATTACGGTTCCCGGTGGGCCAAATAACGTTTTCAACTGAGTTTTTAACGTTTAAACATCACCATTAAGGTTTGATAGTCATAATTTTTATGTAAAATTGCCAGTATTAAATATAGGTCGATTTTTTTTATTGAATACACGTAGGTCTCTTAAAACTCTTTTCGGATCCAGTTCGACAAAATGCACTCGAGGAAATAAAATGAAAATATTTCAGGTGATGTTAGTCAAAAAATAGCAGTAGTTCCAACAGGATCTACAAAATGATGCGAAAATTTTACTAAAATGACAACGGAACCCAGTGTTCCCAGGAGGTTACGCATCAAAGTACTAACCGGGCCCTACGAGGCTTAATTACGGTGACCGGACGAGAACCAGTGTTTACATCGTGGTATTTAAAAAAATAATAAGCCGTCTTTATTAGGTCGATATTTAGACATTAATGTCAATTCTTACATAAAAACCTGATGAACACAGACATCCATGTCCTAGGCGGGATTTGAACCCCCGACCTTAGTAACTGTCGGCAGATACCATTCGTCTACCAAGGCCGTTGTCAAAGAATACAACGCTAAGAATTGGATTTACCCTAGATTGCATAGCAGGATTAGGCAGTGTGCAAAACACGTGAGTGGGGCTCAGAGGACAAGGGGGCCCACATTGGCTTACCCTATCCCGTCTTGCAGAAACCCTTTCCGAGTGTTGCCGCACAGGTCACAAACCTTGCAATAATCTGTTACTTTTAAAAAATTTTACGATTTTGGTGGGCCTTAAACATGCTGTGCATGGGGCCCATGGGTCTCTTAATCCGGCCCTGGCTTCAACCATTTAGATTTCTAATCTAAAATAGCCTAACGGAAACTTTGGTCTTACTACTCACACATCTGGCTGTTTATATTTCAAAAACAAACTTTAGCCTGTTTCCATATGTATCCATATTGTAGTTGAAGAAATATGTTAATAATATATATTAATTGTTAGTAGCATCTTTATATATATATATAATATATAAAGCTTATTACACATGATATATATATATATATATATATATATATATATATATATATATATATATATATATATATATATATACTAGTTAATGTGTGCTTGCATTCTGCAAGCATTTTTAAAATTTAGCATTTTTACAATTTCAAATTATTCCCATTCGATTTTGTACAAAATGTTATAACCTTAACAAATTTCAACTTTGTAGCTCATTTAGAAGTGCCATTTAATTTTATTCCTCGTATGGTGTAATAATAGGGCAAAAGAGGCCCTAAGACTTTGAATTTTTACAATATCAGATTCCTTCCTAACTATAAACTCATAATTCTGCCAAAATTCATGTATGTGTCTCATTAAGAATTGCCGTATCATTTTCATACTGGTATGGGTCATATATAGGGCATAACTGCCCTTAAAATTTGGAATTTTCGCAGTGTTTTATTTTATCTTCGGTTGCAATGAAATTTTTATAACCAGGCCAAGTTTCAAGTCTCTACGTCATATGGAGCTGCCTCATAATTTTTGTTCTCGTATGGAGCAATACTGGGGCAAAACAGCCCCAAAAATACGGATTATTACATTATCGGAATTCCTTCATTAGGCATAGTTTAACATTAAAGGCCTCTGATTCCTATTAAAAGCTTACCAATATGAAAGCATTAAGCCTGTTGCTAGGAAGCCTATTGTTAGACCAAGAAAAATTACCACTATTTTGCGATAAAAACTATAAATTTACGGTATTATCCTAAGGTTATCACACACATAGTGTAATTGATTATTATCTTTTTTATTATAATTTATCGTTGTTTTTTATTATTCTTTTTTCTCAAGAAATTTTTATTACTCGCAAGAAAGTCCCGCCGAGTTCAACTGTCATTCACGAGAAAGCCAAGCAACTGCACAATCATTATGTCTCAAATTGTTATATTTCCAGCATTTCATACATATTCTTTAATTTTGTCCCTCTCCTTCACAGTTGAACACACACTCGACCGGCTTAAGTCCAATGAGCGTCTGATTGAAGCTAAAGATTCGCAGCTTTCAGCAAGCCTAATTATTTCCATCTTTGTCCCAATCGTGTTCACTTTATTATTTATTAGCACTTTCAGTTTTCCGTTTAACACTCATGTTTATAAAATAATACGTGTAAAATGCGCAAACAAAGAAACACTGCTGTACCTACAAACAAAGATGGTAACGTTGCCGAGACTGAATAATAAAAATTATTTATTGATTATTAACCGATTTTACAGTAGTATTAATCTTGTCAAATTTCAGTACAATATTAAAAAACATTACACACAAATCTCACATTACATATAATACATATATTATTACATAGCATACTTTAATCTATTAAAAGTGTTGGGTTGGCTGACAGACAGCACCATTATGCAGTAGCTTGAAATGTTTGATCGTCACCTGAGGAACGAAAGTCCGAATTCGGCGAACAAAAGACGGTTTCGGGGCGAGAATTTACAATGCACGAAAGAGCGAATTGTACGGATGTCGAGGACTGCCTGTATATTGTTTTACACTAATGCAGGTAAAGTATGTATTTCATTAAAACATTTTGGTGAAAAGCATCTCTCTATATTTTATTTAACTATACTATTTTTGGTATTTAGTAGGAACTGTAAGGACCAAATGTGTGTTAAACCATACGTAATGACCGCTAGGGATGTAAGATTCGGTTAACGAACCAAATTCGGTTAACGACCATTCGCAAGAACGGATCGCCATCGGTAACCGAGGGCCATCTATACAAAATAATAAAATAACACTCAAAGGACAAAAACGTTTAAAGTTATTCGTTATAGACTACCCATTAGAGTGTTGCTTGCAAGAGTTATTTGATCCAACAAAAATTTTGACATGTTTATTATAAAAGAAGGAATTAAAGCATTTCAGTCTTCACAACTTTTTCATCTATGCCCAGAACAATTTTGATGGAATATAGTAAAATATAATTTACAATTCTGCTTACCTTCAATATCTAGAAAGCACTTGGAGCTTGTTTTCTCCTTTTCAGGGAGTTAATATGGAAAAACAGGGGGCGGTAAGGGAAGGAGGTCGTAAAAATTGCCAGCAAACCACCGTCAGACGCCCATGTGTCTGGGCAGGTCAAGTATTTCATTTCCGTCCGCAACGAGCAGTTTTTGCTTGAAGTGCCGAAATTTAGAAATCATATTTGGTGCCGAATATTTGTACCAGTCAGGGATAATAATAATAATTTTCATTTGGGGCAACGAGCTAATGAAGTAGAAGTGGGAGAGTTACAGCATGAGGAAAGAAGGAATAACCTGTATAAACAAAAAAACCTTATATTTATAAATAACACGTTAATTAGCAAAAAATAAATGACATCACGTATTTGAAAATATATGTAAAGAAAAATGAAGAAAACAGTCCTCAAAAAAAAAAACAACCACCGAGATTCAAACCCACGACCTAGGGACATATAGCCCGCCGCGCTAACCATTACACCACTAACTTCTTTGAATAGATGGCTGAATTTAAATTAATTAAAAAAGTAAAAATATTTAAGGCCCATTTCTGCCAAAACTACTGATGGTATATGCCCATAAGCAGGGTTATTCGTGAATCTTGACTCGAGGGCTATCCAACTGCCAAATTTCATCAAAATCTTTGGTTCCCATTACTCCCATTGTTAGGCGTGCCAGTATAAAGACAAGTTGTTGTTGGTCCATTACAATGGTACTATTTCTGTTTGCGGTCCACATTTCTCTGTGTGTAGGACAAAATGTCTCCAAAATGTTACATAATTAGTGGCGTGGGGTCAATATGACCCCACTGCAATTTTATCATTTTTCAAGTAAAAATTAATTTATTTTGGTAATAGTTGTAATAGAATAAATTTATATAATTATTAAAATTCTTATTAAATATTTATAAACATTTTAAAACTAACACATTTTTAATAATTTTAATTCAAAATAAAATATATGATCCAAATTGTTCAGCTACTTAAGTTTTCAACATAATCTGAGCATTTTATTGTCATGTGATGTTTGCAAACAAATGACATGCAACTTGGAATTTATAACCTGTAGACTATGTATTCTACTCACAATTATTCTTAAAAAATTCCTTGGCATTCAAGGAGTAATGAAACTCAAATATACAGGTATTCAACAGGTTTAATTACAATATATAAATATTTACTAACTACATTACATTCTACGGATATTTCTCATATGCCTATCGCTATTAGCTTCTCTTTTGTTTTAGTAAAAACTGGAGGTAAGGTAGTCCAACCATTAGAATTTTCTGACAAAAAAATTGTATCCTTGTCCGAGAAAAGGAGATAAATTATTAAAATAACACAATTAAACGTGTTGGATAGCTATATATTCCTTAACTAATGTTTCAAAAAAGTCACAAAATTTATCGGCAGTTCCTTGGTCGGCGGATTTTTTATCACCTGAAACATCTAGACGTCTGATCTTAAAACGTGTTAGCCATCCATCTGAAAATGCACACAGTTCACTATCTCCATTTGTTCATAAAAATTTTTGGTCTTTTCAATCAACATTGGTCCAGAAATAGGGACTTCCTCGGAACACTTTAGAAAAAACCATTCATAAATAGCAATATCTAATTGCTCAAGTTGCGGCATATCAAGAGTGCGCCAATATTCAATTCCTCTAGTTGTCTCAGAAGACGTCACGAATTTCAATAACTGTAATTTCTGTGCCTTAATGTCCTAAATAGTAGAAGAATCGATATTGAGCTATTTCATTAAAGCATTGCGATTCTCACCTTTCTCTAAACCTATAATGTTATTAAGTTTCTGGGTTAAGGTTAGCACAACCTGTTTCCTTTTATCACCTTTAGCGCATATTGCAGTTTTAGGAGTAATTTAAAAAGGGTGGGTGAAATATTTCATTTAACACAAACACTGAGTCCAAGAAACATACACAATTGCTTATTGCGACTGCCAATGTGAACCCCAAATTTATTTAAATTAGCAGTAACATTCCAAAATAGATTTTTAAAAATCACCAATAGCACCAATTTTAGTGGTAACATTCCGAACAAGATGTAATAAAAAATCGAGAGGTAGGAGATGCCGGTTGCTTGAGAATTCCAGCTGCTTGAGTGCCGGATAACTGGAAGTTTACTGTATATGTTATTTCCTGTCAAATGACAACTATTTTGCTTCTACTTCATGAGGATTTCTCTCACCCTTCCCCTTACTCCCCCTCCCCTCTTTGCAATATGAAATTGCTATTTTATAGCATAATCTTCAACTATATGTTATTTCCTGTCGAATGACACCTATATTGCCTGTACTTATTGAGAACTTCTCCCACCCTTCCCCTTACCTCCCCTCCCCTCCTTCGCAATGTGAAATTGCTATTTTATAGCATAATATTCAAGTATATGTTATTTCCTGTTGATAAACACCTATATTACTTGTGATTCATGAGGATTTCTCCCACCCTTCCCCAAACTACCCCTCCCCCCACCATAATCTAAATTTGCTAATTGATTGAATTTCACAATCTACTATAAGAAAACGCTTGATGTCTTTGTCGGTGTCTGGCCGGACGGTCTCATCAGTTAGTTATGCAAACTGGCTGGTAGATGGCAGCACTTGCCAGAACAATTAGTGCTGCCCCTACTCTATAACTAATTGCGGCCGCACCTATATTCATTTACGTAAATTGGATGGATGGTACTTACGCATTAACGGGGAGTCCAACATAAAAACCGAACAAATACCATTTAAATCATGTTTTAATTTTGATGAACATTAAAAGAAACCAATTAACATTTAAATGATTTGTTATAGATAACAATTGAAAAATCAATCACATTTTAATTTCTGGTGGCAACTACAATATAAACAAAGCGAACCAAAGGCTCGCCAATATCCTCTCTGACCCTCTGCATTTGCGGCGCAACAGTCAAGCGAGATATAATTCCTTTGTAGACAACAGATATCTTGATAGAAATCAATCGGTACTTACGTATTAAGTTGGGCTCCCCGTTAATACATAAGTACCGGATAGATAAATGCGGTAAATTACGTATTTTAAAACATGCTAATGTTTGAAATAATTCGACGATGTTTTAACGTGCCTTCGTTGTCTTATCGAAGTCTTCCTGCATATTAAAGGCAGTTGCTTGCGCTGTGCCTTCGCATTATCTGAATAGAACCGATATTATGAAAATATTTTTTTTCGTGCTGTTTATTTTTAATTCGCGTCAATCCAATTATAGGGTAACCAACCATACAACGATTACATTGTTATCTAAATAAATACGGTATATGCGCGTGTGTATTGATATATCTATTGAGATTGTTCTTAACTGCTGTTTAGTGGAATTGAACGATTGATTGTGGTTACTTATTAAATATTGCTTTTCACATGGACAGCTGTATGTAGCTATAACTAGAACACGTGACAAACATAATTTGAAATTTTGGGTTAAGGATAAAGATAATCAAGGGCAATATTGCTGTTAAACGAAAGAGTATTTACAAGGAACATCGTTATAAATAATATTATTGAAGTATAAGACTGTTTTCCTCTTAATTTTTAAAAACTATTCCTTTGTTTTCATTTGTAGCCCTTTCCAATCTTATTCAAATATTATAATTTTATCATTTGTTTGTTGGTTTTATTTTTATATTGTTTGTTTTCAAAGGCCGTTTTAAACGAGCTCATTCGTCTAGTACCATAATAAACATATGGAATGACTATTTACACTAACTTTAGTCAGAATGCAACACATTCAATTGCTTACATATCTGTTGTTTAACATTATCCGTTCAATTGTTTATACTTCTGGTGTTAATATTTTTCATTCAATAGTTTATACAGTATGTAAGTTAGTTAAAAATGTAAACCATTTAATTGTTTAAGTAAATTGATAGCAGTAAACATCGGCGAAAAAATGTCGATGGGGCTTTTGTCGGGTGGGGCTTTTGTCACAGACCCAGCTCAGGCATAATTGACTTATTTTTTTAATCTGATTAAACTATTTTAAATTCCTATTCACTAGTCACTTTTGGCATAACGTCCGTTCGGCATCATGTCCGTTCAGCATATAGTCCGTTTGGTATAACGTCTGTTCAGCATATCGTCCATTCGGCATATCGTCCGTTTGGCATATCGTCCATTCAGCATATCGTCCGTCGGCATAATGTCCGTTTGGCATAACGTCCATCGGCATAACGTCCGGCCACCGTTGCATTTATATGTATCGAAACTGTTATTGGCTGCATTTATCAATACTTTCCCCAAATTCTAATTATAAGGCATTAGGTTATTCGCAAATTATTGTACCAGGTGATCAAAATTTAAAAAATTTCTATTATTCTATTAGTTAACATTCCTACTTCTAATCACATTCAACTTCTGCCTGTACATGTAAATATGTACCTACTTTGGAAAAATATGCTCGAATGCTTTACATTCCAAAAACTATTGCTTCTGCATGAATGAATCAATCAATAGGACACATTGGAATGTCACTTGACACCTTATATGATATAAACAAGAACATCACAGAAAAATCAACCTGAGAAATAAAACATGTGAAGTAAGAAGCTCATTCATTTTACTTTGTAAGAGAAATTCTTCCTACCTTTCACCAAAGAGAACAGGTCCAGGCAGATACAGGATGTCAGCTGTGTGCATGCTCAGAATGGCCTGTCTCTTGGAGCCGCACTTCTGAAACAACAATATTATGGTTTTTAGTGATATGCTTACTTCATGTTAATTAATTTTTCAGAATTAAATTTCTATAGAACTTCAAATAGAAAATTTTAAAAATAAATTAAGTAAAATATTTTAAATCATTTATAAACACTTAATTTATAAGTTGCTCATATAAACTACAGTTTTAGGTTCAAAAATATATTTATTAATTACAAATCTTGATACCAACAAGATTGATATTAATGAATTTGTCCAAAGATAATTATTGTATACAACAAAATAATTCTACCTTCCTGTAGGTTTTAGGCACACACCACCAAGTTCTGGCAATCCAAAGGCTTTGCCTTAAAATTCTCATACCCCATTACCTACCTCTTTTAATGAATCTAATATACCTATTCTCATCCTACCTCTTTTTAATTTAAGACAATAGCATAATCCAAATGGAAGAGGGTAGGCTTATTAATTATCCAAGTACTGATAATTGATATATCGCTGAGGTAAACAAAAATTGAAATGTTACATCAGTTGTTATTAATGAATGTTAATCAGAAAAAAGACTGGCTTATGAGTAGAGTTATTGATGTGTATTAGGTGATTTTCATTAAATTCTTCTTGTTATTCTGGAGATACTATAGTGACTGAGATAAAATCATCATGGATATGACAGAATGAAAAAATTAAGCATCTCAACAAACATGAGAGTATATTTATAAGATAATACAGCTGGTGAATTCATGGAAATATTGTTGCAAATAGGTCAGAAAAATATTCCTGATGTAAATTGTGAAATTGAAACAAAAAAACTGTGTGATGTACAGAAATCGGTTGATGAACTGGACTCAAAAGCTTATCCAAAGATTTCTCATTCGATGGATAGCCTGTTCCATGGTTATGTGAAGGAGCTGTTCTTGCCACCAGAAATGAAATGACGGCTTCACTCAATGAGCTTATATAGAAGTATTTCTCAATCTCTTTGATAAATGTAAAGCATAACACATTGAATACGATATGGTGTAATACAATGTAGCAAGAACTTGTACATCCAGGTATGGACACAAGAAAACCATCCCAAACTTAGACTAATAATTAAATTATTAGTCAATTAGGATAATTGCTACTTTTATTATTGCATGTACAGAAATTTCAATTCAAGAAGAATAATTTATAAATATCTACTCAAAATATCATCCCTCCCTTGCGACAGGTGAACTACAGGATGAAATACCAACTCATTTTCATTTGTCTAATCAACAATGAGATTACTATTAATTTAGATTTAAAAATCAGAAATGTTTGAGAATTCAATCACTTTTCTCCAAGGACAAGTATGGATAGGAATAAGATGGATGTCAACAGATAGCCTTACTACCATGGAAATCAATCACACAAATCCAAGCCACCAAAGTAACTTTAGATTGAATAAAATTCTGAATATAAGGCAATCAAATTACATCTTCTCAATGATACAAAGGAAAAACTTGTAAAAGTAATACTAGATTATTAAATCATCACCCACTTTTTCTATCTAACCCCCTCTAAGACAAAGTTACTAGGGAGGAAGACAACTAACTTCCATCAATAGTAGAAAAAGAAAACTTCAACCTTAAAACAACATATAAGATGCCAGAAATATAAATTAGTTAAGTGCAAAAGACTGATGTAATTTTTGTGATATACCAAAGTAAATCCATCTGTACTTAAAGAGCTGGTTTTAGTATTTCAATATTGATGAAACTATAAATCCACAGATGTGATACTAAATATTAGCCATGTAGGATTTATTGCAGACTAACGAGTAAATGAACTGTTACACCTTTACAATAACGGAGCTCAACAATGAACTTAAAAAAATAGTTGCACAACCACCATGAATACTTCAGCCACAAGAATAATGCCAACAAGGAATTTTTTTAACTAAAACAGTGTACAGCCATTAAGATTCCTAAATTCTTGTACAGACTACATATAATTAAAACCTACACTCGTGTAAATTGTAATTTCCAAATTCAATAGTAAATTGCAATTGGTTCCATCAGATGCTATCAGTGTTGAATACAGACATGGTTGACCGGGAGGGAAAATCAAAACTTCGGGGGTATTTTTTAAACAAACATTAGTTTAAAGTTTGAACGACATAAATAGTTCACAACCATAGCTATAAAAAGTCACGTTAAATTCAAATCACATTGTATCAGGTATTATATAATGATAAATCTTACATGACATTTCAACAGTCTCACTACCACTAATACTGTGATACACAAATACGAAACAAATTATTAATTCACATGTACAGTGGCAGACTAAGGTATCTGAAAGCCCAGGTGCATGCAAAAACTTCAGGAGGCCCCCAACTGAACAGGGGATACTCAATCTACAGAAATTTGTACAATTAATGAATGGAAAAAATGTATGCAGCAGGTTAAAGAAATTGAATTACAGAAATGTATAGATAGAAATTTTAATATTTATCATATAAACTTGCACATATTGAAAAATAAAGAAAAAACGAATTATAACGGTGAGATGTGTTTTCGAATGATGCAAGGGATGTTAAATTGTAACAAACCTAAGTAAAAACATGAGATGTGTATGTAAGTAGTGAAATATTTTACTAATTAAAATATTTAAAAAAATCGAGTTTTGACTGTTTTGAGGCCCCATGAGTGTCGAGGCCCCAAGCGAGCACCTCATGCACCTGTGCAGTAATCTGCCACTGCTCATGTCTATAATAGATATAATATAGGTAGTATAAATCTCAGAAATGACTATATGATTGTATAAGTAAACCCTTTAAATTGATCTGAGTTGCTTTTTTCTTAGTGTAGTTGGCAACTCATTGGGTCCTTCGGGGGAATTTGATTCCACAAGGGATGAAAATACCCCCGGACTTCCCCTTGGAATCAACACTGGATGCTGTCTACTATGAATTACTATATCTCCAATTAACCCTAAAACGTTACCCACCTTTTCCGAGAAAACATTCCAGCAGTGGGATATCACTCTCTGGGAAAATACTCTTCTTAAGCCAAACATGGACCTCATCACTGAACTGCAGAACTGCAAAGTTTAAAATAATAATATTGCACATTATTATACTTCAAATATAAATTGAACTGCAAAGTTTAAAATAATAATATTGGACATTATCATACTTCAAATATAAATTGAACTAATATCGAAGTTTATTCGCATGAAGTCTCGTAAAAATGCACCAAGTAAACGAAAACTAAAAATATTTAAATATTGCTGTCAAAATACCTGTAGCAATAACATTCGCGACGGGAACCGCTGATTCCAAAACACGAACGGCCACGGCTACTCCTATCCTAAAACTACGATTAGTACATTCCTCCTACCGCAAGAGGTCGCTTGTTTCCCTCGAGAATGCAGTGTGAGAACGGAAATTTTGGAAGGAATACATCAAATTGCTCTCAGCCCAACGCTAACCTTGTCAACTGCAGTCAGTTCCGCGGTTTTCTACGTTACGCGCGACTCAACTTTGATTTCACCCTTGCATTGATAAATGAATCGCCTCTAAAGGGATCACTTGAGGCGTAACGCGATTTCAATTAGATGCTGAATCGGTAAATGTACAAAGGAATATAATCAAGAGGCGATCAAATAGATGGTTGGAGCGATATAAGTCTCGAGGAAACGGGTCACTGAAAACTCCACAAACCTTGAGGAGAATCCCAGCAGGGCAGGGGTTGCAAGACACAGCGGTTACGGCGGGAGTGGGTGGGGGGTTTAGGGAGGAGGAGACGCTGCGAAGGTTATCTATCCATAATTCTTCCGTTGATATATGAAAGATAGTCACTTTTTCAGTAATGCTTTTTGAAGCATAATATCTCGCAAACGACTGAACCGAATTTGATGAAATTTTCAGGATAGCATTATGATATAATAACAAAATGTTTTAATGTATCGAACTCGAGATCAAAGACCAGGGTTCGAATCCAGGGAATAATTTCCGTTTCCAATAAGATAACACGTAATTTCACGTAAGAATGAACTTTTCGACGCGCAGGCTTTCATTCTTTCTTTAGATTAAAATTAGAAAGAATTGACCTATGAACTTCGGATATTGAAGAAAAAAATATAAAGGTTCTTATTCTGTCCGTCTTTTTCCGCCTACAGTTCGAAATCGCTCAATTAAAACGTTTAATTCACACAGTTTGAGGAAATCTTGCCATTTTAAGGGGATGCTGCCTTGCCTACCAGTTCCGTTGTTAGACCTCGATAACATATTGTTATTTCAATGTAAACGTGCTTTGATTGGTTTTAATACGAGAGAGAGGGAGGGGGAGGGAGGTAGAGGAAGGGAGAGGGAAAGGAGAGAGGGGAAAAGAGTGGGAGAGGGAGAATGAAGGAGAGGTAAATGACTTTCAATACTATTTACATATGTTTCTGATGCCAATTTGATATCCATAAATAGCTTGAACGATCGAATCTTTACTCCCGTCATTTTTGACGGGCTATACACTAGAAAATTATAATATAAGCAGGAGAGGGGCATGATAGTGAGGTGGAAGAGTGAGGAGGTGAGTTTCGAAGCCTGGGTTGGCGTGCTGGAAGAAACGAACGGAATCAGAGCCTATGAGACAAAACCCATTCAACAGTGCGAGGGCATCCAATCCAACTTAGAAAAAAGGACCCTCTCAGAGGTTTCCTTTGCATGCCAATGGTAACAAGAAAACCTCAGAGAGAAGGAGTCGTGTAAACGGTTCGAAGTCCACTGTGATGTCTTACAATAGGGTAGGGAAACAGAAATGAATACGCCGCGGCTACAAGCACTTTCGGTAAGATTTTTACCTTTGTGGGCATTATTAATGCGAAATGCTAGGCTGCACTTCACTTCGGAAAGCGTAAAAATCATTAATGGGTCAAGGGCAAAAATTATATAATACTCCATAAATAAGGATAACAAAAATGAGAGCTGTTGATTTAGTGGAGATCCTGAATGAGCATCTTCTGCCTATGTCAGACAGATAGTGCCAGACGGCGAAGACGTTATAGTAATACAAGATAATTAATTCATTGTTAGATACGGCCGGTGTAACTCGACAATTTTTTTTTACCAGAACTGGAATATCAATGGTCTGCCTGGCCAGCTCGCTTGCCGGGTCTGAATCCCATTGGGAACTTATGGGGTATAATGGTGAATGAGTGGACGGGAGGAAAGTTGAGGACGGCAGCCGCTCTTGAAGAGAATGCTATGGAACTCGGGGGCTCAATCGGACAACGGCCACAAATATGTGAAAATTTAGTACGGTTCATTAACCGTCGAATGCAAGGAGTGATCTACTCAGGCTGAGACTTCACTAAATACTAAAATAAAACACTAAATAATCTTTCATTATTTTCATTGCCTATTAAATGCTGCTAGAATAAAATTTTTATTCGAAAATTTAAATAAAGTCAGTATAAAATGTATCCAGTACCTGTGAGAAAAGTGTTACATGTGATAAATTGCCATTTATTAGAGTTTTGGTAAAACTGATTGGATAAAGGATGTAAATATTTCCTAATGTTCTCCCGAAAAAGCAATTTTCGTGCTGACAATTTCTTGACGCTTGAGTGATACAGTACGGTGGAATAAAAATTTTATTCCGGCGAGCGAGCTGGCCAGGGCAGAACGTTGATATTCAAGTTTTGGCCAAAAAACCCCCAACTGACCAGGGGATACTCAATCTACAAAAATTTGTACAATTTATGAATGGAAAAAATGTATGCTGCAGGTTAAAGAAATTGAATTACAGAAATGTATAAATAGAAATTTTAATATTTATCATATAAACTTGCACATATTGAAAAATAAAGAAAAAACGAATTATAACGGTGAGATGTGTTTTCGAATGATGCAAGGGATGTTAAATTGTAACAAACCTAAGTAAAAACATGAGATGTGTATGTAAGTAGTGAAATATTTTACTAATTAAAATATTTTTAAAAATCGAGTTTTGACTGTTTTGAGGCCCCATGAGTGTCGAGGCCCCAAGCGAGCACCTCATGCACCTGTGATAGATATAATATACGTAGTATAAATCTCAGAAATGACTATATGATTGTATAAGTAAACCCTTTAAATTGATCTGAGTTGCTTTTTCATAGTGTAGTTGGCAACTCATTGGGTCCTTCGGGGGAATTTGATTCCACAAGGGATGAAAATATCCCCGGGCTTCCCCTTGGATTCAACACTGGATGCTGTCTACTATGAATTACTATATCTCCAATTAACCCTAAAACGTTACCCACCTTTTCCGAGAAAACCTTCCAGCAGTGGGATATCACTCTCTGGGAAAATACTCTTCTTAAGCCAAACATGGACCTCATCACTGAACTGCAAAGTTTAAAATAATAATATTGGACATTATTATACTTCAAACATAAATTGAACTAATATCGAAGTTTATTCGCATGAAGTCTCGTAAAAATGCACCAAGTAAACGAAAACTAAAAATATTTAAATATTGCTGTCAAAATACCTGTAGCAATAACATTCGCGACGGGAACCGCTGATTCCAAAACACGAACGGCCACGGCTACTCCTATCCTAAAACTACGATTAGTACATTCCTCCTACCGCAAGAGGTCGCTTGTTTCCCTCGAGAATGCAGTGTGAGAACGGAAATTTTGGAAGGAATACATCAAATTGCTCTCAGCCCAACGCTAACCTTGTCAACTGCAGTCAGTTCCGCGGTTTTCTACGTTACGCGCGACTCAACTTTGATTTCACCCTTGCATTGATAAATGAATCGCCTCTAAAGGGATCACTTGAGGCGTAACGCGATTTCAATTAGATGCTGAATCGGTAAATGTACAAAGGAATATAATCAAGAGGCGATCAAATAGATGGTTGGAGCGATATAAGTCTCGAGGAAACGGGTCACTGAAAACTCCACAAACCTTGAGGAGAATCCCAGCAGGGCAGGGGTTGCAAGACACAGCGGTTACGGCGGGAGTGGGTGGGGGGTTTAGGGAGGAGGAGACGCTGCGAAGTTTATCTATCCATAATTCTTCCGTTGATATATGAAAGATAGTCACTTTTTCAGTAATGCTTTTTGAAGCATAATATCTCGCAAACGACTGAACCGAATTTGATGAAATTTTCAGGATAGCATTATGATATAATAACAAAATGTTTTAATGTATCGAACTCGAGATCAAAGACCAGGGTTCGACTCCAGGGAATAATTTCCGTTTCCAATAAGATAACACGTAATTTCACGTAAGAATGAACTTTTCGACGCGCAGGCTTTCATTCTTTCTTTAGATTAAAATTAGAAAGAATTGACCTATGAACTTCGGATATTGAAGAAAAAAATATAAAGGTTCTTATTCTGTCCGTCTTTTTCCGCCTACAGTTCGAAATCGCTCAATTAAAACGTTTAATTCACACAGTTTGAGGAAATCTTGCCATTTTAAGGGGATGCTGCCTTGCCTACCAGTTCCGTTGTTAGACCTCGATAACATATTGTTATTTCAATGTAAACGTGCTTTGATTGGTTTTAATACGAGAGAGAGGGAGGGGGAGGGAGGTAGAGGAAGGGAGAGGGAAAGGAGAGAGGGGAAAAGAGTGGGAGAGGGAGAATGAAGGAGAGGTAAATGACTTTCAATACTATTTACATATGTTTCTGATGCCAATTTGATATCCATAAATAGCTTGAACGATCGAATCTTTACTCCCGTCATTTTTGACGGGCTATACACTAGAAAATTATAATATAAGCAGGAGAGGGGCATGATAGTGAGGTGGAAGAGTGAGGAGGTGAGTTTCGAAGCCTGGGTTGGCGTGCTGGAAGAAACGAACGGAATCAGAGCCTATGAGACAAAACCCATTCAACAGTGCGAGGGCATCCAATCCAACTTAGAAAAAAGGACCCTCTCAGAGGTTTCCTTTGCATGCCAATGGTAACAAGAAAACCTCAGAGAGAAGGAGTCGTGTAAACGGTTCGAAGTCCACTGTGATGTCTTACAATAGGGTAGGGAAACAGAAATGAATACGCCGCGGCTACAAGCACTTTCGGTAAGATTTTTACCTTTGTGGGCATTATTAATGCGAAATGCTAGGCTGCACTTCACTTCGGAAAGCGTAAAAATCATTAATGGGTCAAGGGCAAAAATTATATAATACTCCATAAATAAGGATAACAAAAATGAGAGCTGTTGATTTAGTGGAGATCCTGAATGAGCATCTTCTGCCTATGTCAGACAGATAGTGCCAGACGGCGAAGACGTTATAGTAATACAAGATAATTAATTCATTGTTAGATACGGCCGGTGTAACTCGACAATTTTTTTTTACCAGAACTGGAATATCAATGGTCTGCCTGGCCAGCTCGCTTGCCGGGTCTGAATCCCATTGGGAACTTATGGGGTATAATGGTGAATGAGTGGACGGGAGGAAAGTTGAGGACGGCAGCCGCTCTTGAAGAGAATGCTATGGAACTCGGGGGCTCAATCGGACAACGGCCACAAATATGTGAAAATTTAGTACGGTTCATTAACCGTCGAATGCAAGGAGTGATCTACTCAGGCTGAGACTTCACTAAATACTAAAATAAAACACTAAATAATCTTTCATTATTTTCATTGCCTATTAAATGCTGCTAGAATAAAATTTTTATTCGAATATTTAAATAAAGTCAGTATAAAATGTATCCAGTACCTGTGAGAAAAGTGTTACATGTGATAAATTGCCATTTATTAGAGTTTTGGTAAAACTGATTGGATAAAGGATGTAAATATTTCCTAATGTTCTCCCGAAAAAGCAATTTTCGTGCTGACAATTTCTTGACGCTTGAGTGATACAGTACAGTGGAATGAAAATTTTATTCCGGCGAGCGAGCTGACCAGGGCAGAACATTGATATTTCAGTTCTGGCCAAAAAAATTGTCGAGTTACACCGGCAGTATCTTACGATGAAGATACCCATTGATGATTTTTTACGCTTTCCGAAGTGAAGTGCAGCCTAGCATTTCGCATTAATAACGCCCAAAAAGATGAAAATATTGCACCTTTTCCGCAAGTGCGTTCTAGACGCGGCATACTCTTCATGTTCCCCTCTCTTTGAACCGTTTATACACCTTCTCTCGGAGGTTTTCTTGTTACCCTTGGCATGCGAAGGCAACCACCGAGAGAGTCCTTTTTTCCGAGTTGGAATGGATGCTCTCGCACTGTTGAATGGGATTTGTCTCATTGGCTCTGATTCCGTTCGTTTCTCCCTGCAAGCCTACCCAGGCTTCGAAATCCACCTCATTCTTCCGCCCCTCCCTATCATTCCCCTCTCTTGCTTCCCCTCAAGCAGTGGATACCAACATCCTCGGAACTTTCAGCTCCGGACTGTGTGGCGTGACCGAGCCGTGTCGCTTGACTTTTCGAAATGACTAGAAATAGTTACGCTCATCTTTGTTGATAGGTGTCACTGGGATGAAAGTGGGGGAGGGGATGGGTCTGGGTTAAACCGTTGTAACGGTGAAAACAAGGCAGGTCTGAGCGTGGCCATTATGTCCGAGAGTGACAACAAAGATATAATGTCGAAAAATTTGAAAATAAGAAGGAAGATATGTTCCGTGAGTGGGTGTGAGGAACGCAGCAACGGGACAAGAAAATTTTTTAATTTCCCGAGGACGGAAAAAGTGTAAGTTAATTTATATTAATGAATATTTTTCCTGTGAATGCTGAAGTGTTTCTGCAAGTTATAAGTGTAGTTTATAAATAGATACAACGGTTGTTTTCCGTGCGAATATTGTCATTTATAAGCGAAATTTAGAATTTTATTTATTCACTCCGCTTTGAGGAATTACGTTTAACTAAATGAAGGGATTTGTAAGGCGAACATATATGTGTCATTGGTCTCTCCATTTGTTAAATATGTATAGGTGGTTTGCTCGAAATATACATGAGTTTCGTCAATTAAATCTAGTGGAAAAGTTGCTGCCTAAATTATTACGTTTTGTAAATTATAAATTACGTGATTTCAGCTTCAATGTGAATTATTGTATGCTCTTGGAGATTCGTTCCTTACATACTCTTTAGGACGTAGGAATTAAATCATTCTTTCGTATTTATTTTTAAAAAACTATGTCGATTCTTCTAGTCTTTTTGCACTTACTATTAACCTCTCAAACTGTGAGAAACTATCTTTAATTTAATAGAAACTTTCACAGCATATGATAGAATACAAAGGGCAGGTAATGTGTGTATTGACATTTGCAACATTCTTATATGAGATAAAAGGAAACTGAAAATTTCATGTACAAACAAATGTGTTATGTTTCAAAGCATTAATTTAACTCCAAATATGACAGCAATTCCTAAAATGCATTTATTCCTGTTAATTGTCGTAATGTGATTAATTTGCATTTATAATTTCCAGTGTGAAATATTTTTGTATTATTATTCCTTGACATTTTATAAAGAAATTAATAAAATGTTCGTGATTACTTTTTATATAAAACCGAGTGCACCTTTGCAATTATGTTAAGAATAACTAACTTATATGCTTTTTGTTGGGTAAGTTAACGTAATTCAGATATTGTGCGACCTTTTATGTTGCAGTATGTACACATTTTCACTTATGATTTAAAATTATCTGCCTAATATCATTGCCCTCATTAGGTTTGGGAACATCATGCCTCTTATTGTTAGAGTACATATTTGGATGGTTTCTGTGTGTTGTCTGCACTGCTTAGTGTATATATGTTCATTTTTATACTGTTTATTTGGTTACCTTGATATGATATTATGAACTTGTATATATGTCATGTGAAGGGTGTCACTGTTTATATGCTTGCATGAATTAACACATTTGAGATGTTGCAGTATGTACATACTTTTTCCTTCCTGTGATTTCAAATTATCTAATACCAATGCACTCATTAGCTTTGAGAGAAAGTATGATTTTATATGCATTTTGTGGCATGAACTAGCACAATGCAGATAATTTGCAACCTTTTATTATTTAGTATGTACCTGCATACATCTTTTTTGTTTATTCATTGTTCATTATGTTCATATACATACATTTTTTGTCTGTTCAATTGCATATTTTCATGGTTTACAGTATTGTCTATACTACATCGTATATGTTACGATTTTCTTATACTTATTGTTAGTCTCACTTTTTTCTGTTTGTGTAATACCAGTTGAGGATACATTTCCATATATTTTGTACTTTTCCATGTGTGATCTCCGTTGAATTGCTAATGTTTGAATTGAGATTTGGCAAATGTTTGTTTTCATCTGGTACTACTTTGTAATGTAACTCTGCCTTCTTTCTGAGTGTATATCGGCAAATAATTTGTGATGTTTGCAAAAACTTTTTTGCAATCTCAGCTGAAATGCTACAGAATTGTTTCTCACTTAAAATACGACATTTACTTGTTATGTGTACATCTAACGAAGCTTAAATAAAGCAATATCAATAACGTACAATAATTTTGTTGTTTTTTCAATTTCATATTTCTATTTAAAATTTTCCCGATCATTTATATTAAGCATTTTACGAGGAATAAATAACCTGATATTTTAAACGCGCGCGCTTGGTGCCATCTATGAACAAATGTAGTCGTAACTTGAACCTATTTCCCACGCGAGTAAGTTGCACAGGGCTGGGTGCGACGCACCGAAGCCCCCAAATGCCCGTGACATTGGTGGCCTTAGGATGGCCCGTGCCCAAGGAAGTGAAATGAAAGGGAGGCGATGTTAATGAGATGTTTCTTCTCTCTTCACTTCCCATAGCCATCCAAGCAGTATATGCATCAACGTTTCCTGACAGACATATAGCTAAAGATGGAAGCATATTTTTCTGCATGAAATCACAGCGTAATCAAAACTCGAGTTCTGTTTATATAATGAGTAATCAACTGGCCACTTCAACTACCTATGCTTACGATGTAATATCTTGACCAATGCTAAGCAGAGGCAGCACTTAGGCACGTGCCTGCATCACATTCGAAGAGGCACCAATGTAACTTCAACAATGCTGTATATTATAGTATACAAACTCATCCACCATGAACTCATAGTGCACCTTATGTTAAATCCGCCTCTGTCTGTAGAAGTTGCATGCCTGAGAGGAAGTTAGGCACAATCACTCCCAATGAATACCCCTCTCATTCTCTCCCACTCGCATGTAGGAAAAAATCAGATGTGGCCAACCCAACTTTCTCCATATTTGGGGTATATATATTTAAATTATTATGAATAGCATTATGAGGCAAAATTATTATTTCGTATCGTAAAAGAACACATTCGTCCTTATTGCCGTAAATTACGTATATTTTGAATGTTTACAGAATTCACCGCTACGTGGTATTGGCGCAGTATACTGGTATTAAGAAAAATCGAAATATCTCCGAAATGGATAGTTCTACGAAAATTTGTTTCAAACAAAACTTGGAAGAAATATTATTCTCTACAACTTTGGTCCTCACGAAGATTACCAATAACGATGTTTTTAAGGAGATATTTGACGAAAACCGAAAAACCGTTTATTTATAAATAATTCTTAAAAAATAACTCCTATAGAAAATTGTTTCAAATGAAAGTTGTAGGAAATTACATTCTCTATAACATTTGTATAGAATTGTATATATAATAATGATGTTTTAACGGAGAAATATCGCAAAAACCGAATAGGGTTTCCAATAAACCTCGACTTCGGGTTAACCGTTATTGTCCTAAACTAATCAGTTCTTTGTGCTCATGCTAAAGTGTTATATATGAAGTTTGGTAACGATATGGCAAGTACTTTTCGAGTTAGAGCGCTCACAATCACATACACACACGCAAACACACACACACACGGACATCATTCCGAAAATAGTCTAAACGTGTTCTAGGGACCTCAAAACGTGTATTTCCGTTGCAATCTAGAAGTCGATTTTTACTTTCTCCATACGTAGTAGTGGGAAAAAAATCGACCTCGAGATTTCAACGGAAATACATGTTTTGAGGTCCCTAGAACACGTTTAGACTATTTTCGGAATGATGTCTGTGTGTGTGTGTATGATAGTGTGGGTGCTCTAACTCAAAAAGTACGTGCCATATCCTTACTAAACTTCACATATAACACTTTAACATTAGCATAAAGACTGATTAGTTTTTCGACAATAACGGGTAACCTGAAGTCGAGGTTTATTCGAAGCCCGATTCGGTTTTTGCGATATTTCTTCGTTAAAATATCATTATTGTATTTACAATTATATACAAAAGGTAAAGAGAATGTAATTTCCTACAACTTTCATTTGAAACAATTTTCTATTGTAGTTATTGTTTAGGAGTTATTCATAAATAACCGGTTTTTCGGTTTTCTCCTTAAAAACATCGTTATTGGTAATCTTCGTGAGGACCAAAGTTGTAGAGAATAATATTTCTTCCAAGTTTTGTTTGAAACAAATTTCCGTAGAACCATCCATTTCGGAGATATTTTGCTTTTTACCTTCTCCATACGTAGTAATGGGAAAGTATTGTATTCATGAAGAAAATCGACTTCGAGATTTCAACGGAAAGAAACGTCTTGAGGTCCCTAGAACACGTTTAGACTATTATCGGAATGATGTCTGTGTGTGTATGTGTGGGCGCTCTAACTCAAAAAGTACTTGCCATATCGTTACAAGACTTCATATATAACACTTTAGCATGAGCACAAAGAACTGATTAGTTTTTGGAAAATAATGTTTAACCGGAAGTCGAGGTTTATTCGGAACCCGATTCGGTTTTTGCGATATTTCTCCGATAAGACGTCATTATTGTATAAACAATTCTATACAACGGTTATAGAGAATGTAATTTCCTACAACTTTCATTTGAAACAATTTTTCTTAGGATTCATTGTTCAGGAATTATTTATAAAAATTCGGTTTCTCGCTTTCCGTCAAATATCTCCTTAAAAACATCGTTATTCGTAATCTTCGTAAGGACCAAATTTGTAGAGAATAATATTTATTTCAAGATTTGTTTGAAACAAATTTTCATAGAACCAATTCGAAGATATTTTGCTTATTCGTAAATTTTCAGTATACAGCGTCTCCACCATGTAGCGGTGAATTCTGTAAACATATTCAAATTATACCTAATTATGGCAATAAGGACGACTGTATTCTTTTACGTTGCGAAATAATAATTTTGCCTTATAATGCTATTATTATTCATAATAATTTAAATATCTATACCCCAAATATGGAGAAATTCATGTGTCGGCCACATCAGATTTTTTTCATGATCGCAATACTTTCCCATTACTTCGTATGGAGAAAGTAAAAAGAAGAGGTGCGACATGACAACTCGGAATATAAAATGTTGCGGGATATTATATAAGTTAATAAAGGATTATAATCTTTAAATGTTATTCTAATTTTATCACCCAAATGAGAGGTAACCAGAGGGGGGATGTTGATTTTTGAGTGATTGCGTATAATCAGCCTTCGTATAATCGGAGCTCTACTGTAATGACATTTCAGTTAATTGAATAATATACACTTACCTTGGCAATGAAGAAACCCGACCATTCTCTGAATGCATTACTGCATGAGGGAGAATGTTCACTGTTGCCCAAATTCCAAACAGAAACGTTCCTATTGCATTGACTTGTTTTGCACCACTCCCTCCAGCAGGTAGTCATTCTAGTAATTAATGTAGAAGAAATACATTTTTAAAGCAAATACACAAGAAATCTTTATAAATAAACAGTGGCATTACTGGGAGCAGAAGGACCCACAGCAAATTCCTGTTATTTGACCCTTTCCTCGTACCCCCTCAACCAACAAATATATTTCTCCAATTACAACTTCAAGTCATTGTAAAACCTATGAAGTTGTACCTATTCATCAATTGCAAGGATATCCTAATAGGTTATGCTTTTTAAATTAATTTTCCGAAATAATAATTAACTGGAAAGTCATTCAGAAATTGGCATAAAAAAGAGAAAATCGCTAAACCGATTTTAATTTCTTTACATTTGCAAAGATCTGATGTAGCCAACACATGCCTTTCTCCATATTTGAGGAATAGATATTTAAATTATTATGAATAGCATTATGAGGCAAAATTATTATCTCATATCGTAAAAGGATACAGTCGTCCTTATTGCCGTAAGTTACGTGTATTTTGAATATGTTTACAGAATTCACCGCTACATGGTATTAAGGTCATGGAGCCTACATAGAGGAGATATCACTCCAGCTCTAAAGGGGGCGTATTTTGTTGCCAATTTAGTCGCAGCGTATTAGTTCCAGTTTGGCGGCGCTGGTGTTCTTAGGTTTGCTACAAATTGGGTAGTTTACATGTGGTATTACGGCTAATCGTTGTATCCGTTTCGTTTGTGTGAAATTTTTTCATCTGCGGTGGAATATTTTATTACAAAATGATGCGAAATTCAAAGTGTTGCTTTGTGCCTGGCTGTTCGACAGGTTATAGCAAAACAGTACGAGTAAACAAGATTTTGGGAGTGAAGAACACAAGTGTTTTCAAGGCAAGGGTAAGTACACATTAGTCAGTAAATATAAATTTATTTAATGTAGAAAGGATATTAATTGAATTGATATTGTCATATTGAAATCGTTTGCTTTCAGGATGAAGCTCAGCTTCAGAAATGGAGGAGGATTATACCCCGCAAAGATCAAGTTTTCAGCGCAACGGAAGTTGTCTGAGGGCTGCACTTTGCCGAGGAGGATTGTTTTTATTTGTAATTATCCTTCTCTCTTTTCAGGTTGCTTCCTCAGTAGAAAAGTATGTATACTGAATGTACTGCAAGTCCCTCAAGTTATGTAATGTATGTATATTTATGTGAAATTGGTATTCAAAGTGGTTTTTGGTCAAGTGATTTGTTTTTATTTGTAATTATCCTTCTCTCTTTTCAGGCTGCTTCCTCAGTAGTTTTGTATGTATACTGAATGTACTGCAAGTCCCTCAAGTTATGTAATGTATGTATATATATATATATAGAAATAGAAATTTATGTGAAATTGGTTTTTTAATGTATACAGTGGCAGACATAGAGAATGCAAGAGCCTAAGGCAAATGTTATTTACAAGGCCAACAGCTTACGTCTGACCATGTGTGCCATTAGGTGTTCTGCTCATAGCCCTAGGTGCTTGTCTAGTTCGCCTAGCCCTGTAACTGACCCTGAATGTACGTATATATATTTGTTATTAGTTTGTATTATAGTTTTTGTTCTTGTGATTTGGTATATTTTGTAATTATCTTTCTGTCTTTCCAGGTGTGCTTCCTCAGTTGAACTGCGTTTTTCAATATTTATCTGAATGCCTTTAGCCAGCAAAGGCATAAATAGAATAGATAACATTAGTCTGGAAGAGGCTTGAATGCACGGCATTTCTGCTAAGTTTTTTAAATGTATATGTATCTACTTTAATTGCATTAATTTATTTTATATGCGCTTAGTTTTCACTATAGTTTTTAATGTTCTGAATAGATATTTTTAGTAATCATCTTTCTTTCTTTTCAGGAGCTGGGCAAATGGGATATTGATCAACTTTATTTGCACTTATTTTATATTATTGTTCATCATTGAATTGGTTTTTTAAGTAATTCTCTTCCTTTATTTTCAGCTGCTGGTTAATTGTGTATCTTAGTTTGGTTAGCTACCTTCTATTTTCCTTCGCAGGTTTTTTAACCCCCCTTCCTTTGTGGGTTTTTCCTGCAACTGTGGGTTTTTCTAGAGAATCTTTAAGGTTCTATAGCTTTTTCCCACACACAATCTTTATTAAATAAACTGTTTTAATACAGACTTAAAATGCCATTGTGTTCTTATTTCATATTCCCGTTTTACTTTTACTATAAAATATCTCATTGGATTACCAAAACAAATATGACGTTCCTATTTAATGTGACAATATAACTGCATAGCATTTCGAAATGTCAAATTTCTGACAAAATACCTTATGGACATGTTACGAAATTTAAATAATCGTCAGCTTAAGAAAAAAATGCATCAATATATTACATGACGGTGTAATACTTATTTCGTCTCGAATGTTTGCCCGTATTTTGTAATAATATTGTCATTTCGTATTATAATAAAATACTGAATGTCGCATATATTTACCAGTAAAATTAGATATACTGATTATATTTTTGGATATTGCTATGTACACGTGGAGCCGAACCGAAGTAAAAGGCACTCGATTTCCAGATACCGCGGATATTGAAAAAGTCCAAATTTTACCTCCACCTATCTATCCTCTATACAGTGAATTTCATAGTCGACCAAAGCCACAATAAATTTATCGAATATGGATTAAGCGAAATACTGAACATCAGAACAACCATTCCGTCCTGTAATTATACCCTAAACGAGGTTTTTTCAGGCGGAATTCCAATCAATTGATCCGCTACGTAATTCATGTAACATACTCGGTACTTCGTAAAAACAAATAGTTTATATTCATAGATTGATTTACAAACCTATATTACCAATGCGTTCTTACGTAACAAACTATTATCGCAAATAGAAACACGAAAATTACATGTGTATCATACCTACGCCCCATAACTTCAGCAAACCTACCGATCGCAGCGCTGCGTGTGACGACTTTGGCAACTAAAACTTGAGCGACCAAACTGGCAACAGTTTCGGACCCGGAGTGGAATCTCCTCAGTATAGGCTCCATGATTAAGATAAAGCAAAATATCTCCGAAATGGACGGTTCTACGAAAATTAGTTTCAAACAAAACTTGGAAGAAATATTATTCTCTACAACTTTGGTCCTCAAGAAGATTACCAATAACGATGTTTTTAAGGAGAAAACCGAAAAACCGGTTATATAGAAATACATCCTAAACAATAACTACAATAGAAAATTGTTTCAAATGAAAGTTGTAGGAAATTACATTCTCTATAACTTTTGTAAAGAATTGTAAATACAATAATGATATTTTAACGAAGAAATATCGCAAAAGCCGAATCGGGTTTCGAATAAACCTCGACTTCCGGTTACCCGTTATTGTCGAAAAACTAATCAGTTCTTTATGCTCATGTAAAAGTGTTATATATGTGGTTTGGTAACGATATGGCACGTACTTTTTGGGTTAGAGCGCCCACACTAACACACACACACAGACATCATTCCGATAATAGTCTAAACCTGTTCTAGGGACCTCAAAACATGTATTTCCGTTGAAATCTCGAAGTCGATTTTTTTCATGAATACAATAGTTTCCCATTACTACATATGGAGAAAGTGAAAAGTAAAAAGCAAAATATCTCCGAAATGGATGGTTCTATGAAAATTTGTTTCAAACAAATCTTGGAAGAAATATTATTCTCTACAACTCTGGTCCTCATGAAGATTACCAATAACGATGTTTTTAAGGAGAAAACCGAAAAACCGGTTATTTATAAATACCTCCTAAACAATAACTACAGTAGAAAATTGTTTCAAATGAAAGTTGTAGGAAATTACATTCTCTATAACTTTTGTATAGAATTGTAAATACTATAATGATATTTTAACGAAGAAATATCGCAAAAACCGAATCGGGTTTCCAATAAACCTCGACTTCCGGTTATCCATTATTGTCGAAAAACTAATTAGTTCTTTGTGCTCATGCTAAAGTGTTATATATGAAGTTTTGTCACGATATGGCAAGTACTTTTTGAGTTAGAGCGCCCACACACACACACACACAGACATCATTCCGATAATAGTCTTAACGTGTTCTAGGGACCTCAAGACGTGTCTTTCCGTTGAAATCTCGAAGTCGATTTTCTTCATGAATACAATACTTTGCCATTACTACGTATGGAGAAAGTAAAAGTTTGAGGGGACTCCAGGGCCCAGTGGCATTTAGCCACTGTAGTGTTATGTCTCTGTAAATAATTAAATTATGGTTAGGATCACATAACAGTATAAAGTAGGCAAAGTATGAGGATATAAAATTATGCTGCTATTTACATATCGCCTACCCATACTTGGTACCTATCTATTATTGTATAGTGACTAAAGAATGCTGTTTAATTTTTCATTTGTGTACATTTGTAAATACAGCATCTTAACAATCTTTTATATAAATAACTATGGGATTTGTGCCTGATGTCTTCAGCATCCAACCCCTCTAGGCGACAAACTTATCATGCTGGCTTCACTCCCAGACCCTCTCCCCTCAACATTTGTTGGAGTAAGTTATAAAACTATCACTACATCATTATTGATATGAACCCGCTTTCATCATTCATTCTGTCGCAATTCTCATCCCTCTATGCGCACACATTTAAAACGTTGAATAGGTTAAAAACCGTATATTAATTCCAGCAAACAACAAACAAACATATGAAAATAATATAAATTATAGCTACTTTGTCTTACATTCGCTACTTAATCGTAACTGACAAAATCCTAATTTCATCTCTAATGGTGAATATTTTTCCGCTTCGAGATTACTCCATTTCTACCTTGTAATTTTATATAAGTGTTGTGAATGCCTTTTTTATGACGGCTCCTGGCGATTGTGATATGTATTATGTATACAATTTTTACCGAAATAAATAAATTATTATAGCCTAATGAAAATTATTTTTCACGTTTTCACTTAGCATATCATATTTTAGCCACCTTTTTTCAATTACCTTTGTTTTGTAGAGAAACTTTTAAAATATCCATAACTATAATTTCTAATGCAATGTTAGAGTAAAAAATGTTCTATGCAAGGCTGTTACATGGAAATTTGCTGCCTGAGGCAAAAAATAACAAGACGCCATCTGTTCACAACAATCAACCAGTGGCATACCTTCGCGATATGGCACCTATGGCAAAATTTTATGAAACACCTTGGTTATGTAGGATATAATATTTTCTGCATTTTAATAAAGAATAATAGCTTGAGTATTAAAATAATAGTTAATTATGGGAAAATGAACTTTCAGCACTATTTTCATGAACTTTTGGCGCCTTTTGAAAATTGTGTCTATGGCATCTGCCAACTTCGCCATGCCCTAGTTACGGCACTGCAATCAAGTACAGATCAGGATGAAAAAGTCTCACCTCTCTCAAACTCACCTCACGCCAAGTTACTGGTTCTATGTTTCACACCAAAAGAAAAACCTGTATAGAAAGAATGACAGGAAGAATAAATAGCCAAGCGCGGTTTAAGATAAGGAAAGAAAATGATTCCATTTACTTAAATATTCAGATACAGTCTATTTACACATTTCACATGACCTTTTATCACATATGCCTTTCAGTAGACATTCAAAGTAAAGTTTGTTCTTTTTAAACTTGCTCTGCGCTCACTTTAATAATGCATGTGAATGTTTTAGAATTAAATGGAAAATTGAAATACATATTACAACAACTTTTTACATTTAAAATAAATATAGTCAATTATTTACTTACATTTTAAACTAATAATCTAAACCAATGTCAGTCTCTTTAAAAATACAAAAAATAAGCTTACAATATATTTTTTTCCAGAAGGTGCGGTTCACATTTTGTTACATCAGTTGAAATCACCCTACGACTATTTCTCGGCTCATAACAAAGGAGCCATTTAGAAGGTAAGTTGAATAAATAAACTTTCTCTTAATATTAACCAGTCTATTTATGGTTTGATGTAAGAGAACTTCAAAACTCGAAGGTGTACTGACAAAAACACGTACAGCATTAATATTGCCATCTTCCTAAGCACTTGCACTTTCTTTAATAAACTTGAAATAAACGATTAATTGCCAATTCGTCTAATGCATTACATCAATACAGAATTTTCAATGATATGTCTCTCTTATTGTACTCTAATGGCTTCAGTTTGCCACCCCTCTCATCTCACATCAAGTTAAATTCTTAACGTAGTCTAACATACAAACATTAGTTCACAATATTAATATTATCTTGCATAACCTACATGACTGTTCATCTCCCATAGAAGACATTCAGTGCATGACATTTGATACAAAACAATTCTAACCAAGTTAACAATAACGTCAAAGCAAGAATTTACATATATGTTCAGAACATTTTATCTTTATGTTTGGTATCCAAAGAGAAAATTTTATCTTTGGTTGCACTTTAATGGCATAACATTCTCACACCTACGTTTACCAATAAAAGTTCCTTAACATACAAATTTACTCTCATCTCAGAAAGACGTACAAAAGGTGACGGGTTACAATTTTTCCGAATCATTAACATATTTCTGCACTTATAAACGTTCTCGAGACTGTTCCTAATTTAATTCTTCTTCTCCTCCTCCCAAGTTTCACTAACTCTCCGCAAAAGAGCTTCATTTCAATTGAGTTCGTAATCACATCACTTGCACCATTCATTAAAGGCGATGCTTCGACAGTCTTATCCAGCAAAAAAAAAAAAAACCATCAAAGGATATTCTTCGTACAGAAAAGAATGGCTACATATTTTCCTTAGTGAGGGGCAAATGTCTTCTCACTGTCGACCAGTGCTGTGTCATACGGTGGAACGATCTTATAATGTTCCCTAACGCACTTCTCGCGTGACGACAACTGCGGTATGTTGTATTGATGCGGCAAACTCTTGCAGTTTCCGTTGCTCTGGGATGTGGCAACAGGGCTGTGCGTAGGAGACGGTGACGGGGACACATGGAGCCTCACGTCGCCGCCATCTTCGTCGTTTTCTTGAATGCAAGGGCATCCGCTCCATGGCCACCACCAAGATCTTCTTAGAAGCATCATCACGAGTATGAAGATCACCACTAGAAGAATGCACAGCACACCGATGGTGATCCAGATCCAATGTCCCATAGGTTCTGAAAAATACGTGCCTTAAGGTTGACGGAGGTCACATTATTATTCAATCGTCCATATCATCCATTTAATTAAAAGATTCATGCAATTTAAATTACGAGGATCTTCACACGCAGATTTTTTGGCAGGATCAGGCATTTTGTCGTTTTCGTTCATGACTGACGTCGTTCTTTGAAATTCTTGAAAGAAATTTGTTCTTCCACCAATTCGCTTATTAAGCCGCATAAATTTTATTAAAAGCCATACACACTGCCTAAAAATATAATTGTTTAGCGGTAAGTAGAACTCATCGCACGATGCATATTATAGATGTTATGATGCTCTTGTAGAATCAGAATAAAAAACCATTTTTCATGAATATAACGAAATTTTGTCCACTTGAAAGGAATTTCCACTACAAAGAATCTTATGGCTAGTGAAATTAAGTGAAAATTTCACACATTCTGAAGTAAAATTTTTTATTCAAAGCCTACCAAAATGACAAATGACACCTCTAATGCACACGTCCACACTGAAGTTAAACATCTTAATTCTGAGCTACCTTGACAGAACTTTCTCCATTCATTTGCATGTTTTTGTAGAGAGAAACAATGGCTGCTCTAACAAGAGTTACAAGTGAATCGGAAAAGGCAAAGCATTCCAAGTTTTAACTTTTCATCCTCGTAACTTCAGTTGATCAACTAAAGCATTGTAGTGAGGATTCAGCATTAAAAACATAAACATCTTCATGGTTATCTTTTGAAGACATCTCATTAAGCAATACTTCAACTTTCATGGGATGCATACACCACTCAATATATTGTCATCAAAAGGCAACTAATATCTGGTTGATCGAGCATAACCTTTCTGATTTACTCATGACTTACTGTAGTAGCCTAGGTCTATTTGAATTAATGGCAAAAGCCAAGAAGCTTTTACTTCTCTGTTATATTAAAATAGGTGAGATACCTCAAGTTTGTAAAACAACAACTTGTGCTGACTTTGAATTAGTCTGAATCAGTGCTGAACTACATTAGCATTTTATGCTTTACTTGTGTAAAAGCTTGTCAATATGACCTTCCTCCCTCTCTCTCAATCCCCCTCCTTCCTCCCCCTCCCTTCCACCCTATGAGATTTCATTCATTTTCGCTCTACCGTCTAGGCTCCAGAGCCAGTAACAGACAGACGACATTGCAAAAACCACTTTTTCGGATTCACCGACACCTAAAACGTATATTTCCGTAAAAATCTCGAGGTCGAATTTTTTCGCGATAACAATACTTTCTCGATACTTCGTATGAGAAAGTAAAAATAAACAAACCTCTTGTATTTTTGAGTTCTCTACAAACCTGCAAGGTCTTAACAAGTGTAACACCTCAAAGACATGCCTTGTGAAATAAACCATGTTTACTAAACATATAAGCTGCATGACTGATGTTTCTAGATTGAAACTCACAATAAAATTTGCCCAAATCTGGCTCAAACTCAAAAATGTTAATGAATATAGAGGAAACTAGCTGAATTAATCTGTTGAAAACACTGTCGATAACATTATCTTGAATATTTGATTAATTGCAACAAGATCTAATTCTCTGCCAAATTGTCCAATCTACACTCTTAATATGAAAAACTGTTCTCTATATAACTTTTTAAATTGAAAATCAGACAAACGCTTATTTTGGAAAATGAATTTTTAAAAGAGGAACTTGAATAAACTGAATTCAATGTGCAAGCAATGAATTTAGTCACAAGATGGGTATTTATGAACAGCTTACAGCCTAAGAATTCCCATTCATTTATTGTTATAAGTAAGGGAGAGAAATATTATTCAATGAGTAAGATGTAAAGCATGACAAGCAAAAATATATAATAATCTTTTCCATACAGTCATTACATCCAGTATGGCGTTATCTTAAATTCAGCATCATCTTCCATTAGTAAACATGCACTATTTGTAAGCTTATTTTTAGAGAGAATAATAATTTATATTATGCTACAAACGCAACTAAGACTACCTGTGCAAACTGGGCAGCACTGTCCTTGAATGAGGATAGGGTGTTCGCAAGTATGTTGTGTCGGAGGGCAGCTGACCATGGTGCAACTTTCTGAACCTTGGAGGCAGTGACATTTACGGCAGCCATCCCACCAAATGTCATTAGGGCCCCTTTCTGTCCCATCTGCAATTTTTGGGATGAAAAATATAAAATTTTGCATAAGTGCATATCTTTTAAATTATCACTCAGATATCCATTTAAAGGATTCAAATGGACATTGCAATTTTTATTTTTTATGACAGAGATTACTTTGGAAATATTGCAAATGTCGCTATGATTTGTATAGTCTACATATGGACTCATCAAATGAAGCTTTCCCCTCTCAATATGCATTTTTTTTCATTTTTCAATGTGAAATGCAATGAAGATATTGTAAAATCCACAAAAGTATAATTTAAAAGCATAGTTTGATATCAAAAAAGCACATTATTTTTACTTTGCACCGATACATGATCCACTTTTGTGGTATACAAATTAAAACAAAACACTACTACTATTTAATTATAGCATGACAAAAATATGCAACCCACTTAAAAATTGATGTTAAAATAGTTTGGGGATTGCAGCTAAATAGTAAAAGTAAAATGAGTGATTACCTGATGAAATACAAGATGATTCAGACTTTGTTACATCTTCAGCATATGTGGTTGTAATTTCCTCAGATTGGTGAGGAGGAACTGCAATGAGAGAATAATTTTATTAAATTACAGGAAGACTATCAACAAGTTTTAGCCTTTTAATGTTTTACTGTCTTGGTTTTCCTATTCTTATGCAAGTCGCATTAAACGCTGAAAAAAATAATTCTACCAGGAAGATACACATAAAGTGTTTGAACGACAGGAAATTGTACATTCTAATTTATCTTTAAATAATTTCAAGTCAATATATTGATGACATTAAAGTTTACATATATTGGTAGAGATTATATTATACAGTAAACACTTCCTTTCATTTGGTAACACATTATTTTCAATTGTCCTGTACAGTGCTTAATTTGTAGCCAAATAAGAAACCTTACCTAACCTAACCACTCAGAACAAAACTGAACACATAATGAGATCTATGATCTTTAATAAATATAAAGTAACTTGGAAAGTGTAAAATAAAAAAAAACGATCTTGTACAAATCAGATGTTGTTCCGCAAGAGTTGAAATGCACAGACATTTATCAGCCTCTAATTTCTTGTAACTTAAAGCTTTTATTCATAACTTCCTCCCAAATAAGTGAGGGAATGCCGATCCCTTGCATTCCCCCAGAAATTAAGCACTGGTCCTGTAGCAAACTCTTGTAAGAGTTACCACACCTCAAAATGTCAATAAATTAGGATGAAAGAAGGATTCAACAAGAGAGGAAAGATTCACGTTTCATGTGTGCAAAGAAGAAAGGCAGGAGCTTTCTTTACTAATTATGTAAACATGTTAAATAACTATTTCTACAAATTTTTTTATAACCTTTCTTTGATATGACTTTTTTCTATGGGAAATGACGGAGAGTTACATTTTTCCTAATAGAAGGTGGCATCCCTTTTTGGGTCAAGTTGGTAGTGTCATGTGAACCATTTAGTATTATTTCCTTATTGCCATTTGCCAAAACAGTCAAAGTATCAAACCATGAAATTCCACTCAACATGAAGACACACAAACACATGACCATAAGGCATTCAATTTTTTTTGCATTTCGTGAAGCATGCCTAATAACGATAAACATACTAGTGTAAGTGCCCATCAAAAATGATTGATATTTTCACATTAAAAAGTAATTTGTGTACCGATCCAACGCATATTCAAAAGTAAGTACATACATGCACTTAATTTAAGTGAACTTTCCTTTTTTCTGCTTTACTGTGATTAAACATATTTGTCGTGTATCATTTAGCTAACTGAAGTACAACTGGCACATCATCTAACCTGGAATCTCTGCGGTCAGGTTCATGCTGAAAAAAAGGAAGTTTGCTGTACTTCTGGTTCATCCATCTGTTCACAAATAGATGGCAAAATAACAAGCCATGTGATCTCCCACATAAAGTGTGGCTCAAATGAAATAAAATACCGTATACACCCGAATATAAGACGACTCTGATTATAAGACGAACCCCCATTTTGAACTCCTTATAAAAGGAAAAAAATTATTATGCACACAATGACAGAGGTTTATTATAACATTGACTAATAAACATTGTACCAATTGAAATAAGAAATTTTGTAGTGTTAGTTGGCATATACAGTTGTTTTCCTTCAAGTGTCTATCAATGACTGCTTTTAACTTCTTACAGGACCTACTATAAAGGAGACTTCAATGCAAGCGTTTATTTAGATTATCAATGAAGAGAAGGTAACAATAACGCTTTTCTTTCATCTATTTGAAGGTTTAATTGGCCTTAAATGAATCGGAGGCAACAATGAGAGTCTCCTTGGCAATGCCCGGAATGAGTACGAAAAATCCCCAAAAATTTGAAAAAGAATGCGTATTTCTGAAAAATTCGACCGTGTAATGTGTAAACATCACAAGAATAAGATAGAGCTTTAGCCATTGAATAAAGTAAAAAAGAAGAAAATCGGTCCATATTTACATATTTTAATGTATGAAGGAAAAAAACCTTGCACTTTGAAAAATCAAAAATTCCGTGTAAACTTATGGGAAAATATAATCGTCTCCTGGATTCGAACCCGGGACACTTGAGCAAACAAAAATACTTTTCCAGGGACTTCATAGCCAATAGAAACAAAATGCTGTTTACCTCATATCTTTTATGACGAACAGTTCTCAAGAAACACGCCGATATAATTACGTGAGGCTTCATACACACGGACACACGCAGATTCACTACGCAAATAATATATAGGATAAAATTCGAAAGAGTATTTGTATTCGAATACATTTGAATCGATTCATTTTCTACTACTACTTTTAATAATCGATTGTTTCGATTGATTTTAAGAATCGAATATTTCGATTATAGCTATTCGATTCTTCCCATCTCCAGCTATCTCTGCCTTCGGTTCCTCTGTCAGTCAAACTATTACGCACACCGCGTGATTATAAGACGACTAGCGATTTTTCGGTCATAAAAATTGGAACAAAACCTCGTCTTATATTCAGGTATATATGGTATTCAGGTACACGCACAAAGCCAAAAGTTCAATTTTTTTTCTTTTCCACATGACAGAGTTGTCACTTCCAACATTTCCATGTATGCCACTGCTCACTCCACTCAAATATTCCTCCTTTCCTCCTAACAATTTCCTTCCTTTAAATAACCTGCTATTCCTTTCCTCTTTATACATCTTTGCCTCTCAAAATTTGAACCAAAAGAGGGAAAAGGACCAATAGACGACGACGAGGCATATATCAGTCTAAGTTCATTTCGTAGCAGACAAGTGACACACTAAATGGCCATATTACAATGCTTAAAGTGATTTGATAAAGCAGGATATTCACGACAAAAAAATGTTATAAATGAAACACTGTATTTAAAGTCAGAGATCTGCTATATTTCAAGCTCACGACGCATCCCTTCTCTGAAATTCACTCATCCATCTCTACCTAGGAACTCATTATTAGGCTTCTCTCTTCTCCCATTTTAGATAATACTTCCAAATTTGTTTTCAGACCAAATAACTTTCTCTGGTCCACCTTAAAACATAGACCTAAAACCTAATCAGCTTTCACTATAATTTAATGTTACGCTCCATACCAACCATTTCAACGACATTTCTTCAAACCTCACAATCAATTTTCTTACCATTACACCAGCAAGTAGGGCAGCCTCTGTCATCTTTAACGTATCCGTATAGACATGGTCCAGGGCAGAGGAGCATGACTCCATGGGCTGACGAATCCAGCAATGTACCCATGTTACCTCCATCGGTGATGGGAGTAGATGAAGAGAAGACCATCTGTCTGCATTTATTGCACTTGCAAACTGGACAGCCCACACGGTTCGTGCGGAGTCCATGAGTACAGTTCTTCTTGCAGTTTATTAGGAGAGGACAATGCGATGGTATGGCTGGTTCAGCACACTCGCACAACTTGTTTCCCAAGCTGTCTTCGGAATATCCTTGGGGGCAGTCAAGCTTACATTCCTCTGTGAGAAGAGAAGCAAAAAAAAGGTGTTAAACTATTATATTTAAAGAGTTTATAATATATACGGAAAGAATGTTAATGACACACCAATCCCATTATTGGAAAATATTATTAAGCCATAAATGGTCCCAACAGACCTACTAAATGCCAAGCTCCAAATATTCAGAAATTTAGGGGTAACGTATTTTAGGAGAAGCAAAGTGAAACTAATTAAAGTGGATTTATATTAAGTAAAAACAACTACAAACCTATCTCATACATAAAATGATTTTTTTTGCTTCTCAGGACTAAAACATGAAAATAACTGTAATACATGCAAAGAATATCCTATCATAGGGCACTTGAAGTACCGTTTCTGAGAGACTTGAGCTTAGCAGGTGAGAATATGTTGTAGGAAATTTTTAAATAATACATATAAAAATATATGCATGTCACCTACCTGCTTGGCACTGACAGAGAAAGCATCCATCTTTGTCTTTAAGCAAACCTTGGCGGCAACGCAGCGAACAATTTGCCAATGACGGACAATGACGAGGGAGTGTGACAACTGATGTACCTAAAAATTTTAGCAAAAAAATCGATCAAGATACATTGCAGGCAGCTGGAGTCTTTGTAGAACATGAAAGGATTGATTATAGTTTGAGTGAAAGGGAGATGTGGTTAAACAGATAACTTTGGTCGCGATTATAAGGCGAGTAAGACTTTTTCAGCTTACATATTAGAAAAAAATATCACCTTATAATAGGGCAAATAAAAAATTTGAAGAATGTTTCGCAGAAAACATCAAATGAAATATGTTTAACTTTGAAACACACAAAAGTAAAACAAAATCTAAATTACACCTAAAAATAGATCGAGACTAAATTATTAAATGTAATGTACTCAATCAAATAATTAAGAAAGATATGGCTATTCTTGGAGTGAGAAATTGGTACAACAACTAAAGAGAAATTCAACCTGAAATGAAAACACTGATGTCATATTTCTTCTTATAACAAAGAATTTGAAGATGTCAATGTGCAAATAGCTGTGTTTAATTTGAACACGTTCAATGTGATGGATTTAATTTTGGCATATTTGAATGGATTAATAAGTTGTAAAAGTCATGAAAAATATCACGATTAAATAAAATAGAATGCCCATTTAGAATAAATTCCCTCTCTCAAAAATGGAAACCAAAGCTAAACATTAAAGTGTTTACTCGAGTTTGTTTTCAGCCATAAGACAAGCTCTATAATTCTCAAGTGGACTACATAGAATAATAGAATAAAACTAGATTCCTCCTAGCATTGGAGTCCATAGCAAAATATTGTCTAAAACTGATTGCTACATCAATACATCACATTTTGTCTTACAAAATATTTTAATTAAAAAAGTCACATTTGCAATAGAATACTGTCCTTGAAGGAGTGGAAGATTTTGAGGGAGCTTCAAATCACACTCGGCCCAATTCTAACTTGTTCTTAAGTGGGTCAGCCTGTTTATAACAAAGCTTGTAAAACTAAAACAACGCATGTCCCTTTAAATTTCAAAAAAGGTGTCAGCATTGCAGTAAAAACGCCCAGGCACATCAAGGCTTGATTTCTCACGTGGAATTAATGAAATGCTACGTAAATAGCCACATTAAAATTCTACGTGATTCTGTCATTATATTAACACGTTCCATGCGGACTACATCTTAAGATGTACTCCCGGCCAACCCCGCATGCGGGCTACATCTTAAGATGTTCGCTCTCGCTTCCCTTTCTCCGTCGTTTTTTTCCTTCCGCGCCTGGGATTTGACCATGAGAGGAGGCCCGTAGGAAGCTTTAGACTCATTGTCTCTCTATCTTTCGAAGCGTGTGCGTCGTTTTTGTGCCGAGTTTTCCGTTGTGGAGAAAAGCAGATTTTGGTTTTTTTGAAGATTTTGCAGGTAAGCCTTATTTTTTCTTATGTATATTGTTTTTAATGTATTTCATTGTTTAAATTAAACATGTTAGTCACTTTTGGAAAGATAAAATAATTGTTTTTTAATTTCAGACCTTTGAACGACGTTCTTTGCGCGTGAACTTTCGCTCGATCGTACGATCATAGTTGATCGAGTAAGTGTTATTCGCTTGTTGTTTTTGTTGTTTGAATGTTTCAATTTAGTCATTTTTTAAAACATAAATTATTTTTATTTTCAGAATTTCGGATTTTTGGTCCTTTTTTAGGTCGACCGTTCGTTTGATTGACCGATCGAAGAGTATCGAGTAAGAGTTATTCGCTTGTGTGTTTTGTTATTATTATTTACCTTTACAATATAGTAGCGAAGATTTTTATATAGAATCAAATATCTTTTTTCAGTCGTATATAGGTACCTAAATAATGAATATGGATTCGTAACCGTCGACGTCCTATGCGCAGAATGTCCCTTCTTCCGGTATGTTTCATTATTTTAATAAATAATTTCTAAGTTTAAGTTTTGTAAACTTGTTAGTTCAACGGAGAATTTTATTTCGGACGCCCCACCGTCAAAGAGGCGGAAAATAGAGGAGCGATTCCTTATTTCGGATCTTTCTTCCGAGAAAGTATGCCAGCTCCTCGAGGAATATGGGGAGGATGTTTGGGACGATGAAGAGGAAGGCAGTGATCCTTCCCAACCCATGGTAAGAGATACAGCTTTTGTTTCTTTAGAGCCCGAAACACCTCTTGCAAGGACCCACACATGTCCGCCAGATGTCCCTTCCCCCGGATCCCCTCCACATGTTTTCCGCGATTTACAACCACCTTCACCTATCCAATTGGACCTACCCCAATCTTTACCACAAAAACCTTGCAGGGTGTGTTCGGGTAATAAAGTAAGAAAGGTTGTAACCACTTACTGCTGGGATTGTGATTTTTTCTCCAAGTTTACAAACTGAAAAAAAGAAATTTGGAATAAATTTTTTGGCGATATTTTAGATGTAATAATAGAGTTAGCCAATCTTGGGACTATACGCGGGTCGGGTGGTATAATATGACATCCTCGTGCGTTTTCTCTTCAAAATGTAAGGATTAAATTCATCATATAGTTCTGAAGATGCCATGAAAGACCCAATATCGTTACGCGTCGCCGAAATGTGTTGCGGGTTTGCCTACCTTTGGCCAACCCCGCATGCGGACTACATCATAAGATGTACCAGTTAAATAATTAATATTTAAAGAAATTTCAATTTATTTCTTAAATAACATAATATTTTAACCTAAAACACGAAGTCATGGTGAATTTCTCCGAAAAAAATATCATCCGTACACGGGAATGTGCCTATTATTTTTTCCGCAATGAACGTGTTAACTTAAAAGCAAATTAAGTTCCTGAAGCCAGAATATCTACCAGAGTTGTTTACGATTCATTTCAACCCAACTGTTAGACCAATTACTCACTGTCACAAACAGGGCAGCACTCCTCTGGGACATGACGTGGGTTGACACAAGATGCTTCACACATATACGCATGACACTTTCTCAACCCGGCTTCGCATCTGCAGGTGGTGCAAGGGTCCTCCCTCCACTCATAACCGTTCGCCATGATGCCTCCCGTAATCTCGGAGACACAGCCTCCGGGTGGAGGTTCCATAACAAAGCTGGAGGCGTGGGGACGAGGAGAGTGGAGGGCAAGGGCTGGAGGCTCTCCGTGAGAGTTCTCTGAATTTCGGGAAAAAAATTAATGAAAAATTCAGTGATCCTCGCAGGCTCAAATTATAATATCAAAGAACTAATTAAATCAAGACTCAAGTTTGTTGAAACTATTTTAACCTTTATAACATTACTAAGCATGGAGATCATAATACTTCGTATGCATAGTCTGACACTCATACAAAAAAATTTGTAGCAAATTAATTAATTAATTACTGTAACGAGATTTAGTCTTTAACCCCTCAAGCGCGCAGGACATTTAACTATAATACGTCACGCAGGTCGGAAGAGATTTAGGGAAATTCGCAGTTTTTGCGCGAAATCATATACAAATTCGTAACTTATTAGATATTTATGGAATTTGACTGAAATTTTTTGAGGTTTTACGTAAAACTATGTATATTTACCTATGTTTTTCACACCGTCTTAGTTATTATTATTCGCGTGAAATACCTCTATGAATTCTTTCACTCAATCACGGAAGCCATTTACTCAGTTTTTCTTTATTCAAAGTTTACGGAGTACTTCACATCTACTGTTTTATCTTAGATTTCAACTTCTTCCCCGTAAGTTTTTCAGAAAAAAAACCTTCAAATAAGGATTCTTACCCCTCAGCGCCGTCCTGTGTACTGGGTACGCCGCGGAGATTGCTAGTTTTCTTTATTTTTTTGACAGTAAATTTTCTTAAATATGGGTAACCTTCATAATTTTAAAAGAGGAACCTTTGGCCTACCTATTCAAAACTATTGCCATGGTCTTGTTTACATTAGCTGAGACAAGGGGCGAATGAAACACAGTATCCTTCCCCGTGTATACAAGAAATGACCATAAGTAGCCAGTACTTGCATCACAGAGCTCGAAGGTCTTGATTCCGAACTTGGAGGACTTCAGAGGGAGATACTGCTTGAAAGATAGACGGCCCTTCCACAATGTTAGGGACTCGTCTATTGAAATTTCCCGTTTCGGTAAAAAAAATTCCTTGAATTTTTCGTTCAGATGTTCAGTAATCGGAAATATTTTTTGTAGCTTTGAAGGACCACGGTAATTATTCTTTTCTTCGTTATTATTGAAATGCAAAAATTTGCAAATAAGCTCAAATCGATCCCTAGTGATGACATCGCCGAAGCCTGGTGTGGATAGAACTCTTTTCGTCGAAAAATAGGAACGAAGGGTGGGCTTCTGCACAATTCCCATCAACATAAAAATTCCCAAAACAGTGTACATTTCCTCCACGGTAACTGGTTTCCACGATAAAACTCTTGATTTCATCGAAAATGTACGCTCACTTGCTTTGATGTATTGGTCAGCATATCGGTTGGTTTCATTTACTATGGCACTAACAAATTCCTCATCGAAAAACAATTGAAAAGTACCTACAATGTCAGTCAAACCCTTACTTAGCTGCCTTTTGAGGTCCGTAACCACCAATGAAATTCTCCTTTCGTCCTACGTAATTCTCCGTGCCCTCCCAGAAGTAGTTTTCTACAGTATCCTCATGATCACTATCATTATGTGTCAGTGAATCAATTTGAGTACGTTCATCCAAATGATTCTATCACTGTCCGAACTCACGCTTTCTTCCGAATCACTTCCGAGTAGCACTTACGTCTCCTTGTCAGCACTCGGTATTGCTCGACTATTTTCACGAGTTGAGCACATGATTACTCCTAGTATTTTGAAAATAAGTAAGCAAGTAAACGTAAAATTTACCACAGTAAAGAAAGGCGAACGAAACCTGCCTCCGCACAGTGCAAGGTTTCACTCAGACTGATTTTTTCAGACCTCCTCCTCTCTCTCCCTCTCAAAGTGATGACACAATATAAAAACATGTCTCAAGAGCGGGATAGATGTCTGATAGCAGACAAATGGGGCCTATATCCTCTTCTTACACCTCACAGTTGCTTTCGTGCAAAGATTTCGTTGAATAGGGGCTTTTTTAGAAGCCAAAATTCCCCAATTCTGCTATCTACGTGAAAATTTAATCACAAAACTTAACGTATAATAAAAGTACAAAGAAGGAGAGTAAAAATTACAGAATTAAGCACAATAGGAAGGCCAAAGGTTCCTCTTTTAAAATATATAAAGGTTATCCATATCTAAGAAAATTTACTGTGTCAAAAAAATAAAGAAAGTTAGCGACCTCCGCGACATTCCCAGTACGCATGACGACGCTGACGGGTTAAACCCTCAACGCCGAGCGACGTGTCCTGCACCTCCAAAAAGAACTTCGTATGTCGCCGAGCGACGTGTCCTGCAGGTAGTGCTTGCTTTCTTTACTGTTTAACTCACTTAATATATCATACATCTATAAAAACATAATATATTTTGAAAGAGGAAACTTCGGGATTTCCTGTAATGCATGTCAAATAATTTTACTACTGTTTCTATATTTTATAAACTACGTCAAAGTTTGCGATGAAATTTTCATTTTTGTGCAGAAAATACGGAGCGTCACCACCTTTAATTGTCTACTGACGCAAGGGATATTCGTAAATCTTAATAACCTTAATATATTTTGAAAGAGGAAGCTTTGACCTTTCTAGTAATGCATATCTCATAATTTTAATATAGTTTTTATAATCTACGTGAAAGTTTGCAATGAAATATTCATTTTTGCCCCGAAAAATCGCTAATTACGCAAGAGAGATTCGTCAATCTGAATAAGATATATGTATTTTGATAGAGGAAGCTTCGGCCTCTTCAGTAATGTACGTCCTGTAATTTTACTATCGTTACTGTATTCTATAATCTAAGTGAAAGTTTGCGTTGAAATCTTCCTTTTTGCCCCGAAAATTCGGTGCACCAACACATTCTTTTGTCTAATTACGCAAGGCATATTCGTCCATCTGAATAAGCTATACGCACTTTGATAGAGGAAGCTTTGGCCTCTTCGGTAACGTACGACTTGTAATTTTACTATTGTTCTAACATTTTATAATCAACGTGAAAGTTTGCGTTGAAATTTTTCTTTTTGCCCCGAAAATTCGGTGCACCAACACCTTTTGTCTAATTACGCAAGGCATATTGGTATATCTGAATAATCTATACGCACTTTGATAGAGGAAGCTTTGGCCTCTTCGGTAACGCACGACTTGTAATTTTACTATTGTTCTAACATTTTATAATCAACGTGAAAGTTTGCAGTGAAATTTTCGTTTCTGCGCTGAAAATTTGGAGGGCGACCACAAACTTTTGTCTAAATAGGCAAGGCATATTCGTCCATCTCAATAATCTATTCGTACTTTGATAGAGGAAGCTTTGGCCTCTTAAGTAGTACACTACCTGTAATTTTGCTATTGTTCTAACGTTTTATAATGAACGTGAAAGTTTGCGATGAAATCTCATTTTCCCACAAAATTAGGTTTTCTCTGCCTTGTGAGAAAGGTGTTCATCTACTTGAGATACTTCTAAAAATCGCTTTTCAATTCAACAAGAATTATCTTCGGCGATCCTTCAACGACCGATATCAGCCTTTGTTCCTCGCGTCCAAAGAAAGCACCTTTCGATTTCCACACAGGGCTTTTCCTTCTCCACAGTTAAAAAAAAACCATCCTCCTACCAAAATCGGCTCTTTCTGTGCCTTCCTGCATTTGACTTCACGAGTTTCAATTCCCTTCCCAGAAGACGTTCCCCCACCTCCTAGTAGCTGATAGGCACCTCACAAGAATATTACGCTCGAACCTCAGAAAGAAGTCCTATGGCAGGGTGTGGAGAGAGGGCGAGGCCGCTGCCAAGCAGTACCGAGACCACGCGAAGACGAAATGAAGGGGGCTTGTTTTGCTTTTTTTTATTTTTTTCAATGTTTACCAAATAAGTCCTGTCCCCCAGAAGCACGAAGCGACGCGTTAAAATGAAAGGTTAACTCAAAACCGTAACATTACTGATATTTTAGTGAATCAATGAGTGTTTTATCGATATTTAACATTAGGGAAAACCAAATAAAACAGCATTAAAATCAATTTTTGACATAAATATACATTTTTTATTGATTACAATAATAATAAATGCAATTTATGGACAATCTATAATAATAATACACAGTTTTTTGTCTTTCTTATTCTGTTCATCTTCTTCCGCCTACAGTTCGAAACCGCACATGTTAAACGTTTATTTTTACATATTTTGTGAAAATCTTGTCATTTTAATGTGATATTGTCTTGCCTACCAATTATATTGTTACACCTCAATCTTGTGGGGAGGGAGAGTGAGAAGGGAAGGAGAGGCTGGAAGGGAGGGAAGGAGAGGCTGGAAGGGAGGGAGGGAGAGGCCCACCCTTATTTTTTTCTTCCTCAAAGTATTCGAAAATCTTCTCTACACGTTGGCGACTGGGGATGCCAATTTTGGTAAGAGGATGGTTTTTTTTAACTGTGGAGAAGAAGGAAAAGTCCAAGCGCTGCAGCGCTTGGACTTTTCCTTCTTTTCTAGGTGGACAAAACTATAATTGAAACAAAAGTTTTCTCTTAACGGTATTTTTAATTTCGTTTAGCTCACATATACTGAATATGTTGAATAGAACAACATCATAATCATTATAACAATAAAAAAGCTCTTGTTCTTATTTTAACAAGTGTTTACAGGTAGTTTTTTTAGGAAAAAAGTACATTTTGTTATTGAACAACAATCATATAAAGTAAAGTCATCCTGCCAAGGTTATAATGATGAGGCGAACTTGGATTATTTTCAGTGAATAGTGTTAGGAAGAATCGGAATCAGATGAACATGTTTCAGTCTCGGACTCCTCCGAACATGATTTATCAGAGTTAGAAGTACCTTGTACACAAGAACGTGGAATCGTAAGTAAATGCAATACTTCTGCGTTTAAGCTTCCTTTTTTTCTTGGTGGCAGCTTCCTATAGCTAGATATTGTGGGATCCGATGAAATTAATAGCATATTTAGTAAATCCTCCATAGTATGCATTCTTGAAAATTTGCGTGTGTGACTCTCCCTGAATCTTTTACAGTCCTTGTTTAGTGCTTCTTGTGCCTCTTCGGATAACTGACCTATAGGCAACGTTGCATATTTAATTATATCTGACCCATGAATTAATATCTTGTGGACAGTAGCCGGCATGTATTACCAAGAATAATGCTGTAAGTATAACGCCGCTGTTTCTTTAGCATAATTATCAAAACGAGCCGTATTGATCTCATAACCACTCGACATCGCAATTAGAATTGCTGCAAAGCGTTTTATCAATGTTTCGTTAATGCCTGTTATGGATGACGAAACTGAGGGATTGCCAAAGAAACGCCGAGCAGTATTACCATCATTAGTGGTACCGCTTCCAGGCTTAGGTATGTCTATCAACAATCCAATTTCTGAACGGAATCTTCTTCTGATTTCTTCTTTCCTACATTCCATCTTTAATTTATCCTCACGACTTCTAACTTGCCACTTTTGTACGTCTAGTCTGTAGGATATATGTAGAAGACACTCAAAGCAGCGAATCCAAGCATGAAGCGTAGAAAGTCCAAATTTATAAGTTGTGATATCGGGAGTGTTCGCTGCCACAACAGTGAGGTTGTTCATTTGCTTGGGTGTAGCCCTGCATATATAACATTTTTGAGTTGACATACCTGTGATGGAACTACAAATCTTACCGTCAACCATAGTCATAATTAAATTATGCTTCACAAATAAATGTTTTCCGTCAATTTCGATACTGGTTGGGGAAAGAACTTTGATCTGTTCCTCGATATTATGTATTTCTCGCCTCGATAATACTGTAGATTCCTTCTCAAATAACAATTTGATTGGCCTGCAGTATCTGGTAGAGGAAGTCCTTGGATTCTGCCACAAAATGGATTTATTTTCGATGGAGTCTACAGAAAGTTGAAGTGGGACAAGTGATATTACAAATAAATCCGAATCCCACGGCATTCCTCTTCCTTCCACACCAAATCTTTGCTTATAAGTGCTATGACGGGAACTGCCATCGCACCCCCATTTGAAAGTCATTGTTAATGATGTCTCCAAATTAATCTTAAATCTTAACAAATCATACTGAACATTTATCAGCCTCTGTATAGTGTGATCTAGTAACGCCTGTAGTTTAATTTCTGCAGAATTCTCTGTTATTGTTATTGAGTCTTGAGTCGGATAACATTTCTTTTTAGCCTTAGTGATCGTATGATAAGGAGGGTATATATTTGCATGTCGCGACTTGGCTTCTGACTGAATTAGGATGTACATGTGCTTCGTCATCTTCCCGTCTACATATAATGCTAGAGCTTCTTCTGGTGCATATCTAATTGGCGTCGGAATAGGTGATCGGAACGCTTTCTTTACTCTAGTAGCCCTTTTCGGGGAAAAACAAGTCAACTCTTTCACCATTTCAGCAGCGTCCCTCCTCCCCGCTGATCTAAGGCTGCTTTGAGTAGCAAAGACTAATTCTTCCGTGGTTGTGGAGTCCAAAAGTGACTTTACTCTCCGTTTCTTAGTTTTAGAACAACATTCTTCAAATGATCTACTTGGACGACCACCTTGAGAAGGTTTTTCGTGTGACAATGTAGGAATCACGCTTCCGACTATTTCAGGAAAAGTTAAATGTTCCTCCAACCACTTTGAATTTTTCACCAGAAATCCTGTCAAAGTCCTGTGACTTGCATTCCATCTAGCCAAAAGATGATAACAAAACTGATCAATTCTTTTCCTAAGGAACTGGATATCACTTTCTGCACTATTTTCTAGTCCAATTTCATTAAAAACATGCAAGAACACACTATGACATTTCTTGGATTTATCGGATTCCTTCCGCCATACGTCAAACAGAGCTCTTCGAGAAACGGAACGGCCTGAAATATAAGAAACAAATCGTGTTTCGGCGGGTTTCGGCAACTAATTTTAGTTTTAATTATTAATAAATTACTCCGCCTACAAAATTGTACAAGCAAAATTACGGAGAATCATGGAGTTTAATTTATAGGTCTAATTGAACCTAACGTTTTAGGATATTTCACTTCAAATTTTTGGTACACTTTCAAACTGCTGCATATGAAAAAGAAACAAATGTATACAAACTTGTAATAGTACTTAGTGAAGTACATACCTTTGGCGATCGGATCCATTTAAAAGAATTAACTCACGCTGCAAATACTTCGAGGAATAGTGCTGCACTTCCTATGTCTTTACTGTGACTGGCGCGAGCGACACACGTCGTATGACTACTGTGTGAGATTTACAGCGTTGCCATAGCTCCACGCTATTATCAATTAGACTAATCGCTTTGAATTAGGGTTATACATATTCCTAACCACACATTGTAATACAAAGAAGCATGATTTACAATATTCGGGAAATGAGGTTTTGTCCAGCTAGATGTTGCATTTCAGCCACAGCGCGCTGTGTGGAAATCGAAAGGTGCTTTCTTTGGCTGCGAGAAACAAAGGCTGATATCGGCCGTTGAAGGATCGCCGAAGCATTTCAAGTAGATTGTGTGTACATAGCATATAGGAGACATATTTCTTTCATAACTCAAGCAGGCGAACACCTTCCTCACAAGGCAGAGAAAACGTAATTTTGTGGGTATATGAGAATTTCATCGCAAACTTTCACGTTGATTATAAAACGTTAGAACAATAGCAAAATTACAGGTAGTGTATTACTGAAGAGGCCAAAGCTTCCTCTATCAAAGTACGAATGCCTTATTCAGATGGACGAATATGCCTTGACTATTTAGACAAAAGTATCTGGTTGCGCTCCAAATTTTCAGCGCAAAAACGAAAAGTTCACCGCGAACTTTCACGTTGATTATTAAATGTTAGAACAATAGTAAAATTACAGGTCGTGCGTTACCGAAGAGGCCAAAGCTTCCTCTATCAAAATGCGTATAGCTTATTCAGATGTACCAATATGTCTTGCGTAATTAGACAAAAGAATGTGTTGGTGCACCGAATTTTCGGGGCAAAAAGGAAAATTTCAACGCAAACTTTCACCTAGATTATAAAATACAGTAACGATAGTAAAATTACAGGACGTACATTACTGAAGAGGCCGAAGCTTCCTCTATCAAAATGCATATATCTTATTCAGATTGACGAATCTCTCTTGCGTAATTAGCGATTTTTCGGGGCAAAAATGAAAATTTCATTGCAAACTTTCACGTAGATTATAAAAACTATATTAAAATTATAAGATATGCATTACTAGAAAGGTCAAAGCTTCCTCTTTCAAAATATATAAAGGTTATTAAGATTTACGAATATCCCTTGCGTCAATAGGCAATAAAAGGTGGTGGCGCACCGATTTTTCAGGGAAAAAGTGATAATTTCATTGCAAATGCATGTAGCAATGTTTGTGTGTGACGTATTATTTTTTAAGTGATACTCTTTAAAAATTTCATCTTTTATAACTACATAACTACATAAAAAAGTTCATCAAAAAACATTGAAAACATCAAAAGTTATGATTTTAAAAAAATTTTCGCAACTTTTTCGTGGTTTTTCAAAAAACTCCTTCGTCCGCTGAGGATGGAATTCGTAAAAACTCCTCCGTCGTAGAGGGGTTAAAAAATTACCTACTCAAAATAACTCGACTTAGTTTTTTATAATACTTTTAGTTCGCGAATTAAATTTCTTAAATAAGTTACTCGTAACAACATTAATTAAAAATCTTTTGCCACTAACAGCATTTATTTTATATGCTAATAAGATATAAAGCATAACCAAACTTAATTTTTTTTAAATTTTGGTAAGAACATTAGACGGTTACCTTCATTGTCAGGAGAGGCACAATGATAAGTAGGACAACATGCTCCAGGTGTGTCAGTCGCTGGTTTGAATACCCTTGCAGGAGCATTTGCTGGGCAATTTGTTGGTGGGGGCGGACAAGGTTGTCTGCATTTGCAAGGAGCCAAACAGCACTCATCAGCACTAAGTACAGTTTCTCCATTGTGAATATGACTGACAAGTGGGCGATAACTGTCTTCCGGGCAGGGCACTGCAGAAGCACCCTCTATCTGTGCGGGAACCGTTCCATGCGGGCAAGTTACTTCAGTGCAGTTAAAAGCTAAAAATAAAAAAAATTTATGTTAATGACATTCAAGGGATGTGGGGAAGTAACACGTTTTCGAACAATTAATATATACATTTACTGCAAATCTTGTGAAAATGCTGCCAGCAGCAGTAAACATGATGGGAGTCCAATTTGAACATTCTATACTTTACGAGTCATAAATTAAATACCAAAATTAGTCTAGTAAGTAACGAAGAAATTATAAGAAATTGGTTAACAATATAATTTTCAACTTCCTCAAATTCAAAATAATTATTTTTCGCTTAAAATACATTGAGACTCAGAACTACCTGCTGTAACAGTTTCTATTTGTTGTGAATGGGGTAACCTTCACTGACATCTATTTTAACGTATTCAACTTTAATCTTACATCTAGACATAGTGACCATAAGCGAAACAAGTTTCCCACGCAACAGAATCTTTTCTAAATTGTGACACAATTACTTACCTCCAGGTAAAGAATGATTTTGTTAAGTAAAATATGGTCGACGTTTCGAGTAATTCAGCTGCTTTTCTCTTCATGCTTAATTGTTTCCTGGCATTCTGGTCTTTCTAATATCGTGACTAATGAGTTTTTCCGGAATCACTCTAAAAATCGTGTAAATAATGATTTGCTACATGACTTAACCAACTTTTCTTGGGCTTTAAATGTTTTAATTCGAGTTGAACTTAGAAATTTTCTTGCATGGTTACTTCTTCATTGTTGGTAACATAAACAATCTCACAAACATATGTTTAATTTCCTTACGTGTGAATGCAATATTTTTAAAAAGGAAGAAAATCTATTATTTATGACGAAGAAAAAACTTTAGAACGCTATTTCCCTTACGTACAGGTGTATAATTTCTCTCTAATACTCCATTAAACGAAACGCGCCCATTTGTGATACGTTTTACAGGTACTTTCCTGTTAACGGGAATACCTTAAAAAATGAACATGTATTGTTATGATTGTTTGAGAGGATATAACATTGAAAGAATATATTGACGTATTGTTGGATTTACGATATTTTATTTTAAAAACAACATTAACAGAAACTGATTGGCCGGTCTCGACATTTACAAACCCAATCTCCGGACAGCGTGGAGGGTTTCTTTGGTTCCGGGCAAGGCGAAGGGCGCGGTAGCGCCCGGAGACGACTACCCATTACAACAAAGCGAGCCGAAGGCTCGTCGATATATCCTCTCAATTTGCGGCACAACAGTCAAGAGGATATAACATTGTTATAATGGGTAGTCGTCTCCGGGCGCTACCGCGCCCTTCGCCTCGCCCGGAACCAAAGAAACCCTCCACGTTGTACGGAGATTGGGTTTGTAAATGTCGAGACAGGCCAATCAGTTTCTGTTACTGTTGTACGTAAGTATGGCATGGGGATAATACGTAAGTACCAGGTCCTGCGAAGGGTTAACAGGAAAGTGGTATTCCCATTAGCAGGAAAGTACCGTTTTACACTATCCTAACTTGTTAACTTTCAACGCAGAACTTTTGAGAAATTGCCAAAAACCGCCAGATAACTTTATTTAAAAGAAAACGTACAACGAAGAAACTTTCTGAACGGCAAAAATTTATCTAATTTTTTTTCTCGCGATCAAGCCCGATCCAAAAAATACTGTTAACGAAAGCATAAAATTATGCTCCTACCATCCTCGAAATAACTGTTTTAGCGACCACGACAGGGGGAGTGTGTGACATTTTCACGCCGGATGTGAAGCAATCGACTTTGAAATTCAAACAAACCTTATCTCCATACCGTTCCTCGCTCGGGATTCCTGCATACCATTCTCCCTCTTAACAAACACGCGACGCTTCTTATCTCTGAATAGTTAGTCATTTCAGGGAATTAAAAAAAAAATCTCGACGCTTTTTAAAACGATACTTCATACCGTCATTCTCGAAGTATGAGCTATGCAAACAATCGCGCCACGTACATACTAGACGCAAATGACAGAATACAAATCAAAATTAAACTCCGAAAAAGTTATCCATGGACGTGTATAAAATTAGCGCGTCTTTTCTTGTTATTAAAATATACGAGGGAGAGTCAGAAAGTATCCGCAATGTATCTTTAAAATTTTTTGTTTTGTTGGGTGCGCTACTAATTGCATGCGCAACTCTAAGTGAGGATTCTCTTATTGTTAGTCATTTTAGTGTGGTTTCGACCTTGAATGGTCAGTTGTCGTGTCATTGTAGCGGTGTTAACATGGCCGCTCCACTTTCCGTATGCACCAAAGAAGAGCAGCGTGCAGTGATTCGATTTTTGTGGACTGAAGGTGTACCAGGGGCAGAAATCCATCGAAGACTTTCGGCACAGTATGGGAACAGTGCTATGTCGCAGCGGAGTGTGTACGATTGGATTAACATGTTCAAAAACGGTCGCACAAAGTGTCACTGATGAAGAACGCCTCCACGTCCGCTACTGATGAGAACACTGAACGACCCACGCCATGATTCTGAATAACAGAACATGCCATGAAACCATCCACAATAGACTTGACTTTCATAAAGTCTGTGCGAGATGGGTTCCCAAACAACTCACAGAAGAGCACAAGCGCAACCATTGCATGTCCATATTGGCCCTCTGAAGCGAAATAATTTTTTTGCTATATGAATTGATATATAGCTCAACAGGACTGCGTTTGATGAAAATCTTGGGTCGTTCTAGGCTCGAGCGCACAGCCTGAAGTCATCAAAGGATTTTACGTATTCTGCTAAGTGTTCCAGAGATGTACGGATGATTTTAAAATTCTTTTTAGCAGTGTTTATGGCGTGGTCATTCTCTTGTAGAGGTGTTAGTATTTGGTAGGAAAGGAATCCCAAACCTGCAAGTTGGACCTTCTTTTGTGTTTCTCCGGCATGTTGACGTATGTTTATGGGTCCGAAGAGACAGTAACTCATGGACATCAGGATCACTGCTGCTGCAACTAATGAGCTCGTCGACTAGATTTTCTATTTCTCTACATGAATCGACTGATGAGGGGTCAAAAAGTGGAGCATTATGGAGCCAGATAAGCATATGCACATGTGGGCTTCCTCGATGCTGCAACTCAACGCGGTAATAAAAGTGGCCTACTTTACGGTTACCAAAACGTCCACTGTTTCCTTTCCAAGTCTTCATTAGATGATTAAAACGGTGATGGAAATACAGTGCACACGTTACCGGATCTTCGCGAATTAAACGCTCCTTTTCACTAAACTCAAGGCTGTAAGTTTCCTCAATGTCGATTTCTTTCTTGTCAACAGTTTGAGCAAGAATCATTATAAGCTCTGGCCATCTGGTTTCGGCAGCAGAAAGCGTAATGAAAAATGTGGGAAGCACGCACATACGAACGTAAGCGCCCAGATATGATATTAATAATGGAATAAACCCTCCTTCTTACAATATATCAAATAGAGTTTATATATTACTTTAAAAAGTTCGCATATCATGACTCCATCACATTAACCATAAGATCGAACCTCACTCTTAAATATTCAATAAACTGCATGAATTGTTATAAAAAATATGAACACATACAGGCTATAAAATTCTTATACATATCAAAAAATAAATATTACGTAGTAAGTATGGTCGTACAGAAAAAGTTTAAATTTACTGATTTACACAGGCATAAAAGATATCAATATCAAGTTTAATTTCAATAACATATACGTTTTTGGTAACTTGGTATTGCTTCCAAAAAGTACTTTTCAATACCAAAAACCCGATATCGGTAGGTATTGTGTGTCTAATTCAATACTGCTATTAATTCCGGTTTTCCAATACTGGTAGTCATCCCTAATTGGAAGCCAAATCATTTCGTAAAATAAATTGTAACACATTTAACGGCGTTCAATAAGGTGTTATTAAAACATACAGTGGTGTTTTTACTCAAATATTTCAGAGCCATCCAAATCAGTCAGTTTGTTGGTGATTCTTTAAAGTTCATGTTACAAATTTCTAATGCTTTCATATGAAAGACACTGCACATATCGCAGTAGATCATACGATTTAAACTTCAAATTATTATGCAATATATCTGTGATTTTACTTACAGTTATTACGAGCTAAGGTCCTCCAAGGGTCGCGATCTCTGAAGAACCCACATCTCACCTAAGAAAGATCTCAAAGGCAACTGATTGTGAGTGAGATATTCCTAACTCTCCTTACTTTAATGGCCTTTTCATCAACCAAGAACTATGCTCCAATTTCTTCGACAGTTGTTTACAAAAACTCGGTTCGATGGATCACTCTTGGTCTCATGGAGAAAGATAACAAGAAAATAAATCCACGTGAGGATGAGAAACTACTGGACTGTCATCATCGATTTGTTTCATAAAAGGCGAGAACGGATATTTGACTCTGTCAGCAAACGTTTTGAAGCGTCGTGACATTTGAAACGACATTCGGGATAAATTTAATCTGTTTACGATTTGGATTGACCCAAACGGTTGGCCATAGAGCACCCCCGTTCCTCTGTTTGTTGCAGGTGTAGGTATCATTAGCTTAAGTATATGTCTGTTAAAATTCTTGCGGCACTATCCAATTTAAATCTGCTTAGAAAAGAGAGGTTTAATAAACGGGAAGGAGAACACGTCGTCCCAGGAAAAGAATAAAAAGCTTGCATTTTGCATTAAATGTATATAAAGACATTTGTTAATCCAGGTCCGGGTCTCACTCTCATTAGTCTATCTCGAGGTAATGCTTCGTTTACATCTGTACATTACCCTAAGAACTTGCCGTGGACCGGCAGCCGAAGGTTCGCGGACCGGTACCGGTCTGAGGACCACCTCTGAGTAGCACTGGTCTAAAGACAAAGCTTCATCAGGATGAAAGGCTTCTTGAAAGTTCCGCATTAATAATTGTAATAAAGAACCTCTTTTGCAACTTATCTGATTTATCAACATTCTCAGAACTTCGGAAACAGCATAAAGCTCTCAACATTTGTTCAAATCGCCTTCCATACATTTTATAAGAAAAACATTGGTGATAGTATAAAGGATCATTTGAGAACATTCTCTGTATAGATGGGAATTTTATATTACCTTGCAGTATACAAAGAGATAAAAATATTTGCATTACTTCTGTGTTAGCTGGTTTCATTTTTTGAATTTTACTGAATTTCTGTTATTCAGTTCCATTGCATATTGATTGGTTTATTTTACCAGAAGCTCCGTAATCGATGGTTTCCATAATTTCTCAAAAACTTCAACTACGGTCGGTGTTAGTTCAAAATTTAGTTTTACTCCCGTTGTGCTATTTTCAAATGAAAAATTTGGAATGGCAATTACAAAGTCACACCAACCATGATCATTTTTATCTTCTTCGATAATTTCAACTTCTTCCCCGTTTTCTCTTTCTCTGATTTCATTTTTGCTGTCTTCTTCGTCATAATGACTCTCATATTCATCTCTGTCTTCGTCTGAAGAGTCCTCATTGCTCTCGTCTTCACTTAGTATAAATTCAGGATCATGCGATTTTCCTTCGTCACTGGATGGCTCTGAGGATGATACTTCGTCCAACCATTTCCTTATTTTCTCCTCTTCTTTGGGGTTCATGTTTGTTATATTTTATTGTATTTTTAAAGAAAATTACTATAATTTAACTACCTTTAAAAATGTAATGATAATGAAAAATAATATTTAGGAGTACATAAATAGTTTCCTTTGCTGAAATAATGACGCAAAAAAGTCGATGAATGTTGAATTACATAAATCTAAACGTTACAGTGTTCAAAGCGATATCATCATTCTAGTCTTCGCCTTATTTTGCTCAAGCGTAATGTTGAGGTCTCCTCTCGCAATAAGCGTAAAGGCAGTGGAACATATGCTGTTGACGGCAACATTCCTTGCAACAGAATGAAAAGATACCTTGAAAACTTGCAAAAACTTTTCCCACTGTTTTCGTTCTCCTGTTTGCATTGCGTTTGTGTTTACTCTGTGAAGTGCTCTCCCCCTCCCTCTTCTGAAGAGGGGCAGACGAAGGGAACAAATGCATTACTCATACTCTTTGGGTAGGCAAGAGTGACGTTCGACCACTCAAAAGATTGACCTACACTCCTAATGGTTACTTCAATCCGAAAAAGTTCGTCTCATCATTCATTGTACTTTGTGAAAGCCAACCATGCGGCAACACGAAAAAAATCTTTTACGAAATAATAACAGGATATATGTAGTAAGAACTATACTTATAGTGAAAAAGACGTATTTGAATAATTTTGATTTTGTTGGGAGCGCTACTTCCATAAAAATATACTTAAAATTGCTAAAAATTAGATTGCCTCGCGAGTACAGACTACGATAATAGTAGATGGAGGACGTCTAAATAATTACATATAAATATAATTTTACGGACAAATTACACAATTTTATTTTTTCGGGTGGGACAGAGGACCACTCTCCATAGTAAATGCCAAAGCATTTGTTGATGGTAAGATATTTCACGCCTCCTAGAGTGGGTTAAATGAGGACGGCTATCGCCGTCTTGCCCCTAAGCAGCGCATACATGACGACGGCTATAGCCGTCTTGTCCGCGAACGTGTTAAAAATACTGCATGCACACGTAAGGAAATTAAACATTTGTTTGTGAGATTGATTATGTTAACAACGATGAAGAAGTAACCATGCAAGAAAATTTCTTCAACTCGATTTAAGACATTCTCATTTGATTTTCTAGATAACGGCTACTCCTACGATAAAAATGTATAGGAAACGTTCTACGACTTTTATTTGAAAAATATTTTGATATGAGCAATACTTTACGAGATATGACGAAAATTTCATTTTTTGTCACCAGTAAAGTGGTACCCCTGATTGGCGTACGAGATTCATTTTTGCGATTTTCTTCTTATATTTGACTGTAAGTCCTTAATATCAAATTTCATGAAAATCCGTTCTGTAGAAGCCGAGAAAGAACATGCGGACGGACCGACCGACGATAATAGGCGCTCACGCTGGAAGCGAAACGCGCCTAAAAAATTAAAACCTTGACGGAAATATTTTGGCTCCCACGGCTTTATACGTTATGGCGAAACTCAGTTTTAATTTATTTAAGAGTAATAAATAATAAAACGAGGGAAAGTCGTGACCATAGCGGACCAATCGAAAAAATCGCGAAAATGGAGGTAATTTTTTGTTGTCAGCGAGATGTTTTGGAGTGCGCAAAAATGTCTCTTGGCAAACAATTTTCAACTCGTTGAAATCTAAAGCTACAAAAAACGACAGCGTTTCAATTTAAACGGCTACTCACGAGCTATTTGAAATAAATAATTAATTAATTAATATGAAACAATTACGTAAATATGGGCTGTAAGCTGTAACTGAACTATAGGGTTTAACATACAGTAAAACCTCGGACGGCCTTTTGTAGGTGAAAAGGATACGGTTAAATTACACGAAGCCATAAGCTCTTATTAAATTTTCTAATTCTGACAAGAAATCGAAATATATTTTTACGAACTACGAGATGTGAAGAAAGTCTTTATGAACCGGCAATAAAATAGAAATTTTCCGGTCTTCAGAAAAGACAATACGATTGGGTATGGACCGTCTACGTATGATTAAATTTGTAGTTATTAACGTTTAACAAATTGATTAAAGTTTATTGTTTAAAAAATCGTATTCTTTGTGTTCTATTTGATTTGAATTCTTTGTATTTAATTTTGTTTGATCAATAAAGTAACGCATTTTTTATTGGAAACAGTACGGTAACGTAACCGTTGTTCGTGATAGGAAATGAAATAATATATGTGAATAACCTTCATATGAGAAAATGTTATTATATCCTTGTTTTTTGAACTACGACTTGAAAAAACATAATTATGTTCCATAATTCGGACTATCCCTTCCTCCTATTAATCCGAATTAACAAGGTTTTACTGTACAGTAACTCCCCGCTATTCGTAGTTCCACTCATACTACGTCGGTTCTAATTAACAACGTCGTTTCATTTTTCCGTCCCCGATGTTATTCAACTGTTTGAGAACACGTTGATTCGTCTGGGCCAGTCAGTTAACGTTTTGGATCGCTTTTCAGGGAATCTTTGACTCTAATAGTGTTCTTGGACAGGAACGAAACTCCCTCGTTTAAAAAAAAAACGGGGCATGCATAGTGCAGTGTGATAGCTGTGGTATCAAACTGGGCGGTGCTTCGAATGGAGAGAAATTATATGTACTTCACGAACATGTATGCAATCCCTGTGTAATTAATAAAAAAATTGTAAGCGTAAAATTAGAAAGTTTACGCGTAACTTTTTTACAGTGTAAACATTTCACACAGTTACCTCAGAAACGGTGAATTTTATCCCTCAATTTAACGTTTTGTCTATGGAAAATATGGAACGTAACCTAACGCATAAGCGGGCAACGTTTTTCACGCCGAAATTTTAAATTAGGTCTTCGAATCATTTTAGACGCGACTTAACGAAGCATCGAGGCGCGCCCATTATTGTGAGAGGTGTTAAAAAAAGAAATACGTGGACTAAAACCGGCAATTTTATCCTTCGGCACGATACCATTCCCGAAAGCCCATCCCTTCTTCTCCTACGGGAACATTCTTCCTCCCACGTGAATTTTTATAATTGTCCATTAAAATTCTCCTCTCCACCACTAAATACATCGCCCTGCCATCTGACGGATGTTCCTCCAACGCCCACCGACACACACACTCACCGGTCGCCCGAGATACTGTCTTCCTCTTCTTGCTTGTTATTCACTTAAGCCTTCCGTGCACTAATCTCATCGGCGCTAGATTTGGAAATTAACTAAATAATAGATACGGAGATATCGAATTAACAACAAAGCTTTTAATGATTTGATTAAATAATAAATATCGAAATCCATTCTTGCGTATTAACTGTAGCAACTGGATATTAAACAAAAAGAATGGTCCATTTTGTATCAACATTATCGAACGCGTACCACAACGCAAATTGATTGGCTTAACGTTCTCTTCAACATCACGCGTCACAAGCACCATCCGTTCATTAAAACTTCTAAAAACAATCGCATCTAATTAAAATGTTTACGTTAATTGTTTATTAATCGAAATTTATCGTCATTTTCAGTAACACACGTTGAACAACCGTGTAGAACCTTATAAATTTCACGCCAAAGGAGTTTTCCAACCTGCTTGCGGCGTGTTTCTTCGCATTCCAAACCACACTCGGCCGCCAAGGCCAACGTACTTATCACGACATTTTTATGGCCGTGACATACCATTGTAATAAACTGTCGTGATAGTCAGCCAATGAGGGGGAGTGGGGACGGAAGCACAATCACTCAGATCGCAACAACAACTCTAAACGGACAATTGGTTCATTGTTGTTCGGTTCCATTCAAGCGATTTACTGGTTAGCGGATAAGCGATCATCACGACGCAGAACGGTAATATCGTTCTGACGAACGTTTGAACGACGTCGGGAAAGAAAACTCCAAAGAAAAATCTCGAGGCGCAGATGAGTGGCGGAGGCATTGCAGTTAATTACTTAATTCTATTTCACCCGACGTCACGTCCAGATGGCAGCTTATTAATGACGCTAACGTTCACTTATCAATTTCCTCGGCCATGTTTGGTCTTCATCCTACAGCCAATTAATTCCGCTCGGGTGAGATGATCAAATTACTTCATCCCTCCGTCCAATTTCAAATAGAAATAGATTGGAACCGCGAGTTATTTACTCCATACGGAATGGATCTGAAATAAATTCCAAATGTTTAGCTTACTCAAGGTAAGTATAAGGTAAGTACGTAGTTGAATGCGAATTTTGACCGAACAAACCACTTTGGGATTATTTTAACTGTGAAATGACGATATTACTCGTGTTATTCTCCGGAGAATTCGTCTTATTGCTGAAAAATTGCAAAGATTAAGCGCTTAAAATTAAAAAAAAAAATGAAAAAGTTATTTCAATAATCTCCGATAGCCGCATAAAGTTTATGAAAAACGAGATCTGCATTTCAGCGGTAATTCTTTCTAAAAGAACCTAATTTCGATGAATTGCCACAGAAGATACATTTTTAGGCGCGTTTCGCTTCCAGCATGTTCGTTCTCGGCTTCTACCGAACGGATTTTCATATCTGATATTAAGGACTTACAATCAAAGATGATAAGAAACTCACGGAAATGAATCACGCAAGACAATAATTAACTGGTGAAAAAAATGAGCTTTCCGTCATATCCCGTAACGTATTGGTCATATCAAAATAGTTTTCAACTAAAACTTGTTGAAATAGTAGATTATTATTATTATCAATAATGCGTTACAGGTGGGCAACATGCCCGGTGGTAACAGTACAATCAATTCCTTTGCTACATTTTTTTATCGTGGGAGTCGTTACCAAGAAAATCAAACAAGAATGTCCCAATTCGAGAAAAAAAATTTCTCCATCAAATCGATTTCGCTCCGAGTCGTGCAGAAATTCGAGTTATAGAATTTCGAGCGTATTTCAATCATTGAAATTATCATTGCGCGTGATAATATATTTTTGCGTTTTTTAAAGGTCACAAGTCGATGTGACCGAGAATCGGTTCCTTCCACACATTCGAACCGAGCGTCTCAGATTTAAAATGTTCGAATCGATTGTCAAGTTCGACGCGAAACAATGAACACGTGGGATCTCTCTCGCTTCATCTCTTGCCTCTTTTTTACTTTCTCATACGAAGTATCGAGAAAGTATCGCTTTCGCGAAAAAATTCGACCTCGATATTTTTACGGAAATGCCGTCTGTCTGTTACTGGCGCTGGAGCCTAGACGGTAGAACGAAAATGAATTAAATCCCGTACTTAGGCATTTTATCATACTGAGCAGAGTATACATAGAAATGGTTGACATTGATCAATAATTAAGAGTAGCTTATTCTACGCATTTTAAACAACAATCCAATTTTCTCGAAAACGGTTCAATCGATTTTGATCAAATTTCGTACAGTTACTTGAGTTTACGTCTTCAATAATACTGTATAGTTCACATTTCTCAAAAAATGAATATAAGGCTAGTTTATTCTAGGCAACTTTAACAATAATTCGATTTTCTCAGAAACGGCTCTAACGATTTTGATCAAATTTCGTACAGTTACTTAAGTTTACATCCTCAATAATACTGTATAGTTCATATTTCTTAAAAGATGAACATAAGGCTAGTTTATTCTTGGGCAACTTTAACAAAAATTGGATTTTCTAAAAACAGGCTCATACGATTTTCATTTTCTAAAGATAACTAAACGACGCAATAGTACGTATATGAGAAAGTTTGTACAATGTATGTTGTACCGATTTTTTTTCTTTCACTCCATCCATCCTTTTTCTCCTTCCCTTCTCTCTCTCTCTCTTCATACCAGTTTTTTCTCTCCCCCCATTCCAAAGCCATGTGTAGACACTCTCTCTCCTATTATGGAGCGGTGGCCGTGAGAAGGTCACGCGCGGACCGTTAAAAACATGAAAATCTCTCTCTCTCCACTCTTCTTCTTCTCTCTCTCTCCCTTCCCATTTAACTTCTCCGACACACGCCCTTTTTCTTGTTTTATTTTTTTCGAAATCTCGTAATCTATATAGTCTCGATTCCTTTTAAGGCGAAAGGAATCCAAGGGCTAGGTTGCAATGGGATTGATACGCGGAAGTCGTATCCCGCTTGAGATGAATCCGAATTGATCAATGGATTCGTTGCACCGCCTAGAATACGGGAGATGATTGTTCTTTTGTAAATTCTTTTTTATTTATTTTAGTATGCCGGGGCGAGCGAGGTGGGAGTCTCGGAACGGAATGCCGGGTTATCGTTGCTTCCGTCGTATTCCGTCGCGTAACCTACAGACAAATGAGCACTGTAAAAAAATTTGACGTGACGATGAAGGGAGAATAAAAACAAGTTAGGAAAAGTGTATAGCGTTATCAGAAATGGGCGCGTTTCGTGCGATGGAGTATTAGAAAGAAATGATATACCTGTACGTAAAGGAAATAGCATTTTAAAGTTCTTTTCTTCATCATAAATAATCCATTTTCTTCCTATTTAAAAATATTACATGCACACGTAAGGATATTAAACGTTTGTTTGTGAGATTGTTTATTATGTTAGCAACAATGAAGACGTAACCATACAAGAAATTTTCTAAGTTCAACTCGAATTAAGACATTCTTGTTTGATTTTCTTGATAACGACTACTCCTACAATAAAAATGTATAGGAAAGTAAATACCTACTCAACTTTACTAGTTCTATAACTTTTATTTGAAAAATATTTCGACATGAACAATACTTTACGAGATATGACGAAAATTTAATTTTTTGTCACCAGTAAAGTGGTACCCCTGATTGGCGTACGTGATTTAATTTAGGGATTTTCTTATTATATTTTACTGTATGTACGTCCTTAATATCTAATTTCATGAAAATCTGTTCGGTAGAAGCAGAGGACGAACATGCGGACGGACGGACAGACCGACGATAATAGGCGCTCACGCTGGAAGCGAAATGCGCCTAAAACGATACGCCGTTACCGAACTCTTCACAGCATCCCCGATTAATAAGTTTAATGAATGACATCCGCATGGCACATAAAATGCTCGCGGATAAGAATTTAAAAATCTTGCTTGGACTCCCTTTTCTACCCCTTTCATATTTGATCCATTGTCGTAGCCCTTATCTCGGTAGTCTTTTGTTATCTTTTGGAAAAACTGTATTGTTTGATACTTGATACTCTGGTTTGGATGTAGCTTCTTCGGTAATGTCATTACCAGGAAGAGTAAGGCCAGAAAGTGATGACGAAGGACCCGCTGCGATACTTGTATTTTCTGTTACAGCTTTTATGGTATTTTGAGCTTCGTGTAGACCAGTGGAGTTTGAAAGTCATGACGACTGACCGTCAATTATAACTTCATTTTCTTGCGACTGCGAAACAGTATATTCATCGTAAGAAAGTTTGAAATTTTCTGGCATTTTTGAACTTCCTGCTCCAGTTCTAATTTTCTTTTACGACATTGGTAATCACTTAGTTTCTTAGGGGGCATGGTTACTGTACATTCAAGAATGAATTTATAAGAAATAGGATTGAATTTAACAAAATTTTATGAAATGCATACTTATATTTACATAATTAGGTCACTTATACATTTAAAAAATATGATGGAGTGAATGCAAATATGAGGTTGCAGAGCAGCGATTACAGAAAAATAAATAAAAATTGTGAGTAATTTTGCATAATGTTATGCAGAAGACGACGTGGGTACAATAATGTTACGAAGAATAATATTATCGGGCTCGGTTTTTGTTGGTTTTTTTTTGTTGAAAAATTTACAAACAAAAAAGAAGCTATGTACTTACTTCACAATAGACTCCACTGATGTTCTTCCACACTATCACCTAATGAACACTAAACAATAAAAATCTGCTCACTAAAGAACACTGTTCTCTATTCTGTTTCATCCACAGAACTGTCGAAGATTGTTTACCAGTAACCTTCACTTCCCTTTTCTCCTACTCATGTCAGAATTCCTACAGATCCAGAATAACGAACTTCCTTTGAATAGGTTTCATTGTACTAAGGTTTAAGGATTTTCGGCGTTGAAATACTTTGAATTCGTCTTTATTAAGTGACAACAAAGCGAAATCTAGTTTTTTGTAACTTTGTAACCCAACTCTTGGCGCCCCCACTGCCTCGGCGCCCTAGGCGGCCGCCTGGCTCGCCTGTAAGTTGGGCCGGTCCTTCATACACACAGACATCATCGAGAAAAAGTCAAAACGTGTTCTAGGGACCTCAAAACGTGTATTTCCTTTGAAATCTCGAAAACGATTTTTTCGTTAATACAATACGTAAAGTAAAAACCACGAGAAATTCGCAAAACGGGAGATTTGACGGAAATGGAATAGAAAATAAAAGTTACGGGAACTGGCCTTTTTAAAACTGTTAACAAAGATCAACGGCTTCCTGCGTCACCCAATTCAAATTTAATTCAGTTGCCAGGAAAGCGCACGAGTAGCAACATAACGAAGCTAATTAACTCCGTCACCCGCTTCGTTACCCAATGGGCCAGTCGAGCTTCGATCGGTGCGCCTAATTAGCAAAAACGTCACCTTCACGAATGACGCACGAAATTGATCGACAGAGAGAGAGATAATCCAATACAACAGGTACAATGGCCAAAATAAAATCGAAACAGAACACGATCGTTTCGACGTTCGCAGACGGCGAGCCACAGAGAAACGCAGCTTTCCTATTTAAAAAACAAATTAAGGAAACTCGGAGAATTCGCGTTTCTCCATTTGAAAATGGACGTCCGCTCCCGTCACTGTCACATTCAACAATGCCGTCGTAATGTCCTTTGAGTGAGTCTCTGCCAGACAAATAAATAACTGAACGAAGCGGATATATGAACAAAAAATATGATTGTTCTTTTGAAAAAAATACAAAGTTTAAGCTTGACGAATGCTTCAAAAACTTCATTTTCATCCATCGGTATAAAAGAGTATTACCAACCTTTTCATGACCATTGGAAATACATGCTTTTTAAATGTTATTTAAGCCATATCCGAACCAGGAAATAACACTCAAGAAAATATAAGGAACTCTTCTTTTAAGTGTGCTATTTGTTTTGTTCCTAAAATTAACCATTTCCTTATAAATTATTAACGACATGTTGTATTTCGAATTTTATTCGAAATTTTCATAATTGGGTGCCATTTATTTGAAAATAATCCCCAGATTAAGAAAATATCCAGGTCGAACCCAGGTATTTAGATTTAAGTTACGCGATAAGTCGACAAGAAAACTACGTAAAAAGCAGTGTCACATCAATAAGGAATTGACCGACAGACAAAAATGATAAATTTAACTATTAAAAAAATTCCTCTTCCACATCTCTTTCAATTTCCTTTGAATGTCAGCAAGTGTTTCACGAATGAAACCGATCCGCTTTCAATGTTTAAAAAAAATATGTTGTTAACTCTTTGATAACCGTCAGGAGATAACCTCAAGTGTAGGAGCATCGACAACGTAGGTCGTCATAGAAACGAGGCAAAGTCTATATAGTAGTACATATCGTACTTCAGCCTATTGGAGAAGTTAACGTTAAATGACACGTCGCTTAAACTTCTCAGTTTATGCGTCGACGCAATTGTTTTGATGTTTCATAATATAAATTACGTTTTAATTTTTTATTATATAAATTATATAGGCTGAACTACACGGGAAGTTATCGCGGCGGACGGTGATGGTTTAATTACGCTCTCAAAATGTCCCAAATTGATGAACGACCTCGCTCCTGCAAGGATATTATCCCTGTGAGGATTATTTATTAGCACTAATGAGAGGTGATTGGGAGCTCGCATAAATTACAAATTTTCCGATCCGGTTATTCAGAAATAACGTCTCGGCTATCCAGGGTGATAATAACGTAGCAGAATGTCTTGGACGTCGTGAGATGAATACAAATCTAGTCGATGTAGAGTCGGCTGTTCTAGCGTAGGGTGAAGGCATTCAGAGGAAGGAAAAAAACGGAAAATAACCGATTTTATGGTCTTTTAAAACGCCGCACGAACAAATTTTGCATAGCTTATTTCAGTGCTCTCCAACCGGTGTGCCGCGGCACATTAGTGTGCCGCGAGGAAGGCACTGGTGTGCCGCACAGTCTGAGTATATTTAATTTTCACAAAAGCGTTTGGGACAAACGAATTCGCATACATTTTATCATCCAAAGAATTTATTCCGAAACTACGAGCAGAATTGGTAGGCCTTATTAACGATCATACAACTTAAAATTATTATGCTACCTTTAGATGTATTTTGGCTAAAAGCTGTCAATATCCTACAATATCTGAATATCCCATCTATATGACATTCCAAATTCAACAACGTATTTATGCGAATTTAGTTGTTATTCAACCCATATTAAAAACATTAAAAGGGCATGTTTAAAGAGCCTAGACGAAGAAGTTCTTGTAGCTCTTTCTATTACTGAGACAAATATAAAGCGTTTTTGTACCAAAAAGACAAGCCTAAATTTCCTGTCGAAGAGCGTAACATTTTTACACGTTGAATTGTGTGTACTTAATTTACAATAAACTTTTACAATTATTTGGATATTACTTTGCCAATCATAACAATCTAATATAATTGCGACTTTTGTTTTATGCTAGTTTTTTCTTTAAAAATGTGTATTTACGCAGTGAAATTGATTAGGGGTGGTTTGGTGTGCCGCGATGTTTTTAAACATGCATGAAGGCGTGCCGTGGAGCAAAAAAGGTCGGAGAGCATTGGCTTATTTGATAGAGTAAATTGGGTGCTGTTGAGGAGGATACAGGTTGTCCGACACATTTCAAACATTTTTAGCGAGAAGACGAATAAAGCTACAGGAGAACAGTTTTCATCGCATGAAAGCGGAACTCTGAAAGTTTCATACACGCTACTTCTACACAGCGCTCATGGATGAGCGCATGCACCAAACTGAGAGAAAGCTACATTTCGGAGACCAGGTGGCAATTGCTCTGACCATGGCGTCCGATCGGCAGAAGGCTGCGTGTGTGTGGTGGATGGCACATCCATGCGCGCTAGGTAGAACAAGTAGCGTACGTAAAACTTTCACAGTTCCGCTTTCGTGCGGCGAAGCCGTTTCCTTGTAGCTTTATATATTTTCTCACTAAAAATGTTTGAAATGTGTCCACTCCTCGGACGCACTGTAGGTGTAGACTGGAAAGACATGAGACCGATCAGGAATCTGTACGTGAATCAAGTTGCAAAGGTCAGGTTGGAGAATGCGGACACCAGCGTAGTACATATCGGTAGAGGAGTAAGACAGGGCTGTTGGTTATCGCTGATCCTATTCAATATATATGGAGAGAGGTTAATGTAGGAAGCGTTGGAAGGCACGGGAGATTTCAAAATTGGAGGAAGGATTATGAGAACAGCGAAATACGCGGATGATCAAGTACTTCTAGCAAGAAAGGAAAAGGAACCCCAGAAAATGATAAATAGACTAGTGATAGCAGGTAGAAAATACGGTATGGAAATAAATACAGAAAAATCCCAGGTCATGAGAATATCAAGTAAAGAAGATGAAAATTTGAATATAAGTATTGGAGGAAAGCCTTTAGAACAAGTTTCAACTACAAAAACCTTGGAAGCATCACAACGAGAGAAGCAAAATACAACGCATGGAGAAGTTAGGACGGTAGAATATGATGTACGCTAGGACACTGGAGTTAGAAGAAAAGAAGCCTAATGGGATTCGTGGTAAAGGAATTATTAATACAGATGGAAAAATAGTCGCAGAACCAAAGGATGTAGCACATGTATGGGAAGAATACATTAAGGAACTATACAAAAAGAAGGCAAGATCGGTACAAATAGAACTGGAAGAAGAGAACTGCATTGAAGAAGACAACTTGGGAACAAGTATTATTAAAAGCGAAGTAGAAAAGGCGATACTGGAACTAAAGAAAGGAAAAGCTACACGCAGCGATGGAATACCGGCAGAGGTACTTAAAGTCATGGGATCGGAAGGACTAAAAGTGATTACGAAATTAATTAACAAGATTTACGACTCGGGAGAATGGCCTCAGGATTTCTTAGATGTAACAATGATCCCTCTAAAGAAGAAGCCAAAGGCAATGCAGTGTAAAGACTACAGAACGATATCCCTACTGTCACACACTTCGAAGATCATCACGAGGATTCCTAATAAAAGGCTAGAGAAAAAGGCCGAAGAAATGCTAGGGGAAGATCAATTCGGCTTCAGAAAAGGACGAGGAACCAGAGATGCTATCGGTGTAGTGAGAATCATATTAGAAAGGGCAATAGAGTACAGCCAGGATTGCTTTTCAGAAGGCCTTTGATAGAGTAGATTGGGTATTGCTGATGAGGATATTAAAGGATATAGGTGTAGACTGGAAATACAGGAGACTGATCAGGAATCTATATGTGAATCAAGTTGTAAAGGTCAGGTTGGAGAATGCGGACACCAGCGGAGTAAATATCGGTAGAGGAGTAAGACAGGGCTGTTGTCTATCGCCGATTCTATTCAATATACGTATATGAAGAGAGGCTAATGCAGGAAGCGTTAGAAGGCACGGGAGATTTCAAAATCGGAGGAAGGATTATAAGAACAGTGAAATACGCGGATGATCAAGTAGTTCTAGCAAGAAAGGAAAAGCAACTCCAGAAAATGATAAATAGACTAGTGATAGCAAGTAGAAAATACGGTATGGAAATTAATACAGAAAAATCCAAGGTTATGCGAATGTCAAGTAAAGAAGAAGAAAATTTGAACATATGTATTGGAGGAAAGCCTTTAGAACAAGTTTCGGATTATAAATACCTTGGAAGCATCGTAACGAGAGAAACAAAATGTACCGAGGAAATCAGGACTTGAGTAACGAAAGCAAAAGCCGCTTTCAGAAGAAAGAAACTCCTACTAACGGGAAATATAATGCAGGAAATCCGCAAGAGGTTGATAAAATGCTATATATGGAGTATAGCTTTGTATGGGACAGAAACATGGACGTTAACGAAAAATGATATTAAATACTTGGAAAGCTTAGAAATGTGGGCATGGAGAAGAATTCTGAAGATAAAATGGTCAGATAGGGTGAAAAACGAGGAAGTGCTACGAAGAATAGGAGAGAAGCGAACGATTATACAGACTATCAGAAAGAGGAAGGCGAACTGGTTTGGGCATTATCTGAGGAGAGAGGCATGATTAAAGAAGTGCTAGAAGGAAAACTGGATGCAAAAAGAGAAAGAGTTAGGAAAAGGTTTCAGCTGATAGACGACTTGAAAGGGAAAGAGAGCTATCAAGACATGAACAAGACCGCGGAAAATATGAGTATATGAAGAACCAAGTTTAATCATGACAAATTACGGACCTGTCAACGGACAGACTAGCTATGATGATGATGTATGTTAGAAAGTGCTTACTGTGTTCGTAAAACAAATGGAATTCGATATTTCAGCGGAAATACACGTTTTGAGGTCCCCTGAGTACGTTTTCACTCTTTTTCTAGATTATGTCTGTATGTGATAGAATTTTGTGGGCGCTCTAACTCAAAAACTAACAATCAGATCAGCACAATACTTTATGGGTAAGTAAGACGTTTTAATGGTAATTCAAGATCTGAAGCAATTTTGGCTAAAGATGTTCAACATGAAGTGGTTTTATTCTTGTAATTTTTCCGTTTTTTTAAAACTCCTTTATAACTCTATTTATGTAAATATGTTATCAAAGTTGTAGGTAATGTGATTTTCTACAAGTTTTGTTTGAAACTTTATTTTTCGTAAAATCGACTTTTTTAAAGAGATATTTCTATTTTTCGTATGAATTTTTGACAAATACGTAGCTTAGTGATACCACTGCTTCCGTTGCTATTTAAAAAAATTATAATTCGTTGATAGCGATCCCTAAGCTACCAGAGGTGATTTTACTTTCGTATCCATACTTTATTATCCATAGCAACATCTAACGATTTTGTTTATTTATCGTTTTTCAGTGTGAATAGCGATTAAAAGTACAGGCGACTCCCTAGATTCGACAGGGATGCGGTCCTGAAAACGTGGTCGAATCTCGACAGTCGAACGTCGAACCTGGTCTTCCGGTCACCCTGTTCCAACCCTATAACGCAGTGTTTCCCAATCTGTGTGCCGTGAAGTGTTCTGAGATGTGCCGTAAAAAGCAATCTGTTCATTTTGCATCGTCGGCTTTCAAAAATCCAAACCAGAGTTAACCTGTAATTAACTGTTGAAACTAGGAAACGTTAATGACTAGTAGAATAAATAATGATAAAATCTTGATTTTTTATGCTTTAGATATGATAAATCACGATTATTACTGACTAGCATAAGTGCCCGTTGAATTTCAACGGGTTTAATGAATCTAAATTTTCGTCAATGCAACATGTAAAAATCGCAAGAATAAAATTGTGCAGTTTTAACCATTGAATATTTCTATATTATAAGTCTGTTTTAATTAATTAACTTAAATCTCACAGAAATTCCTTGTGAATAAAATAGCACATTTCTTTCTACTAAAATAGCTATTGTTATTAGTTTTAAATTGATTATAGCATTAGGATTTCAATTTCATTAAATAAGCAGAATTCCGGTTCCAAAAAATTGGTTCAATCTTCAATTGCCTCTGATAATACTTTAAATAGATTTTGGAATATAATGTACCTCAATATCGTTTATCGTCTGCTCAGCACTCTTGCCTTCTCATTTTCCGAAACAACCACTTTCACCAGTTTTAAATGGGTTTCAAACTTAGAAGAGAACTTGATTCAGTTCAGTTAAAATAACCACATAACAAACTTCTTATTCTAAAGAAAATCCTTTTATAATATGCAATGTTAACCTAGAATTCATTCATTCTGAAAAGTGAAAACCATGTACATATATTTCTTTCAACTAAAATAGCCACTCTTAACAGATTTTAATGGATTAATGCATTAGTATTCCAATTTCATGAAATAAGCAGAATTCCGGTAACAAGAAAATTTGTTCAATCTTCAATTGCCTCTGACAATACTTTAAATAGATTTTGGAATAAAATGTACCTTAACATCGTTTAGCGTCTGCTCACCACTCTGGACTTCTCAGTTTCCGAAACAACTTTCAATACTTTTAAATTGATTTTTGCTTTGAAATATACTTGACTCAATTCAGTACAACTTCCACTTTACATACTGTAAATTCCAAAGTAACTCCTTTTATAATAGGCAATGCTAACCTAAAATTAATTCATTCTGTAAAGTGAATAAATAAAGTTCTTTTTTAAACTATAATAGCCACTGTTATTAGATTTAAATGGATTTTAAGCCTTAGAACTTACTCTGTATTAAATAAGCACCAAAATTCCTTTTATAAAAACGAATCAGTTCATTACGAGATCCACTGTTCTTTCTTCGAAAATTGCCTGTTAACGGTTTTAAATGTCCTTTTAATTTTAATTGAATTTTAATTTATATTCCTTTCCAAACTTCGGCCATTGTTACGAAATTAATTCGACGAATAACAATATAAATTCGTAAGCACGTATGGTTTACAAAGAATTTAATTTAAGTATGCTTTTTATTTCCAATTTTTCTAAAATGACACTGTTGATATTTAAAATTTTTTATATTTACGTTAATATACTTATTTTCCACAAAACACGCCAATCTCTCCCCTCCTCTCCCCTTCCTCTCTCTCTCTCGTATTGAAGCACTCAAGGCACGCTTATTCCCAGAAGGATGTATACAATAATAGTAATTTGAGGTGTAACAATGATAATGGTCGACATAGCAACATCACGTTAAAATGGCGAGATTTCCACAAAATATGAAAATTAAACGTTTAACATGGAATATTTCGAACTGTGGGCGAAAAAAGACGAACGGAATAAGTAACTTTATAACGTTTTCTTCAAAATGGTTCAAATCCGAAGGTCGTCTGTTAATTTCTTATAATTTTAATTTCCAAATGAATAAAAGCCTGCACGTCGAAAAATCGCGTTTTACATGTAAAGTAATGGGAAATGGAAATGCCTCTCTTGTAGACGAGCCAAGGAATTTTTTCGCGATTTCAATTCGTCATCACCTGAAAAAGTTTTAATCAAGCATCCCTACCAAATTTGAGTTTCTATCATTATTATTTCTCGAGTTATTAGCGTTTGCATAGCGTGACCAACCAACAGACGACGGCTATTATTATATTAAATGTTGGATAGGGAGGAGTGCCGCCACATGATATGAAAAGTCACTTAAGGGTGCCGCGACTCTAAAAAGGTTGGGAAACACTGCTCTACAAGTAGAGAGAGAGGTCCAGAAAGCGCGCGAGATAGATAGAAGAAAAACATCAGAGGATCGATTTACATATCAGCATTAACACGATCTCAACTAACGAAACGACATGAACATGACATTCGAAGGCTTTTCCAACCGTTAAAAAAAATAAATAAATAAATAAATGTATATATATATAAGAGAAGTGAATTATAAGAGCGTTGAAGCATTACAAAACAAGTAGACGAACGAACTAAAATGGCGCGATTTCATTTTCTGTTAATCATATTAGGCTACTTTCAACGAAGTCGATTACACGGTACCACACCTGGCCTGCTGAAAAAATGATAAATTCGCATCATACATACATACATATATATATATATATATATAATATATAGAGAAAAACACGAGGGAATATAAATACAACGGCCTTCTTATTAAAACTCCCCCTATATGTACGCCGCCGCTGAACTCTCGTTTATCAAGGAGAGTAGCTTCGAGTGAAAACTGGCCAGGTGTTACAAGAAGAGAACGGCAGGCCACCCACCATTTTTCCTCTTTTTGGAATGCCGATCTAGAGAGAAGTCTTCGAATGAGTACAGGATCTCCTCAATTGGTTCGGACGATACTTAATTTAGTCACAAGGGACTCTCTACAGAGAGAGAGAGAGAGGGCGCGAACCCGGACCTTGTGAACTCCCTCCCATTCTCTACGAGACGATAAAAAAAACTTTTTTGCTTTTACTGTGAGAGAGAGAGACATATATAGAGAGAGAGTGTGTGAATGTATGTATTTATGCAAATGCATAAATACACACATACATTACGAAATCCTTAAAAGAAGGACCGTCGCAGGTGTCTGGAAGGATCAGGGAGAGGCCTTTCATCCAGAAATGGATAAGGAAATGTATGATGGCGGCGACATTTGGAGGAAAACGATGGAATTTGCCACGTTTCGGGCATTAGCAGCGACAATCGCGTACTACACAACGTTCCCCAATATGGTGTTTCGATTGTCCGCAGTGCAACATTTTTTAAGCGAAATAAAATTTCCCAAAAGATAAGTAGAAATTAAACTTGACGGAATACATTTTATAAAACATTTAAGCAACAGCTGTATGTCTTATTAAAATTAACACTTATTTTTTGACCCTATCGATTAGAGAAAATCTATGGTAACGCTAAACAAGTTAGGTAAGTGTACACCGTATCACAAACGGGCGCGTTTCGTGCAATGAAGTATTTGAAAGAAGTGATATACGTACGTGTACGTAAGGAAAATAGAGTTTTAAAGTTCTTCTCTTCGACATAAATAATCCATTTTCTTCCTATTTAAAAATACTGCATGCACACTTAAGGAAATTAAACGTATTTTGTGAGATTGTTTATGTTAGCAAGTAACCATGCAAGAAAATTTCCAAGTTCAACTCGATTTAAGACTATCTCGTTCAATTATCTTGCTAACGGCTACTCCTACGACAAACATGTAAAGGAAAAGAAATACTCTACTCTACTAGTTCTACAAGTTTTATTTGAAAACTATTTTGATATGACCAATACTTTACGAGGTATGACGGAAAGTTCATTTTCTGTCACCAGTAAAACGGTACCCCTGATTAGCTTACGTGATTCATTTATGTCATTTTCTTATTGTCTTTGACTCTAATATCAAATTTCATGAAAATCCGTTCGGCAGAAGCCGAGAACGAACATGCAGACGGACGAACAGACGGGCGGACAAACCGACGCTAATAGGCGCTAATGCTGGAAGCGAAACGCGCCTAAAACGATATTTTTTGTCATTTTTTTTGTTTTGGACCCCAATTTTATCCTACAAATTTCAAACACCGGCAACAATTAATAATTTTTACATACTCGGATATGTAATCATCAGCTAAATGTTATTTATAAGTAAAATTACAGATTGCCTATTCTCATTATGGATAACCTGCTTATACAAAACATTTCTCTCATTTGTTCGCTTAATTGTCGTCGATTAAATTTTGTTTTAACATGGAGGTTGATGAGGCTTTTTCGTATGTATAAAATACGCACAAAATAAACAATGTATTCAGTCATTAATGGGACAAATCTAAAGATTTAGAGACGCATTTTCAATCAGACATGGAAAAGGGAGGAGTGACGGGAATAGCGAAATCACGAGGATAAAATATAATTAATTATTAATTTACTTGTCCAGGCGCATTTGGTAGCAGGTGAGGTTGTCCATGCGTTGCACTTTATTATAAAATATAATACACTTATCAAGAATTAAGAGCATATCGCAAAAAAAAACTTTCTTCCGACTTTGAAATGCGAAAATGTTCACTTGTGGGATTGGTAAAAAAAAGTAGGAGTAGGAGACTAAATAATTTTCAAGTTTGGATTTGTATCCGTCTCTCACGGACTGACAAAAAGCACTGATTTAATCCTTCCTTCATCGTGCATTGCGCGCAAGCCATAATCTGAGGTCGATTTGCGGAAATAACACCGATTTGATAATATGTGGGCAGTTTTTGTCACTACACCGGTAACTCGAAGGCCTTACAAATCGAACTTCCGATTAATCTAGGGTGACATTTTAGGTACCGCCCATATCCATCCAATGTTTCGAAACGAAACGTGATGACTCGAAACGTTTCAACAGCTAAAGATGTGTGTCACTCTAAAGCTCCACTTAAGAGGATTTGGGATTTTTCGTTCGTTTCGGAAACAAATTCACGGCCAAACGCATCCAAACAACAAACGGTTAAGCGCAAGAGGAATCGACAGAAGTAGATAATAAATTTTGACTCATCCATTAACCACGAAGTTCCCTTCGCCTTCCAAATGTCTCCCAGACAGGAGACGCCATCAACGGACCCGAAAATAAAACCGAAACGCAAAATCGACGCGAACGACACACCCGATATTTACGAGGAGAAAGATTTTCGTTCATTATTCCACAGATCTTTTCGGAAAGACCGTCCCGAAAATAAATTTTTCAGAAGTTCCTTCGAAGAACGCCGAAAAAAAGTAAACCCTCGAGGCCAATTCGACCGTCGCATTCGATTCCCGACTATTTTTTCTCCGATCATTTGGAATTCGAGTGTTTTTTGGTTTAAGAGGTCGATCATCATCTAACGCCATTGAATATGTATGAGAGAGTGCTGTGTTCAGGACGGTAGGAGGATGGGAGGGCAACAACACGTAAAGTTTTCTAGGCCATTCGGTTTGGTAGGAAAGCGACCGCTTCCCAACGGAAAAGAAAAAAAAATCCAAGATCGGGCCCGTCTCCATTACTCCCCGAGGGGAATATTATTTATTTATATTCCCCCCTCCCCCCCACACATAAACAATTCCTACCGAGAGCCGCTCATATAATAACGCGATCTACATAAACGGTGGAATTACGTACAAATTTACTTCCATCGCGTAGATATTTCACTCGGTAATTCGGCTCGATCTAAAAGGTTTCTCCCGAAGCATTTTTACGTGCGTTTTCCTCGGTCGTAAATTTCGAGGGAAGCGTTTTTCTTTCTCTTCATTTTCGTTCTTCGCTCGGCAAGGACGAGGCGGAAACGGGACTCGATGACGATACCGTTCGCCTCGATGACGCTACTTTGTCGGATTAAAATTTAATCTTGAAGAGATTGTAAAAGTACGGCATGTTCCTTGAGAAGTTAAAATTATGTACCAAAAAAAAACGAATGTGTGAAACTTTAATTCATGAGGTGAAAATTGCGAACAAGTTCATATAACAGGACACAGTTGTTTTATATCATTAGTTATTCGCTAGTTACGCCTTCCATTAGATTTTCTATATTTTTTAAATCTGTCATGAGGGTTAAGTGTCAATTAAAAGGAAAATACTACCATTATTTCTTTGTAAAACGTGAAGTAGCGGGGTAATGTGACATCTCACCGCAGCAGTTAAAGGTGAAATGTAGCCATAACTGTAAACCTACTTCGAAAATTTCACATCTCCATTGATGCGCACTTCCAACTAAAATAAACGACCAACGAACAGACGACGCGAAATCTCCTGCAATCTTTTCATAAATAAGTCCAAAAATTTTACATCACCACAGTGGCGATAGACCTCCTTCGATGTCCTCGTTGCATTCCAATGGAAGCATTTTTAAACACATTACGCACAAAACTCCTCGATTCCTGCGCTGCAGATCAGATCCGCAGAAAAACGGAAAGATGCTGACAGGGGCAAGGATTTTCAGAATAAAACGGCAGTAACGGTTTCGGAGGATCTGTCCCTCCCTCTAAAAGTTTCTAGATCCGCCTCTGTATAACCATCATCATAGTTTCCAATCTTCCGGTAGGTTTAAGTCTCTCCCAAACGTGGGAAGGGTAATCAAGAATGAAAAAATCAACTATTTGAAAATATCGTAATTCGCGTATATTTTAATACAGAAAAAATGGAACTAATATAATTTTTTGTACATCAAAATTGAACGTAGTAAAACGATATAGTCCTCGCCAGACGTGGTCAGCACGTGGGACGAGGTTTAGGGGTAATTACCCCCTTTACCCCTCCCTCCCCCACTGTATTTGCCCCTGCTCCCAACCCAACATGTACAAGCCGAGGCCTTTATCTTAATCTTATCATGCCTTCTTTTGAGAAACATTAAGGGGTTCCTCCCCCCTTGGCGCGCAACCATGTGCCTCGCTTCTCGAGGCGTTTTCGCCCGCTCAAAGTGCTAAGCGTGTCTGTATAAGCATGGCGGCGCTACGCGATTTGATTTTGTCTCGAATTTCTCGTAAAGGGCCCCATACGGGATCAGTTAAAATGAGCAAATTAACCGTGTGTCATCATAACCGAGGTAAAAATTGAGTAAATTACGCATTTGTGCAGTTAAAAGGACGAATATTTTGACTGGGTAAAACTCGCATCATTTTCTCAGTTAAATCCACAGTCCTTCTACTTTCCCCAGCCAACAAAGCACTCATTTTCAGTCCACTCCGAGGCTTTGCAGAGGCTCATTTCTCAGTTCAGTTAGTTTGCACATTATTTTTTAAAATTGCAATGAAACGGAGTTAAAAGCGAATGAACTCTGTCGTAATACACATTATTTCATTCTCGCAGATAATGTCAACGCTTCGGGGAACATTTATTTTATTTTCCTGTCTTACGCTCACTTTGAATGTAAATGTGTAACAGTAAATAAATCTTTTTCACATTCTGTCATTTCCTTAAATCATTACTTTTAAGATTTCCTTTAATCATTGCTTTTAATATAATATTTTCAGTGGGTATAATAGAACAGTACATTTTCAGTGTTATGTTGGGGGGGGGAGGTATAATAGAACAGTAGTACCGAGCACCTTCATTGATCGTGTATGGGACCCTTTAAAGTCGAAATTAAGCACTTACCCTATTTAATTTATTTCACTGTTTTAACGGGTAAACGTTTTTTCCAACGCGAGACTTACGTTACGAAATGCCGCCTGACCTCTCAAGTCTGACGCGACCCATCGAACCATCTGACAATGAGACTTCAAATGCGGCCTATGAAATCAACCGCTATTTTAAATGTGGGCCGCCGATATACCACTCGGAAATACTAATGCAGCCCGCCATCGGAAAAAAACGTTTCAAACCCTTGTCATAAGGTTGCGTGAGCTTAACCCTTCCTTCCATCAACCATAATACGGTTAATACTCTATCCCCACTTTTTATGAAGCGATTGCTGGTATAGCGTCTTAAAACTTTTTACTTCCTCCATATACGTAGTATAGAGAAAGTATTGTTTTCATGAAAAAATCGATTTCGAGATTTCAACGGAAATACGTTTCGAGGTCCCTAGAACACGTTTAGACTATTTTCGAAATGAAAAGTACTTGCCATATCATTACCAAATTACATACGTAACACAAAGAGCTGATTAGTTTTTAGAAAATAGCGGTTAACCGGAAGTCGATGTTTATTCGAAACCCAATTCGGTTTTTGTGATATTTCTCCGTTAAAACATCATTACTGCAGGTATATAAAATTCTATAAAAACCTTATAGAGAATGTAATTTCCTACAACTTTCATTTGAAACATTTTCCATAGCAGTTATTGTTTAGGAATTATTTATAAATAATCGGTTTTTTCGGTTTCCGTCAAATATCTCCCTAAAAACGTCCTTATTGGTAATCTTCGTGAGGACCAAAGTTGTAGAGAATAATATTTCTTCCGAGTTTTGTTTGAAACAAATTTTCGTAGAACCATCCATTTCGGAGATATTTTGCTTTTTCTTAATTTGCAGTATACAGCGCCACCACCATGTAGCGGTAAATTCTGTAAACATATTCAAAATATAATTTACGGCAATAAGGACGACTGTATTCTTTTACGATACGAAATAATAATTTTACTTTATAATGCCACTCATGACGATATGGAGAAAGTCGTGTTGGCAACATCAGATTTTACTTTCTCGTAGGAAGTATCGAGAAAGTATTGTTATCGCGAAAAAATTCGACCTCGAGATTTTTACGGAAATATACGTTTTAGGTGTCGCTGAATCCGAAAAAGTGGTTTTCGCAATGCCGTCTGTCTGTCTGTCTGTTACTGGCTCTGAAGCCTAGACGGGAGAACGAAAATGAATGAAATCTCGTACTTAGGCATTTTATCATACTGAGTAGAGTATACATAGAAATGGTTGACATTGATCAATAATTAAGAGTAGTTTATTCTACGCATTTTTAACAATAATTCGATTTTTTGGAAACGGCTCTAACGATTTTGATCAAATTTCGTACAGTTACTTGAGTTTACGTCTTCAATAATACTGTATAGTTTATATTTCTCAAAAAATGAATATAAGGCTAGTTTATTCTAGGCAACTTTAACAATAATCCGATTTTCTCAAAAATGGCTCTAACGATTTTGTTCAAATTTCGTACAGTTACTTGAGTATACATCTACAATAATACTACGTATTTTATTTTTCTCAATGAACGAATATAAGGGTAGTTTATTCTTGGGCAACTTGAACAAAAATTGGATTTTCTAAAAACAGGCTCATACGATTTTAATTTTCTAAAGATTACTAAACGACGCAATAGTATGTATATGAGAAAGTTTGTACAATGTATGTTGTACCGATTTTTAAAAATTAAAATGCTAATTGTATGACGATCAAATACTTTCATTTTCACCAATAAATCGACTCCCAGTTTCTTGAAGAATCAGACATCCCAACAACAGCGCGAAAAATAGTCGTGTAAACAAAATGCTTATTCCGGATACCACCGACAGTAGATACAGCCCATTTATATAGTTCTTATGATATCATTTCGTGGCTTTTGGAGAATTGTGATTTATCCGTTTTTATCTCTCATCCAAACTCGACAAATCTTCCAATTTCTCATTTTATCACCAACCAACCTATCACTTTTTTCTATCCCAAACCTTATAATGGACCGCTTCAGCGATGTCTACCCTTCGCGATCCGATATTTCCATAGCATTACCTTGGTATCGTAGCGACCCACATTTCTCCTATGCACTAAAATTTTAAAAAATAACTCCCGCGCGTAAACTTCTCCCCGCCGCGCCGGCGACCTTCGAGTGAGTCCCATCTTTGCACTTACCATCTGACTGCGCAGCTGTCTGCTTCCAACATCTTTTAAGCCTCCCCTCACTCTCTATCCTTCCGAATTAAGCGTCTTCTCCCGTTCTCCTCCTTTACACTGTAGCGGATGCGTCCTTGACCCCGACCTCTTAAAAATAAAAAAAATATCCCGCAAAAAAAAAAGCTGCAGAGATGCGGTCCGGAAGCCTCCGCGACAATACTTTTCCGCGTCGTTCCATTACCCCACATATGCGAAGAAGAGAAGATTTAGGGGGCAGTGGAGGTTTAGAAGCCCCTAGAATTTTTTTTTTCGGGGCGGGGAAAAACATGTATAACATGTAACAAACCAACAGGCGGGCAGACATAGGCTTTTATGTGCATAAAGTGGTTTTTTTGTTGGCACGTAAGGAGGGCCCTTCTTGCCCCTCATTGCGGGCTCTCATGCTTAAGAAGGAAGACCGAGATCTTGTTTCAGAAGGGATCAAAGTGTATATTTTTTAAAAATTTGAAAGGGCGCTCTTTTTTCCTCCTCTTACTCCGCATGGGAATGCTTCCACTCCACATAAGGAGGAGGGGAGGGGGAGGGGGGGACGTTTCGTTTCTTTCTCCTTTTATGAGACGGAACGAAGCCGCGTTCGATTATCGATACCGATTTTAGGGTGGTGTAATTTAAATGATTGGGTAAAAAAAATTTCAAGTGTATATGCGTGAGTGCACATATACATAAGTAAAATTAAGAAACGGCGGGATTAAAAAAATAAAAATCTGCAATAAATTTCTATGCAAGGATGATACCACAATAATTAACTGTCAATTCGAAGTGAATTAATGAAATAAAATACAATACAAAGTAATTCTACCTTCCGGTTGCTTTTAGGCACACACCACCAACTCCTGGCTATCCAAAGCCTTTCTCTTAAAATTCTCATATCCCGTCACTTCTTTTAACAAATCTAATATACCTATCCTATCCTTTCCTATCATTCTTCCTTCTATGACGTCTTTCACTAAACAGTTTTCTTTCAAATTCTGACCCACCCGCTTCTGTCTGCCCATTATTACTCTAATTAAGTTCCTCTCTTCCCCCTGCTATATTCAAAACTTCCTCATTCGTTTTCCTCTCTGTCCAGCTGATTTTCTCTAATCTACGCCATACCCACATCTCAAACGCCTTTAATATCCTCACGTAAATCCACCTTATTATATCTGAGCAGGGTTTGAAAATTTACAACGCAATTAAAATATTTTTGACGTAGCAAAAAGAATAAAAAGGGCCGCATCAGAAATAATTATTGAAATTAATTTCCTGTTTTAAATTAAAAAATGTAATTTATGAGCTATCGCGAGTACGACAAATATTCTAAGAGCGTAAAAGTATAATGTTACGCAGTTTTTTCAGTTCACTTACACACATATATATTCAAATATACACACATGCGCATATATACACGAATACACAAATATCTGAACGCACGAATATACGCAAACCAATGTAAAAATTGTCCTTTGAGTGGATTAAAATCGCGCACTGCGGATGAAGGCTTATTTAAATACAGGAATGGCCAGTATTTTGCTATGCCACAAATACAAATAAATCTTCGCCCGTTCCGCTCGCTCCGTCTATCGGATTTCTCATAAATATCGGTTTTGGTATCAAAAGTACATTATTACGACTCCGCAGTGATTTCAAATCAAAGAGTTGGCCGTGCTTTTTTTTGCGACGAATTTATCTCGTTCGCTTCCGTCTCATTTGACCGACTTTGAAAAAAAAAAGCTGTATTCCAAGAAGGATTTATGAGCGTGCATATAAAAAAAAGTGTTCCGCATGAAAAGTGAAGACGAAATTATTCCGCCATTTATTTTGCGAATATTACTACGAAAAAAAAAAACGAAGAAAATGCTAATCTGAAGGCTCGACAAAAATTCCCCAGAAAATGTTTAGCGATTTATTTTTATAAGATAATTTTTAATGTGTGTGTGTGTGTGTGTGTGTGTGCGCGCGCGTGTGTATATACTAGGGATGAAATAATACCGACAATTTTTAATACCGGCATTGGGACAGTTTTTTGCTGATACCGGTATTGAAACCGGTTTTGTGCAGAGAACAGCTTATAATCATTTAGTGTATTATTTTAATAATAATAATCCTTTACTAACCGGATAAACCCTCTTCTTTACGAAATATCAAACGGAGTTCAAAAGCAAGATATGAGTATTTCAACAACTATATAAATCTGGACTTTTTAAAAACACTCTTGCTTTTAAAATAAGGTTATAACTAGATAACTGCCCTGTTCAGGGCGTTTTTACCACTCTTCAAAACGGTGACACCCAGGCTAAAAAACATTTTTTTTTAAAAGAAAACTTCATATTCCACAAAAAGTAATGGCAAAGTAAGAAGAAAGGATTATACTATACAAAATAAGTTTATAAACCAAATTATTTGTTTGATATGAAAATAATGAGTCAATTTGTGGACCTGAGGTCAAAAAATACCGCGCTTCGGGACCGAAGGGTTCAGGAACGCATTTCAGGAGGACGAGACCATATCCAATCGTTTTCTCTCATCGAACTAGGTAATATTATAAAACTCTCATACCGATCCGTCCGAGTCACTTTTCGGAAGAATCCCCCCACTGTATTTCTACTCACACAGGCAACAAATACATTTTTGGTAACTTGGCACTGCTCCCACAAACTGCACTTTTCAATAACGAAAACCCGGTATTGTAAATCAAGATATCGGTATTGTGTGTCTAATTCAATACCGGTATTAATTCCGGTTTTCGAATACCGGTATTCATCCCTAGCATATACCGTTAACTCGTGAATGCTGGATTTTTGAAGGCGTGAGAAGCATGTGAACGCATGATCGTGTGGATGCGTAAGCCTTCTGAATGTGCGCTTGCTTGTGAGAGGAGTGATTTTGTGTGTGTGTGAGGGAGATATTGCGTTGGTGTGTGTGTGTGAGAGGGAGCGAGTTTTGGGTGATTTTCTGCGGTTTTCAATTACACACAAGACCATTTTAGCGTCTTTTAGACAAAGCAGAAAATGTAAATTAAAAATTTCTTCCATGAAGGCCCGTTTTATTAAATATAAACAATTTTGGATGCGTTCTGAAAGAGTGCTCTGTTGCGTGGATACAGGAAAAGGAGCGTTGCATCACATATACCCTTTCTCCCCTCCCCCTTCTGACAAAATTCTCAGATCTGATATTTCTTCTATAGCACGGGTCACGAACCTGCGGCCTGCGGGAAAATGTTGTTCCGTAGCTATCCGGAATCCGATTTCTTAGGTCCGACCAAACTGTGTTAATGTGAACCATGAATATCTCGAGTCAAAAAACGAAAACTGCACTGCAGCGAATCCGTGTTATAAGAACACGCGTTATAGGATGGCCAGGTAGGTGTATTCCTCGTTTCAACACGGCTACCATCCGTAAACCTCATTTATCATCTCCGTTCTTCTCGTAAAGAGAAAAATCACGCGATTTGGACGCCTTAAATTTAAACACGGGGAAATGAATCGCATAGTAAGCGACCTGCTCGGCGATTATCGTTATAATTTCGACGCTCGGAGACGGAAAATAGGTCGCGGAAAAACGTATCGCGTTCGCGAGCACGTCTCAAGACCATCGAACGCACGTAAAAACCTTCTCGTGCGATTTACGATGGCGCGTACGTCGGCAGCGGGTTCCGCCGTTTCTCATAATGCTCCTACTAAATAGGGCGTCAGAGATGCTTCGCGCATTAGTGGGCCACCGTTAATAGTAGATGTCAATTTAAAAAAAATAGTTTTTAAGCTGAGTGTCTTCAGAGCGTAAAAAATAACATCCCGCACCTATCGCGTGCTGCTTTCCAGTGTTTCTTCACACCATTTTTTTACGCATTCTCTTCGTTTCAATACGACCGGATAATACAAACTCTTAAATCCCTCTATACATGAAGCGCCGAAATTTTTCCGATACGCAATCAACTATGCCCGAGAAAAAGAAAAAACAACGAGTCATTAAAAGGAGAGAATATCCTAAATAACTTCTCGTTTCCCGATATTACGAGGATTGAACCCTCGTACTCCGACAATTAAAAACAGTTCCCAGACGACTCCTAAAAAAAAATAAATGTATTAGGGGACCTTTCCAATTAGGGTAATACCCTTCTTTTTTTATTGGAGGCGAAATTTGGTCTTAACCCTCTTCACTCTCTATCTCTCCTTTTGGAGAGGAGTGCTAATTCGTCAGCTTCGGGTTTTTTTCACCTCCTCTTCCTTATATCCAGGTCTCCGACGTGTAATCCAGTTGCCAGTGTCTCCGACAGGTGAGAGCGGATGGAATTAGGAGGGAAAAAAAGGACTCCTCGTGGATATCGAGAGAGAAAGAAAACGGAAAAAAAAGAGAATGGGAGAAAGAACAGGAGAGAAGAAGGGGAATTGGTGCAAAGGTCGTAAAAGATTAAGGAGACAAGACTTCGAAAGGGGAATATATATACACACACTAGCAGAATTTCCCGTTGAATTTCAACGGATTTAGTGAAGCTACTACAGCACAACATATAAACTCTTTAAAATATATGGTAGATACTTTTTAAATTACAATTAGCTTTTCTTAACAATATAATCATATTTGCTTTTAACAATCCGTTTCCGAACGTATTGCATTCAAATATAACGATAATTTTATTTCCTATCATATATATCACTTTCGCCAAATACAGCTTCATCACTTGTGTAATTATGCCTATGAAATGTTCACATTTATGTCTTGTAAGCAAGAAACCCGTGAAAAGGCAACGTACAGTTTGTCCATGATTGAACACTGACTGGTAAATGCACACCAGATACGTGAGCCTATTTACGTTTATAAACATTATAATATAAAATATAATGATTTTACTTACAAAAAATGTACGATTCCAGTACGCAATAGACGAAAGAAGGTTCAATTACTTTCATCAATAAACGCTTCCTAAATAAGAATCAGTATCCATTAACGTTGCTATCCATAAACATCGATCGTTTAGTTGCTTAAACAAAAGTGCAACGCGAATAACGCTAAACTTTCGTCTATTTATAAGCTTCATTAAAGCTAACTGAATCGGAGGTAACAATAACGGCCGCCTTGGCAACGCCCAGAAAGAGTACGAAAAATCCACAAAATTTCGAAACAAATGGCGTATTTCTGAAAACCTAGACCGTGTAACATAGGAATAAGATAGTGTAGAGTTTTTTTCGTCGAATAAAGGAAAAACGAAAACAATCGGTCCATATTTACGTATTTTTATGCTTGAAGGAAGAATACCTTGCAAGTCAAGAAATGGATTCATACGTGTTATCTTATGGAAAAATGTTAATCCCCTATATTGGCAGCACTTATTAATTCCGGTTGACCAAACATTGACCATTCACTAAGTTATGATGTGAGGAAGAATCGTACCAAATTTGGTTATTCTAGCTTTTATCGTTTAGGAGGAGTTCCATGAACAAACCAACAAACACACAACTACAGAAACACACAAATACACAAATACACAAACCAACAAACACACAAACACTTAAAAAAATAATATATATATATATATATATATACAGGCGAAGAGACGGAGTGAGTATAGGGAAAAGGAAGGGAGAAAGAGGAAAGAGAGGGGTGTGTGAAAAAGCGAGCAAGAGAGAGACATGCATTCAGGCATAGGAAAAGTAGTTCGAGAGAGGAAGGAGAATAGCGATCGTGATAGCTCGAGACAGTGAAAAAGATGGAGAATAAAAGATGGAAAATATGAAAAGTGAGAGAAAACGTGGACGAGAGAGAGAGATATGAAGGGAGAGAGAGAGAGAGATATGAAGGGAGAGAGAGAGAGAGATATGAAGGGAGAGAGAGAGAGATATGAAGGGAGAGAGAGAGAGAGATGAAGGGAGAGAGATATGAAGGGAGAGAGAGAGAGATATGAAGGGAGAGAGAGATATGAAGGGAGAGAGAGATATGAAGGGAGAGAGAGATATGAAGGGAGAGAGAGATATGAAGGGAGAGAGAGAGATATGAAGGGAGAGAGAGAGAGATGAAGGGAGAGAGAGAGAGGGAGGGAGGAAGTAAGTGACGGGCAGACAGATAGACGACTTTATAAAGTCCCTTGTTACAATTAACCCTATGTCAACAGTTACAAAGGAGAATTTATAAAAACAATAATAATTTCACAGAAAAGAACCTGAAAGAGGGAGGAGGAAGAGAGGGAGGGAGAGGAGGGAGGGAGAGGAGGGAGGGAGAGACAGGGGGGACGGGGGGGAGGGAGAGAGCGCAAGAGAGACAGACAGACAGACAAACGACTTTATTCAGGGCGAAATTGAGACTGTGAAGTCCCTTCTTACATTTCTTAAGAGAGAGAGAGGGAGGGAGAGAGAGGGAGGGAGAGAGAGGGAGGGAGAGAGAGGGAGGGAGAGAGAGGAGGGAGAGAGGAGGGAGGAGGGAGAGAGAGGAGGGAGAGAGAGGAGGGAGAGAGAGGAGGGAGAGAGAGGAGGGAGAGAGAGGAGGGAGAGAGAGGAGGGAGAGAGGAGGGAGAGAGGGAGGGAGAGAGGGAGGGAGAGAAAGAGGAGGGAGAGAGGGAGGGAGAGAAAGAGGAGGGAGGGAGAGAAAGAGGAGGGAGAGAGAGAGAGGAGGGGGGAGAGAGAGAGAGAGGGAGGGAGGGAGAGGAATGAAGTTAGACGGAGGAATTGGTGAGTGGGAGATACGCGGAAGAAAAGAGAGGAGGTTAAGGAAAGGAGAAGAAAGGGAATGAGATAAAGTGAAGCAAAGAAGAAAGACGTAGGTATTGAGGGGTGGAAGAAGGTAGGAGGTAGAGGAAAGAAGACAGAGAGAGAGGATAGGGAGGGATAGGAACATAGAGAAACTGGAGGGGTGGAGCGAAAAGGAGAGGACGGGGGCAGAGGTGAGGTGGGAGTGACAGCGTGAGAGAGAGAGAGAGAGATGGAGGTAAAGAGGTGGACAGGGAAGGATGAGAGGCCAGGAACTAGCACTCCGGCAAATTGCATCGCAATAGCATTTTCCTTTCACGGGGAGAACGGTCAGAGCGGTTCCAATGGACAGAGAAATACAGCAGAGAGAAAGAGTGAGAGAGAGAGACGCGTCCACGCAAGAGAGAGAGAGAGAGATGGGTACGGAGGACCAGAAATTACGATCTCAGAGTGTGTGTGCCAGCGGCAAGACTGCAGCAAAAAACGGAGAGAGTAATGCACGGAAGCGAAGGGAATATGCAAAAAAAAATTGGACCCTTCCCTAGGAGAAATGTAGCGTCTTTTTCGGTGACGAGAAACGTTTTAAGGGGCGAAGCACAAAAAAAAGTGGCAATACACACACACACGCACACGAGGATCTTCGAGGAGGCTGGCAATGTAACGAGAAATAAAGTACGCCATTACTTTTTTTTTATTTACAAATACCGGTGAAAATAAGGAATACAAATTATCAATTGGTTATGACGGGAAAAAATTTCACTGCGCTAAGGTTTAAATTACAGGAATACTTATAGGCAAATTTGATTAGTATTCAGGTATTTATGCATGTGTGTACATGTAAAAATAAATACAAAATCACTATGGTTTATGGAAAATGTGCGATGAAATTGTACTGTGCTTTTTCCACGAAGGATTTCTATTTCAGGATTTTTCATGGGTATATATTTTTAAGTCAAGTACATGTGTTATATATATATATATATATATATATATATATATATATATATACACATGTACTTGACTGTACTGTATCACTTCCAACTGCCTCAAAGTCGGCGGAAGGGTGTAAACGGAGGCTAAAGAGCGAAGAACAGTGGTGTCCTCGGACACTGGTAGGTTCAACCATGCTGTGAAGTCTTTCTGCAATATCTCCGGCCAAAGTGAAAGAGGTACTCACCATCCCGCTCTGGGCCAGCGTGGTGTTTTAAGGCCCACAATCCCCCCATGACATGTACACCCATAAAAAACGGCCCTCATTCTCCGGAGGCTGGATTGCCTCTGACCGTGGCAGTGGTCAGAAACAAGGCATGAAGGCAGAGGGTGCTAAGAATCCCCGGAGGTTAAACGCCCACTGCCACTCTTTCTCATCCTTACCCAATTCCTTTAACCTCAACCTAACTACCTTTAACTGCCGGACTTTGTCCAGTGAAGATAAACTTCAAGAGCTCCAAGAACAACTGGAGAAGATCAAGTGGGACATTTTAGGGCTTAGTGAGGTGAGAAGAAAAGGTGAAGGCCTATTGGAGTTGAAGAGTGGACATATTTTTTATTACAGGGGAACTGACACAGGAAGAACAGGAGGAGTTGGATTCATCATCCACAAAAAATTGAAGAATAATATCGTGGAAATGGAAAGTTCATCCGAGCGGGCAGCTAGACTAGTGCTTCAAATAAATAAAAGATATCAACTTCAAATAGTCCAAGTTTGCGCGCCAACATCATCATACTCGGATGAGGAAGTGGAAGATTTCTACCAAGAAGTTGAGGAACTGCACGACAAAGGAAACTGCCATCTAAAAGTGGTCATGGGTGATTTCAATGCCAAGGTAGGAGAACAAAAGGAAGACGACAGCGCAGTTGGAAAATGGGGCTATGGTGACAGAAATGAACGAGGGGACCGACTTGTAGACTTTGCTGAATGTACTAGTCTATATATAATGAACACTTTCTTCAAAAAGAGTCCCAATAGAAAATGGACCTGGAAAGGACCCAATGGTACCAAAAAAGAAATTGACTACATACTAGTCAATAAGAAGCAATTGGCTGAAGACTGTTCCGTCCTCAACCAGTTTAAAACTGGAAGCGACCATCGCTTGGAAAGATGCAGAATAAAATTCAACTCAAAGTTAGAAAGACAGAAGCTTATAAAGAAGCCTAAGTCTATTATCAACACGCAGGTGCTAAAAGAAGAATTTCAGCTCCAACTGAAAAATCGATTCAGTGCACTGGAAGACCAAGAAGTTGAATCTCAATTTATAGAGATACTCAAGGAAACTGCTGAAGAAATAGGCGGAACAGTTAAAACAAAGCCAGAGAAAAAGTTGACCGAAAAAACAAGACTGCTGATGGAAAAAAGAAGGAAAATGATAATTACTAATGATCCTAAAGAAATGATCCATTTTGCAGAACTAAACAAAACTATAAGGAAGTGCATCAAGGAAGATGTGAAAAAATATAATTATGAGCTAATCGAGAAAGCCATAGAAAACAATCGAAGTTACAAGAAAATGAAGCAACATCTCTCGATCGGAAAGAGACAGCTGGTGGCCCTGATGCTAAAAGACGGCTCCATAACCCATAGTAGGAAACTAATCCTGAAACGGGTACAAGAATTTTACACCAAGCTGTATGAGGATCCTCTAGGAAATGAGGAAGTAAATGATGATGGAAACATGCCCACCGAAGAGGTCCCAGATATCCTTCCGGAAGAGGTGAGACACGCAATCAGAAGTACGAAGAATGGAAAAGCATCTGGAATGGTTGGTATCACAGCAGAAGTATTCAAAGCAATGGGTAATCATACGGAAACAATTCTCGCTAAGATTTTTAATTCCTGTCTGAGGAAGAAAAAGATACCAGAAACATGGAACCACGCATGTATTATCCTTCTGCACAAGAAAGGTTCCAAAGAAGACTCGAATAACTACAGACCGATCAGCCTACTCCCAACAGTCTACAAAATATTCACCAAAATACTATGCGCCTTCAAAACCATCTTGATTCTGCCCAACCCAGAGAGCAAGCTGGATTTCGCAGTGGGTATAGCACGATGGACCACATCCAAGTCGTGAGAGAGGTAATCAGTCGGACTAACGAGTATGAATTACCTCTATGTATGTGCTTTATCGACTACGAGAAAGCATTCGATTCTGTCCGAACTTCGTCAGTGTTACGTGCACTAAAGAAACAAGGAGTAGAAGAAACATACATAACCTTGATCAAGAATATCTACGAAAACGCGACAACATCTGTCCAGCTGCATGAAGAGACGAGTGCCTTTAAGGCCGAAAAGGGAGTGAGACAAGGAGATACTATGTCCCCTAAGTTATTTACAGCAGCTCTAGAGGAAGTATCCAAAACGCTAGACTGGGAGAAAAAAGGCATAAAGGTAAATGGAGAATATCTGAGTCACCTGCGCTTTGCAGATGATATCATACTGTTCGCAGGGAGCGCAGAAGAGCTCCGTAGAAGAACTGAAGAACTTGAGCAAGCAAGCCGAGAAGCTGGACTTAAGATGAATCTTAATAAAACAAAGGTTATGTACAACTCCTTCACAAATTCTGAGAAGATACATATCAACGGAGCAGAACTTGGAGAAGTAACCAGCTATGTTTACTTAGGTCAACTCATCACTACTGATGGTTCGCTTCTTGGAGAAATCAACCGGAGAGTGAAGATGGCATGGAGTGCTTTTGGCAAGAATGCGAACATCTTTAAATCAAATATTCCAGTCTTCCTAAAAAGGAGACTGTATGACCAATGTGTTCTGCCTGTTCTGACATATGCTTGTGAAACATGGACCATGAATGCCAGAATGATACAGCGCCTGCAAACAACACAGAGGAGCATGGAGAGATGCATGTTAGGGATCACCCGAAGAGACCGCAAGAGGAACGACTGGGTAAGAAAGAAGACGGGAGTCTGTGACGTGATTAAAAGAGCGAAGGTGCTAAAATGGCAGTGGGCGGGCCACATTGCTAGAAGAAATGACCAGCGTTGGACGTCCAGTGTCATCGAATGGATCCCAAGAAACATCAAGAGACCGAAAAGAAGACCGAAAAACAGGTGGGACAGAGAGCTTGTTAAGTTCTTGGGGCAAACTTGGAGGAGGGAGGCAGTTGACAGGGAAAACTGGAAGAGTCTGGGGGAGGCCTTCATCCGTCAGTGGACTGAAAAAGGCTGATGATGATGATGATATATATATAAAAAGAGATTGGACAACGAGAAGAAAATCAGAAAGCCATGGATCACTAAGGAAATGCTGGAGAAAATGGATGAGAGAAGAAAATGGAAAATGGTAACAGTGAAGAAGGTAGAGCCAATTATAGACGCATAAACAATGAGTTGAGAAGGGTAACAGATAAAGCTAGGGAAATTTAGATAAAAGAAAACTGTGAGGAAATACAACACATGGAGAAGTTAGGACGGTACAATATGATGTACGCTAGGGCATTGGAGTTAGAAGATAAGAAGCCTAATGGGATTCGTGGTAAAGGAATTATTAATACAGATGGAAAAATAGTCGCAGAACCAAAGGATGTAGCACATGTATGGGAAGAATACATTAAGGAACTATATAAAAAGCAGGCAAGATCGGTACAAATAGAACTGGAAGAAGAGAATTGCATTGAAGAAGACAACTTGGGACCAAGTATTATGAAAAGCGAAGTAGAAAAGGCGATACTGGAACTAAAGAAAGGAAAATCTACAGGCAGCGATGGAATACCGGTAGAGGTATTTAAAGTCATGGGATCGGAAGGACTAAAAGTGATTACGAAATTAATTAACAAGATTTACGACTCGGGAGAGTGGCCTCAGGATTTCTTAGATGTAACAATGATTCCTCTAAAGAAGAAGCCAAAGGCAATGCAGTGTAAGGACTACAGAACGATATCCCTACTGTCACACACTTCGAAGATCATCACGAGGATTCTTAATAAAAGACTAGAGAAAAAGGCCGAAGAAATGCTAGGGGAAGATCAATTCGGCTTCAGAAAAGGACGAGGAACCAGAGATGCTATCGGTGCCCTGCTGGAAATTTGTATTGGTACCACTAGGTATTTTTATTGGTTTTTCACCATTCCAATTGGTTTGTCATAGTTCCTAATGGTATACCTATAGACTCAATTGGTACCATTAGAGTACCATCCACTGGATCATCAGAGCAATTGATTCCTAATGGTTAGCTGAAATGGTTTTATTGGTGGAGACCATTCTACTCTATTGGTCTATGATTTGTAATGGTTCACTAATCCAGCAGTATAAAAAAAGTACGTTTTGTTTATAACACATAATTACATGCAGTCATTCATATGCACACTTATAGGTACACTTTCAAATACATACAGAAATATACACATACTCTCATGTATATGTGTGTATATGCATATACAAGTAGAATATGCATATACACACATGCATTTATGATATGTATTTACACATAAATAAGTTATACTAATACATTTTCCCTCTCTTAATACCCTCGTGTACTCTAAATCAAACCTAAAAACATCGGTGAAACAAAGATTGCACAAACTTCCTCACATGCGTTCCCGTTTTAATTTTTAAATCTCCAAATCGCCCATTAATAAACTACCCAAAGTTAATTTCTGAGATGCATATAAATATATATATATATACACCTATATATTACGATTTTTAATATTACTTTATGTGATTAGGCAAAGTTTGAACAAAACCGTCGGTGCTCGTACCGAGAACAAAATTTTCTCTAAATCACAAAGAATAAAGCGCTCTGTAAATCATTCTTTGGAATATATGGTGTACTTGATGTTGTTTACAACACTCTACCAATAAATGTAGAAAATTTTATCGAAATTGATGGAGCCGTTTTCAAGAAAATCGCAATAGTTTATATTTTAAACATAATGAACTATCTTTATATACGATATACTGGATGTTGTTTACAACACTCTACAATTAAATGTAAATTATTTGTCATAAAAAGAAGGGCATAACGGATAAATTAGTCTTTCTGAATGTATATAACAAATCACAACGTGACTAAAGTGTCTCCTGAAAAAATTTTCTCCTTAATTAAATAATTACCAGCTCGACATAATTGTACAGTTCAATATCCTGGCGACTTCATTAATATTCAGAAGTTACTACTTGAATTTTCACAATATGTAGAGTAAGATATGGCACTACTTAATTTTGTTGGTAATTGATTGAATGTCGCTTCACAGCTGAGCAACTAAAGGAAATTATCCAGATATTTGCGTCCAATAAAATAAATTCGTTCACGTTGAACTCAAACACAGAACGATGAAGCACCGCCAAAAGTGTTATTTGTCATAGAAAGAAGAGCAGCGGAAAGTGAAAGCGACTTCCACAGCGACGCGGTGGCGTGGATGAAATTTGTTGATAGCGTGGGTACTTGGTAAATCAGTGGTTAGCGTCTGTGTTTGGTTGTGTGAGTTGATTTCAGTGTGGAAATGGAAGCTCCAATAACTCATGCTTGGGTGCGTTATGTGGAGGATGGGATTTTAGATGTTGTATTAACTTCGGAGATACAACATCTAAACCCAAAAAACATTAAGGAAAGGCCGTATAATGTTTGGTGGCCGTCGCAATGTGCGAAGGTGGAAGCCGGGATTCGTCATCCAGTTAGGAATGAAGGCTACCATAAAGCCTTCGTCATCCAAGTTGGAAGTAAGTATTATTATTTATTTATAATTTATTCTACTATGTCGTGATTTCCTCACCAGCCATGCAATATTTCTTTCATAGGCGAAAGTATAAGAAAGGAGCCAGGGGAAGAAGTCAAGCGGCTATTACCAGTGGCAAGCTTGCCTACTGGAGAGGCACATGAAACTGTAAGTTTAAATTATTCAATTTTTACATTAGTTGTGAGGAACGACTAGAGTATATGTGGTTTATGAAATTTGAAAATACCATGAAGTACCAACACGTGGATATTGGTTACTATAAATTACAATTACTTTGTATACATTTGATACTGATTTTATGACTGAAGTCTTTAATAAATTTTTAACATATTTCCTAGGAATATAATTACGAGGAGAAATATTACAGGGCCAACAAAAAATTAAAGTTGGCATTGGAGGAGATAGAGTCACTGAAGAAAAATAACAAAAAAATTCTGGAATTGAATTACAGCCTGCAGGAAGCCATGATAGAAACAAATAAAAAATTAGGTATCATTGAAATTATTTAACGAAGTTCATTAACTTTATTTTAATTTGATTGAGGATATTATCATAATTCGCAATATTTCTTAATAGATTAATCCTTTTCCCTTATTTAGTGGCTATCAGTGGTCCACCTGCCAATGAACTTTTTTATGAAGTGGCAATCCCCGGAGACAGTGGGGAATTAGTTTTGGCCGACGAAAATCACACGACGAATATTGTCACTGATAACTTAGTGGCAAGTGAAGAGAATGTTAATGTAAGTAAAATTAAGATAACCCTAAAATCAGTTTATTTTTGAACTTGTGGTGTAGCATTCATTTTATTCATGTATTTCTACACTAATCTCCCTTTAACTCATTGTTTTGGAAGAATGGAGAATATTGTTATATATTGTTATATATATATATATATAATAGGGATGTTTCACACATTTAAAATTTTTTAATGAAAGGAAATGATGCAAAGAGAGTTTACTTCAATTAATTATGCTATGCATTGCACTCCAGTCATCTAAATGGAAAATTTCTCAGTGAAACCTCCCTAATCTGCCTTATTTAGGATATTCATATTTATCTGCTTGTTTCTAATCCAAGTTTATCAACATTTAAATTTAGATTAATCCTGAAATAATGGATAATACAAAAAAAACTTAGTCAATCTCCCAAAATAGTTAAAGCACTGGCTGTGGCTATATGGGGATCGAATGAATTGGCCCAGAGGAGTGTAACAGGAGAAATGTCCAATTCCTGGAAACATGATCCCAGGAAGCCGTTGACTCCAAAAAAGTTGGAATTTCTTCAAGGTACCTTTTCTAACAGTTTTGCTGAAATCTAGCTTGGCACTCAATGTCATTTGTATTACTTTAATGCTTGCAATGTCAATGTATTTACGAATCTATTTCATATTTTAGTAACTGGTTGTAAAATTGTATACTTTCAGACACTTTAAGAGAAGTTCTGCAGGAGAGGAGCAAGTCAGAGGACTATGTGATGGCAGAAGTCAAGGCCTCAAAAAAGTATATTGCAGAAAAAATTGCAGATTTGAGGAAATCTGCAAAGAGACTACAATCTGCAAATTTATAATCTTATAATCTCTTACTGTTTTAACATTTTTATATTTTTTAATTATTTAATATTTTAATAAATTTGTAATAATATTGCCTTTCTGTCTGTTCTTCTTTGTGTTTGTTTTTACTTGGTGTTCTTTTCATTTTCTATGAAAAATATATTTTTAAATACATGCCATGCACTTCATTATTACTACCCCTATACCTCAAGACCAATAAAAGGTGTTTATAAAACATTAGGAATGGGGTTTCAAACCAATTCAAATGAGGGATATTCCTACTGATAAGGGGTCCGAAACCAACAGACAGCTTAGATATTCCAATAGGTATAGGTTACATAACCAATACAGAATTAAAGATCCTATTAGGTTATAGGCTTCAAACCAATTGGATTGGCAATTATTTCAATTGGTAAGTGCCCAGAAACCAATAGGTACTTTGCATGGAACCAATACGATTCTGGATATCTCAATTGGTTATTCCCATAAAACCAATAGGTTGGTAGAAAACCATTACAAAAATCGGCCAATTCCTCATTGGAAATATCTAGAAACCAATAGGTGCCCAATTGGTTATTTGTATTGGTCCTAATGGAAATTTCTGCCCAAAAACCAATTGGAATTTCCAACAGGGTGTAGTGAGAATCATATCAGAAAGGGCAATAGAGTACAGCCAGGATTGCTTTTCAGAAGGCCTTTGATAGAGTAGATTGGGTATTGCTGATGAGGATATTAAAGGATATAGGTGTAGACTGGAAATACAGGAGACTGATCAGGAATCTATATGTGAATCAAGTTGTAAAGGTCAGGTTGGAGAATGCGGACACCAGCGGAGTAAATATCGGTAGAGGAGTAAGACAGGGCTGTTGTCTATCGCCGATTCTATTCAATATACGTATATGAAGAGAGGCTAATGCAGGAAGCGTTAGAAGGCACGGGAGACTTCAAAATTGGAGGAAGGATTATAAGAACAGTGAAATACGCGGATGATCAAGGACATCCAGCAAGAAAGGTAAAGGAACTCCAGAAAATGATAAATACACTAGTGATAACAGGTAAAAAAATACGGTACGGAAATAAATAAAGAAAAATCCAAGGTCATGTGAATGTCAAGTAAAGAAGAAGAAAATTTGAACATGTGTATCGGAGGAAAGCCTTTAGAACAAGTTTCGGATTATAAATACCTTGGAAGCCTCATAACGAGAGAAGCGAAATGTACAAATGAAATCAGGACTAGAATAACAAAAGCAAAAGCCGCTTTCAGAAGAAAGAAACTCCTGCTAACGGGAAATATAAAGCAGGAAATCCGCAAGAGGTTGATAAAATGCTATGTATGGAGTATAGCTTTGTACGGAGCAGAAACATGGACGCTAAGGAAAAATGATATTAAATACTTGGAAAGCTTCGAAATGTGGACACGGAGAAGAATGCTGAAGATAAAATGGACAGATAGGGTGAAAAACGAGGAAGTACTACGAAAAATAGGAGAGAAGCGAACGATTATACAGACTATCAGAAAGAGGAAGGCGAACTGGATTGGGCATTACCTGAGGAGAGAGTGCATGATTAAAGAAGTGCTATAAGGAAAACTGGATGGAAAAAGAGAGAGGTAGGAAAAGGTTTCAGCTGGTAGACGACGTGAAAGGAAAAGAGAGCTATCAAGACATGAAGAAAACTGCGGAAAATAGGAGTATATGGAGAACCAAGTTTAACCATGAATAATCACGGACCTGTCAACGGACAGACTACCTATGATGATGATGATATATATATATATATACACACACAGTAAAACTCGTTTAATACGTATTTGAGGGGACCGACTCATTGCTTCGTTTAAGCGTGACTACGTTATATACGAGAAACACGGTTTTTGGCCTATACATCCCATATAACACGTATACACATACAGTAAAAGCTGTGCTATCCGTCTATTTAGAACCGGCCAGCCTTAGATACCAGCAATTACACAAATAAAATTCATTTTGTACTTTTTTAATTTTTTTGTGAATTTTTGTGTGAACTGTATATGTGTAATACCACAACTTCCACTTTAAAATTTCTTAAAATACAAGATGTATATATTACGTATCTACTCCGTATACTTCTGTGGCTGCCGAGTAAGAATGGCGTTTTTGGTTACGTAAGCCATTTGCATTGTCTAGATATTTTGGTGTACTTCTACAATTTCCAGTTTTATCGCTTTTTATTATTAAAAAAAAACCCATCCATTGAATATGGGATCAAAATAAATACCTAAAAGCAAAGAACAGGAGAGAAAAGGTTGGTTTAACGCTAACACAAAAGCTGGAGCTGATCAAACGAATTGAAAAAGGAAAAAATCTGATGTGGCCAACACATGACTTCCTCCATTTTTGGAGTATAGATATTTAAATTATTATGAATAATATTACTAGATAAATTATTATTTCGTATCATAAAAGAAGACACGTCGTTGTTGCCGTAAATTACGTATATTTTGAATGATTACAGAATTCACCGCTACATGGTGTTGGCGCTGTATACTGGTATTAAGATAAACCGAAATATATCCGAAATAGATGGTTCTACGAAAATTAGTTTCAAACAAAACTTGGAAGAAATATTATTCTCTACAACTTTGGTCCTTACGAAGATTACCAATAACGATGTTTTTAAGGAGATATTTAACGGAAACCGAAAAACCGGTTATTTATAAATAACTCCTAAACAATAACTCCTATAGAAAATTGTTTCAAATGAAAGTTGTAGGAAATTACATTCTCTATAACTTTTGTAATGAATTGTAAATACAAAAATGATATTTTAACCAAGAAATATCGCAAAAACCGAATCGGGTTTCGAATAAACCTCGACTTCCGGTTATCCGTTATTGTCGAAAAACTAATCAGTTCTTTGTGCTCATGTAAGAATGTTAGATATGAAGTTTGGTAACGATATGGCACGTACTTTTTGAGTTAGAGCGCCCACTAGGGTGGTCCTTATTTTTCGAACTCTGTATTTCTTTTGGGACGCCCCCTAAATTTGTTCCATTTGGTTAGAAAATAAATTGTGTTAAATATTTTTACAATCGGATAACGGGAAAACGTGCCGCATCGCACTTGAACTTTATATATTTCATCGTTTTTTGTGGTATTTGGGTCATTCCTAGCGAAAACGGAGCAATTCCAATTTTAGATTCTAACGGATTGTTTTGATATTATTACCAACACTTTATTAGACATTTTTGGTGATGTGCCTCGAATATTCATATCATCTCCCCAGTAGTTGCCAAGATCCGGCCTGGAAAGTGAGCGCGTACCATGCAAGTCGCAACTGCTCAAATCTGTCAAATTCGCTGCCTCTTATCTCGTAAAGTATTTCGCCAGTAGTTTCGAAAAACACAACTTATTATCGTTTTTGGCAGTTCTTTAAGGTTATTTACTTCAATATACCTCATAACTTCCATATTTTGAATAAAAATACGCGAAACTTGAGAAATATTCAGATTTTTTCGTTTCACTTATGTATTATGTGCTCGCGTCGGAATATCTCCATGAAATGTAATAGTGAATAAAAGTTTCCGGCAATCTTCCCTTCTGTGATATTCCTAAAAATTTAGTATACACTTGGCGACTACATTGTACGATTAAGATACATTGTTTTAAAGAGTGTCTTTGACGAAAAATTTGGAAAATCATCGGGCCCAAATGTTCCCCTCTTCAAAACGTTTCAGGAAGCATGGCCTCAACTTAACGGAGAATTTTAAACCTGGAATGCAAGACTGGCGGGTTCCAGAAGATCTAAAGGACGCGGAAGACGAAATTCTTGCTTTCGCGCTGCAACGTTTACAGGAAAATCACCCCAGGGAAGATTACCGAGAGCTCCTTGAACTGTCATCTTTCTGGGAGGGGTTCCTCCTCGAGGAATATCATTTCGCTTTCCCGGTGCATTTCACCATGATAGGTGGATGGATAAAGCTATATGCTGTCTAAAAATGTTTCTTCTTCGCGATGAATTCTCCTTATCTGCCGAAGAAGAAATTGCACTCGGCGACGTGTGCGTCTTTCTAGTACGTTTGTACGTGGAGGCTTGGATTAGCGCAACGATTGCCACTGAAGCTCCTCGGAGAGATTTGCTGTTTTTGAAAAGTCTTTACGAGTACGACAAGACTGATAGTGAAATTAGCCGTGTGGCAATGAATAACTTTTGTAACCATTTGTGGTACCTTGCACCAGAAAGTGCAGCTCTAGCGTTTTTCGACGACAAGGTATCAATAGACACTAAGAAACGAATGGTATTAGCCTTGCAATCAAATGTCAACGAGAATTCAGAGGACTCAACCAAAAGATTTACCATACACTCGAAAGATATAATACACTTCGTAGATAAGGGACTTGAACATTTCATTTTTAATGAATCTAGACAATTTTTCAAAAGGTTCAATATTTCAATGACATTTCTCTCTAAGGATCCCCTTATGTGAAAAAATGATCACACCTAAAGCGAGGGACTGGAGATTGCGAAACAACTGAAAGTCGTCAACGACGCTGCAGAAAGAGGTGTTAAGATAATGGAGGACTTTAATAAATTATTTACTAAATGTGAATCTCAAAAACAGTTCGTTTTGAAAGTCGTCGCAGACTACCTGCGTAAATTTCCAGACTGCAACAGAGCAACGTTGTCAAAAGAATTTTGAGAAACTCGTTATAATTTAAATATACTCTTAAATTAAACTTCTCTGAAAGGTACTTTACTATTTTAATGATCATAAGACCCTGAGAGAAAATTATTTTAATACATTGAAGTAACAATGTTTTCCCACAAATTGAAAAAGAAGTTTATAAATAAAAAGAAATATAAAAAATTACACATTATTTATACCTTACAAATACACTTTATTGATTTAACAAGGGTTTCAAACTCTTCCTATTTCAAATATGAAAACTGTTGGCTTCGTATGGTAGCGTAGCTTGATGTTTCGGGCCCCTATGCTAGAATCGCTGATGGGCCCCCTAAGCGGAAATATGTGTACCCGAGTCCGAAAAAGTGGTTTCCGCAATGCCGTCTCTGTTCGCGGCTCCAGAGCTTTAAACGGTGGAGCAAAAATGATCGAGATCTCGTAATTAGGCATTTTATCATACAGAATAGAAGCTATGAATTAATGGTTGAAATTGCACAATAATTATGGGCAGTTTATTCTAGGAAAATTTAATAACAATTCTCAGAAACGGCTCTAACGATTTTGATCAAATTTCGTACAGTTACTTCAATAATACAAAATATTTCATATTTCTAAAAAAAATTAATATAAGTTTAGTTTATTCCAGGCAACTTTAACAATAATTTGATTTTCTCAAAAACGGCTGGAACGATTTTGATCAAATTTCTTACCGTTACTTGAGTTTACGTCTGCAATAATACTGCATATATCCCTAAGATGGTAACAGGGGTGATGCGCCACCCCATACAAAAATATTTTTTCGTGTAAAACTTGCAATATTGTACGCTGCAGCTCGGTCGTTCAGCTATTCTCCCAGCATAGTGAGGTTAATGGGTGTGCCTGTCGGATTGGCGGTAGTCACGTCGCTTCTGCGTTTTCTTAAGGCGGTTGGGGTGCCTTGTCACCCCTTTTGCCTTTCGCGTTAGTGAAAATTACTTACTAACCTTTTTTAAAATCTTTATCTTTTCTTTTAATTATGGCTAGTGTGCGAATTAGTTATCCGAACTTTGTGGACTTTGTTCCCTCTGTTTTGAATGAAGAAGCAGAGTGTAGTGATGAAGATGAAACTTCTACTGACGAAGAAGACAATACTGAACTTCATTCTGGACAAGAATCAGAACTCCCGACAGACTCTTCTGACACCGAGTTCGATCTGCAAACAGGTAAAACAGTGAGAGGAAAGAACGGACATGTCTGGTCAACTGTCCCTCCAGCCAGGACTAAGGCAGCGGTTCGTAATATAGTGCTGACTCCTCACACAAAAGAAACTGTCCTAAGTATTACATCTGAAAAAGATGCATTTTTCCAACTTATTGACCGATGTATCTTGTCGTGAAGTACACGGATCAAGAGATTCATAGGTGAAGTGTGAATTACACTGATCACAGGTTCGTGGGAAAACAGATGCCTCTGAAATACTTGCTCTCATTGGTCTCTTGTATACATCCGGTAGTCAGAAGGATAGCCACCTTAACACATCGGAGATGTGGTCTTCTTATGGAGCTTCGATTTACAGGTGCATTATGAGTGAGATGAGATTCAAATTTCTCATTATGTGCCTGAGGTTTCATGATAAAGAAAACCGAAATCGTGAGGACAAATTTTCCCCAATTCGTAAATTTTGAACATTATTTATATCTCATTGTCGTGTGCAGCCTATGAACCGCATATGTGACCATTGACGATCAGTTGTTAGGCTTCCGTGGGAAATGTCCCTTCCGGGTTTATAATGCTTCTAAACCCGACAAGTAAGGGATAAAAATTGTGATATTGTGTGATGCTCGTACCTATTACATGTTGAATGCGATTCCCTACATAGGGAAGGAAGAACGCAAAACTACAGACAGTCTGCCTACCTCATACGTGAAAACCCTTGCGGAACCCATCGATGAAAGTGGACGCATTATCACGTGTGACAACTGGTTCACATCCATCCCATTAGCCGAAACAATGCTGAACAATCATAACTTAACAATTGTTGGCACTCTCCGTAAGAACAAAAAAGAAATTCCTCAATCTTTCCTACCCAACAGAAAGAAACCTGTTCTCTCATCACAGTTCGTATTTGACCGTAAAATAATGTTAACATCTTTTAGCCCAAAGAAGGGAAAGTCTGTGCTTTTGTTATCCACAATGCACTATGAGCCCGAGGTAAACCAAGCGACGAAGAAACTCGAGGTTACTGAGTTCTACAACTTCACTAAAGGTGGAGTAGACACGTCTGACAAGATGGTTCCTGCCTATTCCGTTTCCAGAGGCACTCGTCGTTGGCCTTCACGGATGTTCTACGGAATTCTTGACAAAGCCGCGATCATCGCCATGGTACTATTCATTAGCATACAGAAACCAGCGAAGTTTACAAGAAGAAAGTTCCTCAAAAAGCTTACATGGAGGAACGTCTCAAGAAGAACCTGCCAAGAAAACTTATCTCGAACATCTAGTCAGTCCTGGGGATTGAAAATCAACATCAGCCGGCTGAACGTCTTTCTAAGATGTCAAAGCAGGCAAGGTGTGCACTATGCCCTCGCTCTAAGGACAATAAGGTAAAAAGAGCGTGTTCAAAGTGTGGTGTATCAACGTGCAGTGACCACTGAAGAGAGGTTTGCACTAACTGTGTTTGAAACTGAATATACCAACCTAATAATAATTATTTTTATTTGAGGTTAAAAGTAGTTCTTGAGTAGAAACTTTAAATATTACTTTCTTCCTTTGTATTATATTTTGCATTTTTTTTATACAATAAACAGCTATGGGGTGATCAGTCACCCCATGTTACCAATGAAAGGCGTATAATTTGCGTTACCGTCGTAGGGATACAATTTATATTTCTCAAAAAATGAATATAAGGCTAGTTTATTCTGCGGCAACTACAACAACAATTGGATTTTCTAAAGAACGGCTAACACGATTTTTATTAAATTTCGTATAGTTATTTAAGTTGACGTTCATAACAATTCTACATACTTCATATTTTTCTAAAGATAACTAAACGACGCATTAGTACTATATGAGAAAATTTGCACAATGTATATTGTACTGATTTTTTTTACGATCCAGTTTGATATAACCTCCGGTACTGCGCACATAGAGAAGCTTTAGTTTTTTTACTTAACGTAAGTAAGACGATTAATCGCGCAGAGGGAAGGAAAATATGTACAAAACGCTCAAAAGATATACACATAGTAGGACATTAGCTCGCTCCGAAGGGAAGCACGTAGGATGATGCTCCTCCTGTAAAAAAGGTTCTTCTTCGGGGAAGGATAAAGGAGGAGAGAGGGGGAGGCGGGGCTTTCCTTTAATGCTAAACTGCCGCCTCCTTCGACGATCTCGAAACGCGTAATTGGTGCACTTTGGGGCCGAAATTAAAACGGCCCTTTTGAAGTTTCGGGTGGGAATATTCGTTAAAATTTGCAGGAGAGAAGAGAAGTTTTCCGTGAGATTTAAAAGAGTACTGACGGATCGCAGCAAAGGATCCAAGTCCGCGAACCGATTTATTAAATTCGATTGAGATTTGGGAAGAAATATATGAGCGAAATTTTGACACCGCATTCCTCGTAAAAACACAGAAATTTTGGAAATAATCAGAGGCCGTTTTAGTCGAGGAGAGGAAAAGACGGCCAAATACGCCTCAAAGTTGAGGAAACGAACCGAGAACGAAATTACAAATCCGACGATTTACAATTTGTTGGTTAATTATCAAGCGTCTGGCCAGTAAACCATTCCAGCGCCACTAATTTCTGCAGCTAAAATTAAACTAAAATTAAAAGATGCATTTAGCGGGCAGCAAATTCTCTCGTGAAATAAAAATAAAATCACATCCAAAATTCAGATTTCGTGTGCCTTTCAATGACAATATAAAAACGTAATAGGTATTTATTTATGGATTAAACTTTGGCTTCTTGCATGCATTTCGTTTTAACTCGGCGTGAAATTTATTTTTCAGCCTTCCGACTTACACCTTCTTTCATCAGTGATGTAGGGGAAGTTATACGCCGTATATTCTCTGTTTTTTCGTACAAATAGCGTATATCCATCCATTATGAAAAATTATACAGGTAGATTGAAAAAAAAACAGTTCATGTGTTTTCTCCTGGCATCGTAACATTACAGTCGTGTAGTTTACTCTAAAAAAAGTGGGTAAGAACACTCCCTCAAAGTTTTACTTTAGTATACAGTATACCCTCTGCTTTTCTTTTAGGACTAGAGCACTGGCTATAAGCACCTGCTGGAATCGCACCTGCAAAACCCATAGGACCCATACCCTCTTTAACGGGAGGACATCTGAAATTTGGGAAGAACCTCGAGACGACTTTCATTATCTCAATGGTAGACCACTTGACCTTCTGTGGGGTGAACGAAGAGGTGATGGGGGGAGAGCGGGGAATGGCTGTCCGAAAAAGGAACGCTCTGCTTAGAATTCTAAAAGAAGGATGTGAATGCGATTCCTTCGGCATCCTATATTTTAGCCTTGTCGAGTCAAAAGAGTGAAAAAAATCGGAACAACATACATTGTACAAACTTTCTCATTTTCTCATATATAGGTACTAACGCGTCGTTTAGTTGTCTTAAGAAAATGAAAATCGTATGAGCCTGTTTTTAGAAAATACAATTTTTGTTAAAGTTGCCTAGAATAAACTAGCCTTATATTCATTTTTTTTTGAGAAATATGAACTATACATTATTATTGAGGATGTCAACTCAAGTAACTGTACGAAATTTGATCAAAATCGTTTGAGCCGTTTTTGAGAAAATCGGATTGTTGTTAAAAATGCGTAGAATAAACTACTCTTAATTATTGAGCAATGTGAACCATTTCTATGTATACTCTGCTCAGTATGAAAAAATGCCTAAGTACGAAAATTAATTCATTCTGTAAAGTGAATAAATAAAGTTCCTTATTTAAACTATTATGGCCAATGTTATTAGATTTAAATGGATTATAAGCCTTAGAATTTACTCTGTATTAAATAAGCACCAAAATTCATTTTATAAAAACAAATCAGTTCATTAAATGATCCACTGTTGTTTCTTCGAAAATTGCCTGTTAACAGCTTTAAATGTCCTTTTAATTTTAATTGAATTTTAATTTATATTCGTTTCCAAACTTCGGCCATTGTTACGAAATTAAATCGAGGAATAACAATATAAATTCGTAAGCACGTATGGTTTACAAAGATTTTAATTTAAGAATGCTTTTTATTTCCAATTTTTCTAAAATGACACTGTTGATAATTAAAATTTTTTATATTTAACTTAATATACTTATTTTCCACAAAACACGCCCTTCCTTCCTCTCTCTCTCTCTCTCGTATGGAAGCACTCAAGGCACGCTTATTCCCAGAAGGATGTATACAATAATAGTAATTTGAGGTGTAACAATGATAATGGTCGACATAGCAACATCACGTTAAAATGGCGAGATTTCCACAAAATATGAAAATTAAACGTTTAACATGGAATATTTCGAACTGTGGGCAAAAAAAGACTAACGAAATAAGAAACTTTATAACTTTTCTTCAAAATGGTTCAAATCTGAAGGTCGTCTGTTAATTTCTTCTAATTTCAATTTCCAAATGAATAAAAGCCTGCACGTCGAAAAATCGCGTTTTACGTGTAAAGTAATGGGAAATGGAAATGCCTCTCTTGGAGACGAACCAAGAAATTTTTTTGCGATTTAAATTCGTTATCACCTGAAAAAGTTTTAATCAAGCATCCCTACCAAATTTCGAGTTTCTATCATTATTATTTCTCGAGTTATTAGCGTTTGCGTAGCGTGACCAACCAACCAACCAACGGACGACGGCTATTATTATATAAAATTTTGGACATTTAAAATATTTGTAACTAAAAAACACGGAATCGTCGCGCTTCACTTATATATAGAAAGACGGTGATTATTGAGGTGATTCCGACGACTTTTCTAAAATGATCACGGTAACTTGGGCTACATTAATTATCAATTATTAACCCTTTCAGTCACATTGTCCAATTTTATGCATATTCAATTATTATAATTTTAATAACTTCAAGGTTCATATTATAGACACAATTATGGATAAAAACACACTGAAAAATGTATTGCCTAATAACAACATTTGGTAAAGAAATTAATGATGCATTCATAATTAAGAGGCTACTGCAAAAAAAAAAAAAAACACTTATTCCCCCAATAAATTTCATGGCTGAAAGGATTAAGTAATCGTATGGACAATTTTAAGATAGTCAGAATAGGTACTTCACTTTTTTGTCTCACCTTCATGCGTAATGAAAGTGATGCAACAAAGCACGTATGATATTAAGGTCAGCGAAAAAAGATGAAGTCGAGGAATTGGAAATAACCACTAGAAATCACGGCCTGATTTATTCGATGAGAATAGCAAAAGAGAGGAAAACCTGATATGATTTTAACGAGTGAACCAGAGGGAATGTTCGAATTTCTACATGGAGAATAGAGGTTAGACTAAAACAGCGATATAGAGGTCGACAGGAGAAATAAAAAACAGCATATTAACGAAAACGAAATGCAGAACACCTGAGTTTTAAATTTAAAGTAACACAAAGATCTTAAGCCATAAACATAGGCCCATTTAACTCATTCTGGAGTTCCACCGAGGCTACGGCTGAGAATTCGTTAAAAAAGAAACAAAAATAAAACCCCAGAACCGCCCCTGCGCCCCGTCATTACTTTTTTTCGGTCATTTAAGTCTTTATCTACGATACAAAAGAAAAGAAAAGCGAAAAAAGATTTCGAAGGCGGAGGATGGAAAAAAAACCGTTGGGACAAAAATCACGGCGGTCTGCAGTATTAGTTGCGAGGGAAGCACATCTTAGGAGGGGGAGGAGGGGGTCGGATAATGTGTCCGGCGTGCTATTTCGGCACGAATGGCTACTATTTAAGCTCTCTGTATAACCGAATGTGTGTGCGTGAAAGCGTGGGAAGGGATTAAAAAAGAATGGCGAAGGTAGTCGTTGGCGGATCGAAAAAAAGATGGCGCCAGCGGTGTCTGCGGAGAAAATGCTCGAGTTTGGTCACGCGAAAACCACGAAAATTGGGGTGGGTTAAAGCGAGGAAAAGTGTGGGATAACGAAAAGGGAAGGACAGAAAAAGGGAAAGAAAGAGAGAGGGAAAAGACGTGGGTGGAAAGGGTATCGAACAACTTTCCTTAACTAGAAGCCTCCAAGGAGCAAAGTCGACTGTTTAAAAAAAAAAAAGAGCAACGAAAAAAACTTTCCAAAACCGAAGGTGTCGAAGTTCACGAAGCGAAGTCGAGGACCCGAAAAGTAAAAAAAAAAGAAAAAAAAGAAAATTAAACCTACCGATTCACGACAACGCATTCGACTATCTAGAGGAAAAAAAACAGTAATTCAGAGACGAAACACTCGATATAAATTCGGAGAGAGAAAAGAATCGAGTTTTAGAAAAAAAAGTTAATGAAAGCCGTGCTGGAGGAAAAAAATCCGTTAATCACCGTCATGAGAAAGTTAAAGGCATAACCCGGCGTGTAGGCTAATCGAAATTCGCGTCATTATTTTTATTACTCCATTTCTTCTGCTCTGGAATTCTTTCGATAGATCGTGAGAGCGTCGTTTCACGGGTTTAATTATTACCGAAGGAGGAGGAGGAGGAGGTTCGGAACCGCGAAAACGAAATTATGTACCTACCCCGCCATGATCTCGCGGAGGGGAAAAAATGGCGCCAGAAAAGAGATTTGGGTTGCGATAAAAGAACGTTTTAAAAATTAAATAAAAAAAAGGTGAAACGTGAAATCGGTGGACCGTAACATCGAGTGTGTTGCGTAAATGAGGTTACCGATTGTTAATGTAAACGGGTCCCGTCCGTTTAAACAATTACCGTCGTTGTCACGTGTAACTGATGTAAATAACATGGGCAATGTAATGAAAATGGATAAAATTGGTAAATTTTTCGACCTCGCTAACACGTTTTTGAAAGTTAATTTTTGCGGAGTTATTCACAATCCAAATTTGTTTCAACGCCACCAAACATTTATGTCAAAATGTTACGGTTCTGTATTGGCAAGACTTTTCGTTACTATCGAATTAAAGTGGGTACTAAAAGAAGAAGATAATGATGATCTCGCAAAAAAGTAGTACCATACCAATATTTCGTTCCACAATCCACTATATACTAAATTTTATTATATTTGGTAAGAAAAAATTGCCGAGCGAATTTCATTTAGGTGCGAATTTGATTAGTTATAGCGCCCTCTTCGTATAAATGGCTAACTTCTCGAGTACATCGATGTATATTTATTAATAATAATTTTTTAAAAAATATATAACTCCAGAAATTTCTCGTTTGAAAAATAAGCGTGAAAAAACGGTTGGCATATAATTTTATACTTTCTAAAATAGATGACTTCATCCAGAAAAATATTCATTAAAAAATGACGGATAGAAACCTACACGTATTTAAATTCCTTTTTGGATCGCCACGATTTTGTGAAATGCGTCATCTCCGAAATCCGCCATTTTGTGAGAAAATAAGTTCGTTCTCAAGCTTAAAACTCCCAAAAGCGAGAGAGACGAACAAACGAATTGAATCAATGAATAGCGATCACATATATCCACTTACGGACTCTTAACTCTCGCTGTAAACATCTTAAATCCGAAAACAAAATAGAAACGAAGATTCGTCGGCGCTTTGGCAGAGACAAAAAAAAGCGGAAGTGACGAAAAATTTGAGCTCTGCGGGACAAGAATAACGGTAACTTCTAAAAAGAAAGAAAGTCGGCGCAAGTGACGCGAATGCAAAAAAAAATTATACCGTCTGGATTATTAAATGCAGATGTTGGGTATATAAGAGGCTGGGAGTGTAGCTAAGATCTTCGAGCCCCTAAGCAACTTTCCCAGCAAGAGATCCTTAAGAGATTGTCAAGTCCCCTCATATCTGCAATGTCAGGTCTCCCTTTCGAATTTTAGAGAAGGGATCCTGTTACTCCAAGAAAACATTCCGCTACTAATAAAAACGTTAGTAGAGTTCTTAATTGATTCATTAGCACCATCTGTGAACGCTATTCTTAATTAAAGATGGCGACGAGATATAATATATCAACCGCTAAGGTCTCCATTTTTACACGCAATGTCGCCATTACATTATTATGTATACATTATTAAGGAAATATTCTAAATGTTTGATCAAATTTGCTGAAACGAAGTTTATTTCCAATGCGACATTGCAATTCCGATAATCATATCGAAACTTTTCTGAATAATTTTCATTATTAACGTGAAAATCATTTTAAACGTTGTTTTTGTCGCCAGGGAATGCTGTGGAGCTTTCAGATCTGGCCTAAGTGGCTATCACGCGGGGCAAGTGCGAATAATTTTCTGCCGGCAGTAATTACCTGTGGAATGTTGCTTGCATTTTTATCATAATATTACGGACAAGGAAATTTTGTGAAAACGCTTCTCAAACTTTATAATGTTTATAAATGGAAAATAGGTTACGTTGTGGATCACTTCCTAAGAAATGTTCACGAACGGGAATATTTCAGGAATCAAGATTCGTTCAGCGTAATACATCGTCATTCGAAGCTAAATACACCGATGATCATCTTCCGGGGGTTGAATTTACACGAAAAGGCCTTCAATGGTTAATCATAACTGCCTAATAAATGTAACGAATCAATCAAATGTTACCAAAAAAGAAATTAAAAATTAAACGATTGACAGCGTTGTGCAAAAATACTTAAGTACAGAACGTTAATCAGCACAACATCGCCAATAAGCACAGGACGCTCATCACTGGAAATGCAGGGTTTCGACTGATACGTTTTCCATTTAGCAGGATTTCCATCGTCGAAGGATGTCTCGAATTGCATGGTAGTCAATTTCTGCTATAGCGCGGTTTCGGAATAGACTCCTTGCATTTAAAAAAATCCATTAAAATGTTTCAGTTTGACTCAAGACGTTATGATAAGAAATAAAAACAAAAATTATAAACAGTATATATAACTAAGTTGTTGCACGTTGAATTCTGGTAACCCCGTGTAATTCAATGGTGGAACATATCTCACTTTGAGCGGTTCCGCTTAACACGGACGTTTTCCATGGCCGCATGTGCCGTTAAAAAGCAAGAGACAGGTAGCAATGAATAAATCAGTAAGGCTGGTCACACGTGAATGGAAATATTAACGAAAAAAATACTCAAGTGTAATGGGGACACAAAAACTTCCACCAAGTACAGTGGCACATAAAGTTCCAACCATACACATTAAAGTGCATATATTTTTCAATTTGCAAAACTATCCTCGAACGTCGAAAAACCCCATTTCCACCACGATCCACATCCAAACATTTAAGGGTCCATCTTCATTTTCCTGCGAACCGCGTCCATTTTCCGAATTGAAATTCCCCCCGACCTGGCGAAAAGTTCGAAGCGAGAGGCTAATAAAGAAAAAAAAATTGATGCAAACTCTAAATGTTCCCTCCTGATGGCTTACCTAAATTAAAACAAAACAAGTTAGGAAAGTGTACAACGTATCACAAATGGGCGCGTTTCGTGCAATGGAGAGTTACAAAGAAATCATATACCTGTACGTAAGGGAAATTGCGTTTTAAAGTTCTTTTCTTCGTCATAAAAAATACATTTTCTTCCTATTTAAAAATAATGCATGCACACGTAAGGAAATTAAACGTTTGTTTGTGAGATTGTTTATGTTACCAACAATGAAAAAGTAACCATGCAAGAAGTTTTCAATTCGATAAGACATTCTTGTTTGATTTTCTCGATAACGGCTACTCCTACAATACAAATATATAGGAAAGGAAATACTTTTCTTTACCAGTTCTACAACTTTTATTTGAAAAATATTTTGATATGAACAATACTTTACGAGATATGACCAAAATTTAATTTTTTGTACCAGTAAAGTGGTACCCCTGATTGTAGACGTGATTTATTTTTGCGATTTTCTTATTATATTTGATAGTAAGTCAATAATAATAAATTTCATGAAAATTCGTTCAGTAGAAGCCGAGAATGAACATGCGGACGGACAGACAGACGGACAGCCGCACGGACCGACCGACCGACGATAATAGGCGCTCACGCTGTAAGCTAAACGCGCCTAAAAACCAGGAAGCACCGACTGCCGCAAAAAAACGAGATGAGAAAGAAAACCCGCAAATCTCGAAGCAAGCTGCCGTGCTGAAAACGAAGCGTGATTAAATTTACGATACAACAACAAAAAAAAAAAACATTTGGAGACGTCAAAAACACCTCCCTCAAAAATTTCTCTCCCTGGAAATTAGAACTAAAAACTTTACTTTTATACACAGAAACCATGATCGCGCCTTCCACACACACACACACACACACACACACATAAAGCGTTAAAATGGGATGAGGATTTCCGGAAGGGAAAAAAAATTTCAAATAAAAACCCCGAACCAGAATTTTCGAGAACAAAAGTGGAACGAAAGAAGAAAAAATACAGACGTCTAACTCGATGAAATTGGAAGGAATTGCATAAAAAGAGGGGACGAGTGTTTTTCGGGCGTGTTTCGATCGGTGGTGGAGAGAGCGGCGTAGGAAGAAAAACAAGTTAGGAAAGTGTACAACGTACCACAAATGGGCGCGTTTCGTGCGATGGAGTGTTAGAAAGAAATCATATACCTGTACGTAAGGGAAATAACGTTTTAAAGTTGTTTTCTTCGTCATAAATAATCCATTTTAATCCTATTTTAAAAAAGTGCATGCACACCCAAGGAAATTAAACGTCTGTTTGTGAGATTGTTTATGTTAGCAACAATGAAGTAACCATGCAAGAAATTTTCCAAGTTCAACTGGATTTAAGACTTTCTTGTTCGATTTTACGGATAACGGCCACTCCTACGATTAAAATGTACAGTTCTACAATATTTATTTGAAAAATATTTTGATATGAGCAATACTTTACGAGATATGACGAAAATTTCATTTTTTGTCACCAGTAAAGTGGCACCCCTGATTGACGCAAGTGATTCATTTTTGCGATTTTCTTATTATCTTTGATTTAAGTCCTTAATATCAAGTTTCATGAAAATCCGCTCGGTAGAAGCCGAGAACGAACATGCGGACGGACGGACGGATGGACCGACCGACCGACAATAATAGGTGCCTACGCTGTAAGCGAAACGCGCCTAAAAAAGATCCAATGAAAAGGCGTTTTATACATCTATATACAGAATATATATATATATATATATATATAAGCGTCGTTTTCCTCCCTGAAGGACGGTAGATGGCGCAGATGTGGGGATGGAAAATTGCGAGTGCGGATGAGGAATTGGATCTCGTTAAGTGAGACGGCTGCGCGAAGCGCAGAAAGGATATTTGAGATAGAGTGGGAGTAGAGGAAAAAAGAGGGAGAGAGAATGATTAATGTTTGCCAAAAAAATAAAAAATTTTTAATTAAAAACCTCCAGCAAAAATGGCAACGCGAGGCGATAAATTAAAAGTTCTTCTATTGATATAATAATTACACACACACATTTAAAAAATATATATAATAATTCCGTAGCTTAAAATCACTTAACGTTAAGCGACTGTTTTATTTCGATCTCGAATTATGCGCGATAACAACATAAAATAAATGAATGTAGTTCGTAGTCCTTTAATCTGCGCGAATCGAAAGATGGCGACTGGTTTTTCCGCGGCCGATTTGTGTCCTAATTGTCGTCGTGAAGGCTGCTCGCTTTGCATAAGAGAAAATGCAGGAATGCAACGAGTCTATTAGAAAATATGGTCGCTCAGTAAACTAAGAAAAGTAGTACTTATATATACTAGCTGTACCCGCGCAATGTTTTCGCAGATTTGTTTCAACTAATTTATTATTAATAATGTGAATCTATTAATGGTGCAAATGATATCCCCATAGAAAATTATTACATTAAAGACGTCTTTTACTATATTCTTGCATTATTGAAACATCACCCTTCTCCTTTTCTCCCCCCTCCCTTCCTCCTCTCTCTCTCCCGGTCCCCCCTCTCTCTCTCCTTCCCTCTCCCCCTCTCTGTTCCTCCCTCTTCCTCTCCCCTATCTCCCTCCCCCTCTCTTTCTCCCCCCTCTCCCTCCCCCCTCTCTTCCTCCCCCTCTCTCTCCCTCCCCCCTCTCTCTCCCTCCTCCCTCTTTCTCCCTCCCCCTCTCTCTCCCTCCTATGTAGTCTCAATTTCGCCCTATATAAATAAAGTCGTTTGTCTGTCCGTCTCTCTCTCCCACCCTTCTCTCTTCCTTCTCCTCTCTCCCTCCCTCCCCCTCTCTCATTTTCTCCTTACCCTCTTTTCACTTACACGGCTTATAAAAAAACAACAGAACTTCGAGCACGACAATGTCCGTCGTGGAGGTATTTAGCGTTAAAATGGAAAATTCGGTGAAAATTATTTTAATTAAACTTAAAATGCGGGCGACTTCGAACGGTAAACGAAAAATGACGATAAGAATAAGAATCACTGTTCATCTCTCTTAAAAACGATCACCATCCGAAGCTCGCACGCCAATATTTCGAATTTATATGAGCAAATGAATGAAAGCTTGCACGCCGCTTGCAAGTCGAGTTTTTACGTGTTATCTCATGGAAAATATAAACGATTCCTAAGATTCGAACCAGGGACTTTATGAAAATAGTTTTCCTGTGCCCTCCTAGCAAGTAGAAAACAAAACGCCGTCTACCGCATCTCTCTACGACGAACTGTTCTCGAGATACAAATGAGGACGGACGGACAGACACTTGCAAAATTACATATGTGCGGGTGGGTGTAGAAATTACCAAATTTACCGATCTATGGAAGCAATACAATATTTGTTTTCTCCAGACTTTAAACATCATTTCGAATTTGCTGTAGACACGTACGTACCTACCTAGAAGAATTAGGAGCGCCTGGAGGACAGAAACGAGTTCCTTTAAGGTAAACCAGGCGATTAAAAGATCGCCATAAAACCGGAAGGTCGACCGTTAACTTCGATTACACGTCGAAAAGTATTAAGGAGCTGGATAACGGAATTTTGAACCTTTCTCGCGGATAATTACTTCGTTAATCAGATTGAGCTCCCGGCGACCGGAAGTACGGATTATTAATAGCACGTCTATTAAAGCAAACGACAAATCTGATATGCTTTTAAGATCCCGTAATCAATTCCTTAATGGACGGAGCTTTTTTTTTAAAAAAAAAAAAGGAAGAAAGATCTCATCTTAGGCTTAAAGTCGAGGGAATTGAATATTTTTTCCCCGCCATATTTATACCTACCCCAACAAAAACAAGTTAGAGGAAAGTGGATATAATAAGGCGATTTTTTTACAATAAATTTATTCCATTGGACGTAGTTTAATATTAACCCTCGAGTACTCGCGTAAAAAATACGTCAGTACTCGCGTTGGGTTGAATCGACCCAATGCATTTTGATGTTTAAAAAGACTGACTGGATATACAGAACATTTAAAAAAATTATTAGAAATGCTAAAACCATTTCAATAGAAAAAGAAAACAATAAAATTAAATTATTTTAAATATTTTATTGAAGAATGTTTATGCAAATATTTAACCCAAACCGAAAATTTTAATTCACATCTTCATCCGTACTTTCAACCGCCTGAAATCTTGTCCTTCGAAACAATTCACACAAATCGTAGAACAATGCTCTCGGCAAATATATTTAGTACAATTTTGACAAATTGTTTTGGTTTTGCCGTCCTTTTCTGTCTCAAACATTTGGCACACTTATCCTGATAGCGCGGGAGAGAAACTGCTTTTTCGGGAACCCTAAGCGTACTTTCTGGAGACCGACGATTACTCCCCCTCTTTCTTTAGATTGCCTTGCCAGTCGGTATAGCCTCAGTCAAAGGAAATTCCACTCCCATTCACCTTTCCTTTGTTGCCAACGCTACGGCAAAATTTTGCCCTCGAACACGTGGCACCATAAAATTTGACGATGGGTTATGACCGCACTAGGAAGCAGTTGAAAAAACCAAGGCAGAGACAGAAAAGAAAATGCGTAAAAGACCCATCGCTGCCCGTTACTCTCGGCCGAAATTTTCTTGCTGCCATCCCATGTGGATTGCTGCAAGGGTGCAATGCACCTCGGGCTGGCGTGCCCTCATGCACAGACTACATACTCCACTCCAATATAAGGTGATTTGGCGAGTTTGCTACTTGTGGAGATTATAACCAATCGTCAGTAAAATTGTATGATAAAAATGATTTATTTACGCTTCAAAACGGAAAGAATGGTTCACATATGAGAAATGTTACCAATAATAAATCCGCTTGAGTGGGTACTTTTTTTTTTCAAAGAGCGCACCCCGTTTGAGTATTTAATTCTGAGAAATAGATTTTTTCAAATAATTCAATTTCCCCCTCAGATTCACTATCACTTACATCAGTGTTTATATAAACGTCCTCCAAATCTCCACTGGAATCACTTTTGTCCATAATATCACAAATATCCTTCTCATTCTTCTGAGAATATTTCTTCACATATGTTTTGCATATGAAACATTCACTGCAATGGAGAGGAAGATTGTATTGCTCCAGTTGCCTTGAAATATCCTATACAATTAGAGGAAAGCTGTCCAACTGGTTAAAATTCACAAGGGGATGCGAAAAAGGCATTAAGAGGTCACACCTCTGCTATCACTACCGCAGGGGCAGGTATAGGCATCCCCGCATTACACGTGCAGGGTTTTCGTACGAAGCGTATTTTTTCTCGGCAAAAGGGTGAAAACACCATCTATGGGCTCTAACCTGTACTAAAAGGACACAGCTAGATACCGGAGAAGCTTCATGACGGACTATTTCGGCATACCCATAGCGGATGGCCCGCAAAACGGCATGACGGATATATATGGCATACGCACACGCATTACGACAGACCATGACGAATATATACGGATAACCTTAGAAATTAATCAGTATCATTACAAAATATAACAGAACATGAAAACATTTTCTTAAATTTTTCTATCGAGTAAAGCGCAAAATAAATCAAGGGCGCAACATTTTACGTGCGAGTTTCTAGCGCCGGCAATCAGTTATTTGCTCTTATTCATCATTCAATTTTTAATGACGAGCCCGTGGACACATGTGATATGTCTAAAACATTGTAAAACTCAGCTACTGGTAGTATGAAGTTAGCTGCATTTAAAAATAAAAAGATATGGAAGTTTAAAGTTGATCTGGTCGATTCGACTCAGACGCGAGTACTCGAGGGTTAATGGCAACATAATATAGCCCCCTGATTCCCATTAAAAGCTTACCCATATAAAAGCACTGTCGATTGTAGAAACCCACAAAAACTCACACATTTTTTCCGATAAACACTAAAAATATACGCTAAATCAACTGGGAATTGAATTCCGTCTTCAAAAATAAGAAACTACAATTTCTATACTTTCCGACAGTTCAAGTCCTGAGTTCGAATCGTGACGGGAAATAATTTAAAAAAGCAAATATATAAACCACATCAAATGACGTGCTTTTCTTATGGGGCAATAATGGGGCAAAATTATCCCCCAGCAGCTGATGCCGGTCCACTAAATTCCTGCCACACATGTAGCTCTCATATGTAGTAACATCCTGAAATTGTGGTTTTCCTAGGTTGAACCGTTTCAGAGTCGGACGGACGGACAGACAGACAGACAAAGTGAATATATAAACGATTTGTAAATAAATCGCTAAAAACACGCATTCGCCGTCTTAAAGTGCTTCAGCTGGAAGTAAACTCAAAACTAAACGCACCTTTAGATGAATTCGGATTTAAAAGAGCGCAATTCTTATTCTTAATGATGACCGCCTTGATTCTATTGAAAGGAGATCCGAACTTCTTATGTTTCAAGACGCTCCATAATTCAATAACGGTTAATTTATAATAGTTAAGTTTGCAACTTCCCTTTCTTCCTCCTCAATTCGAATCGCGCGGAGTCAAGTCAATTACCTGAAAAGAGAGAAGAAACACAAACGTTAGAATCTTCATTAAATATTAAATTTTAAAAAAGAACGAAAATTTAAAGCGTAATGTTAACTTAAGGACGATAAATATTTAATGACATAATAAATGCTTACTGAAAGGTCTTCAAGGTGGGCGATAGCGCCCACCAGTGGGCGTTTTTGGATTTTTAGTGGGCGTTAAAGAACTCACCAAATGCTATTCTAATTTTTACACTGAAAAATTAAATTCTATAAAAAAGCTTAATGATACGCACACTTATTCTGTACAACTATTTTATGTTACAGTTCGTTTGTCGATAACTAAGTATAGTATCATATCATACTACACTAGCGACAATGTATCCATGCTGCGGTAAAATCGAAAGGCCCATGAGGGTGGTCGGAGTCTCTCGCAGAAGCAGCGAAGCGTTTAAATTTAATTTTATCAAATATATAAAATCATAAATTTTTAAACACTGTTATTACCACTGAGACCGTATTCGGTAATCTCATCTAACGTCAGTCCCACTAGTATTAGGGTTACAATACCTCCGTAAATCGCTTTGCTACTGGGGGCGCAAAATTCTTCTTTGCCCCGGGCGCCAGAAACCCTCACTACGCCACTGGGTGGGCGGTGGACTTATTTCAAAGGACAACATATGGTAAAAGTGGGCGGTGACTCAAAAAAGGTTGAAGACCACTGAATTACACGAATAACGTTATGACATGTACTGATGTAGATGACAGGGTAGTCAAAGAATGGCGAAATTATTCGATTTCATATCATATTTCAAAATAAAATATGGCCTCAAAGCAAAGGAAAATTAATAAATATTTCAAAAAACAGTGATATGAATTAAAACATTGATGGCTCATTTCTGATGTTAAAATCGCCATTCATCTTCCTGCGGTACATTTTTTTAACGTTTTTAATACCTCTCCGTCATATGAGGTATATGTAATTACATGAGGGATCCTCTACGCATCGTGCGTCGAATTTCGCGATTTGCCCAACTAAGCCCATCCAACATCTACCAGGCGACGACAACGGTATCCGAAACACGCAAGCGAACGAGGGCTTCAAATTTGGCGCCCATAAGAGCTCGCCGCCTGCTAATCAGTGACCAGAGAAGAGGATAAATAATGCAATGAATGATTTCTAGGTTGATATAAAAGAATTATAAAATGATGAAAACATGGTCCAAATAATTTCGCTGCTACGTTGCAGATTGAGAAGTATCGAGGAGAAGAGTAAATGGAATATTCAGAGATGTATTAGGTTAATTTACGCGGTCGCTTTAGCCGTATCGATGGGTTAAGATAGCCTGAGAATAATTCGTCAAAATCTAACGAGAAAACATATTTTGGTATCCCAATGCATACGATGAAGTATGTGAAGGGATGTGTGCATGAGTGTGTGAGTGAATGAGCGAAAACAACTTCGTGTAAACGCGAGAGAAAACGGTGGGTTGAATAAATGTGCGGGTGCGTATGTGTTAGACTGTGTGTGTGTGTGTGTGTGTGTGTGTGGGTGGGTGTGTGTGTGTGGGTGGGTGTGTGTGGGGGTGTGTGTGTGTGGGGGTGTGTGTGTGTGGGGGTGTGTGTGTGTGGGGGTGTGTGTGTGTGGGGGTGTGTGTGTGTGGGGTGTGTGTGGGTGTGTGTGTGTGGGGGTGTGTGTGTGTGGGGTGTGTGTGGGTGTGTGTGTGTGTGGGTGTGTGTGTGTGGGTGTGTGTGTGTGTGGGTGTGTGTGTGTGTGTGGGTGTGTGTGTGTGTGTGGGTGTGTGTGTGTGTGGGGGTGTGTGTGTGTGGGGGTGTGTGTGTGTGGGGGTGTGTGTGTGGGTGTGTGTGTGTGTGGGGGGTGTGTGTGTGTGTGGGTGGGTGTGTGTGTGTGTGTGTGTGTGTGGGTGTGTGGGTGTGTGGGTGTGTGTGTGTGTGGGTGTGTGTGTGTGTGTGTGTGGGTGGGTGTGTGTGTGTGGGTGGGTGTGTGTGGGTGTGTGGGTGAGGGTGGGTGTGTGGGTGAGGGTGAGGGTGGGTGTGTGGGTGAGGGTGGGTGTGTGGGTGAGGGTGGGTGTGTGAGGGTGCGTGTGCGAGTGTCTCTGTGGGTGTGCGAGTGTGTGTATGTGTGCGTGGGCGCGTGAGGATGCGTATGAGTGCGTACGTGGATGCGTGTGTGGGCGCGTGTGTGCGTGAGGATGCGTATGTGAGGATGCGTGTTTGTGTGTGAGCCACCAAAAACATCAAAAAATCAGCTGGAATTATATGCCACCCAACTTGCACAACAAACCCCCTTCAATATAGACCACCGCACACGCGAAATTACCCCGATTTATGCCACCCAATTTGCACTTCACTGCCGCTATAACATATTCCTCCCTAGATGCATCAAACTCCCCACGCTCTTCTGCCAGACGATCTACATACACTCCACTGCACCAAACATACACCGAATGCCCCTCTGCTTATATAGCTCAGAAATTCTATAGATATTTTACGCGATCTGTTGGTTGGTTTGTTTGTCGGATGTAACGCTAAACCCGCTCGCTAGAAAAATGCGAATATTTATATTTTGACATGCCCTCGGCAGGATTCAAACCTGCGGCCATAACATTGGGAGATAGGCACGCTAACCACCCCCTCTACTCGATAGAAAATAGAGATAGAAAATCTAAATTTGCAAGAATGCTCGATTCACATATGATGAAGTGGTGACGTAATAAATCTCGAAAAAAGTGCTGGTTCGATTCCAATGGAAGACATTTACATCACCCCTTAAAATAACACGTAATAAAATCGACTGTAGGCTTTCATTATTTTTACTTTCTCCATATAGTACATAGTATAGAGAAAGTATTATTTTCATGAAAAAAATCGACTACGAGATTTCAACGGAAATACACGTTTTGAGGTCCCTAGTACAGGTGTTGACTATTTTCGGAATGATGTGCGTGTATGTGATTGTGGGGGCTCTAACTCTAAAGGTACTTGCCATATCGTAACCAAATTTCAAAGATAACACTTCGATACGAGCACGAAGAGCTGAGTAGTTTTTAGATAATACCGGTTAACCGAACGTTGAGGTTTATTCGAAACCCGATCCGGTATTGGCGAAATATCTTCGTTGAAACATCATCATTATATATACAATTCGATAGAAAGGTTTTAAAGAATGTAATTTTCTACAACTTTCATTTGAAACAATTTTCTATAGCAGTTATTGTTTAGGAATTATTTATAAATAATCGGTTTTTTCGGTTTCCGTCAAATATATCCTTAAAAGCGTCGTTATTGGTAATCTTCGTGAGGACCAAAGTTGTAGAGAATAATATTTCTTCCAAGTTTTGTGTGAAACAAATTTTCGCATAACCATCCATTTCGGAGATATTTTGCTTTTTCTTAACTTTCAGTATACGTACAGCGCCACCACCATGTAGCGGTGAATTCTGTAAACATAAAATATACGTAATTTACGGCAATAAGGACGACTGTATTCTTTTACGATACGAAATAATAATTTTGCCTTATAATACTATTCATAATAATTTAAATATCTAAAAATGGAAAGATTGAGAATGAGAAAAATTCTGACTTGACCGGGGATCGAACCCGGGTCTCCCACATGCCGGGCAGTTGCTCTAACCCAGGATACTAAATCTCTAAATTCTAACTGGAGTATTTATGCCGAAGAAAGAGCTAACTCAGTAAATCTTCCGACACTAGTACTATGCACTCCCGCATATGATTTAACTTCCACCAATTAATGTCCAAACCACAATGAAAACACCGGTTCTCGTCCGCTCACCGAAATCAGCGCCTCGTAGGGCCCGGATTGTACTTGGACGGGTGACCGCCTGGGAACACCGGGTACCGTTGTCATTTTTGCAAAATTTTCCCTCGTGTTTTGCGGATTCTGTCGGAACGATTGCCATTTTTCCGACTTACATCATTTCCATTTTCTTTCCTCGAGTGCATTTTGTCGAACTGGATCCGAACAGCGTGAATTCGATTTAAAAAATCGACCTATATTTAATACTGGATATTTTATATTCTTTTAAATAAAAATTACGGTTATCAAACCTTTCTTCTGACGTCTAAACGTTAAAAAAAATTGTAATAAGCTCCGTTGAAAACCATTATTCGGCCCACCGTGAACCGAAACTTTTAATGTATAAATAAAAAGGTTGCATACTCATTTAATATAATATGTCGACATTTTGAGGAAAATAGAGGAAAGAACAGCTCGATGAACAGGAAAAATTATGGTTTGGGAGTCAGGAGCGTAATTTAATAATTCTATCCACGACTAACAGACCAATGGGCCCCAAGCAAAACACAATTAAGGCTCCACGCAAATCGTAAATTTGTAACAAGTAACAGTCATTGTAAGGTTTGTGGTCTTGAGCGGCAGCACTTTGAATAGGCGAGACGAGACACGTTCTGCCCGCGGTGCCCTGGGCCCCACGCACTTGCGTGTTTTGCCTACCGCTTAATCCGGCCCTGATTGTACACAGAATCATTCAGAGTTAAAGTCAAAATTAAAGAGTGAGTCAAACCGCATATTAGCGTTCGGACGCATAAAACTCGAAAAACGCGCAACTTGATATCTCGATAAATCGAGATTCGACGCATCCTCAAGATGTCTCCGAAGGTCGAACCGCCAAAAAATTCGAGTACTTTTCGTTTTTTTCTTCAAAGGTGCCATTGCCCAAAACATGAACGAAAAACGCTAGAACGAGCGCAGCGACGAGTCTAAAGAGTCGTTTCGAAAACATGTGACTGGGCTCCGGCGCGAAAATCACGACCTCTTTCGAGAAAGGAAAATAAAAGGGGAAAAAATGCGATTGTTTCTTTCTATTTTGTCCGCCGGTTGCTACGTGAATTACTCGTTGACACGCAATTCCGAAATTTAACCAGTTATATTATTGTTCAAAACTGATATCGAAACACAACAAGCAACATAACAATGCTGAACCAAACAAACATAAACCCGCTATAACATGGAGGATTCGTTATATCAAGTCTCTTTCAATGTTAACTTAGTTTTGTGTAGTGAATAAGGCGTTGCATTCTGTACCCTTTTAAGGCACCCTCCTCCAGTTCCAAAATTCACCCTTTTTTTTGACGCACATGCAAGTATAGATAGACTTTGGCTTACGTTTATCTAAGCTTGTAAACTTGGGCTCAGAAACTTCGATTTCCACATCCCAAGCATGATAAAACCGCTGTAATACGAATCAATATACTGCGCTGTGTGAATTATTGGCGTTAAAAAAAATCAAAACGCGTTTAAGAGAATTCATGCTATAGGAACCAGTGTTATCGGAAGACCTGACGTAATAGGCGCCACTTAAAAAATGTCTCTGATAGTAAATTTAACTACCATCAAAAACAATGAATTCAAAGCGTTATATCTAAGTACACATTTTGATTTTCGTGAAACCATTATTTTTTCATAAACTCTCATATTAATTCGTGTCACATTATAAATACGTGGCTACCAATATGGCGGTGTGCGCACAGAACTTATACGGTGTGAGAGTCGGTATTAAAATTTAGGTTTCAATGAACACAGGAGACGAGTAAATTAATATCTTAACTGTTTAAGATAAAAAATAGCTTTTTCCGGTCTATAAACCAATCTTTGGAATAAATAATGAGCGGGATCCGATGGAATCTGCCATTATGCTTCTTCACTAATTCGTTCCGAGTTTCAAGTTCTAGTCTAAAAACCATTAAGTCATTCAAAAATTTCCATAACATCGCATGTGGTTTAATAATGCCTTACGAAAGTAAATTAATTAATGAAACAAGTATATCGAAATAGACAAATAAATTTATTAAATGAGTGAGAGTTTTTTCCCTGAGAAGAAAAACATCAACGAGGTCAATTTAACAAAAGTTTTCCAACAAATGAAAAAAAACAGATGACTGCGTAAAGCGAAATTGAATGTTCTTTACTATCTCATATACGAAGTATATTGAGAAAGCACCTATTGTTATCGCGAAAAAATTCGACCTCGAGATTTCGATGGAAATATACGTTTTAGGTGTACCCGAGGCCGAAAAAGTGGTTTTCGCAATCCCGTCTGTATGTTCGCGGCTCTGGAGCCTAAACGGTAGAGCGAAAATGAATGAAATCTCGTACTTGGGCATTTTATCATACTGAGCAGAGTCGCATTGGATGAATATAAGGCTAGTTTATTCTTGGACAACAAAATTTGAATTTTCTAAAAGCAGGCTCATACGATTTTCATTTTCTTAAAGATCACTAAACGACGATTAGTATATGAGAAAGTTTGTACAATGTATGTTGTACAGATTTTTTTGAGAAAGAGTCATGAGACAAGGAGAGAGAAGAAAAAATCTGTGTGAAGGTGATGGAGTCGAGAGAGTAAGGAAGGTTAGACAGCAAAAAGGTGGTGAGACATTATTAGCGGTTTCTCTGCATACGAAAGATGGGCCAATACGCAACAGGAGCAAAAAAAATATCGAAGGCAGGCGGGAAATAAAAGAAACCTCGAAAAATAAAAGACCATCGCGAAGGGGAGAAAAAAGGCATAAAACCTGAAATACTACTTGAAAATCTCGAGGAATTGATGTTGCCCTGAGACTTTTTTTTTTAACCCTGCGGCTATCTAGACACGCTGATTCGAGAGCGCGTCCTATATATTTCGCCGTTAAAGTGGAATTAAAAAGAATACATGCAAATCCTATTAGATTTGTTTTTCCTGTCCCTCAGCTAATGCCCAAACAATAAATTATATCGCCCAGGCAACAGTATACGTCGAAAAAAAAATTGTTGAACACATAAATGCCTTTACACGCTTTCTTACTTTCTCATATACGAAGTATATGAGAAAGTAAAAACATCCGAGGTATATTGAGAAAGTATTGTAATCGCGAAAAAATTCGATCTCGAGATTTTGATAGAAATATACGTTTTAGGTGTACGTGAGTCTGAAAAAGTGGTTTTTGCAATGCCGTCTACTTGTGTGTTCGGGGCTCTATAGCCTAAACGGAAGAGCGAAAATGAATAAAATCTCGTACTTAGGCATTTCATCATACGGAATAGAAGCTATGAAGAAATGGTTGACATTGCACAATATTTAAGGGTCATATATTCTAGTCAATTTTAACAAAGTTCGATTATCTCAAAAACGGCTCGAACAATTTTGATCAAATTTCTTACCGTTACTTGAGTATACATCTGCAATAATACTACATACTTAATATTTCTTATAGAATAAATATAATGCTAGTTTATTCTTGGGCAACTTTAACAACAAATGTACTTTCTAAAAGAACGGCTAATATAATTTTCATCAAATTTTGCATATTTATTGAAGTTGACGTTTATAACTATTCTACATAGTTCATATTTTTCTAAAGATAACTAAACGACGCATTAGTATATGAGGAAGTTTGTACAGTGTATGCTATACCGATTTTTTCCATTGGTTGTGCCTAAAAACATCATAATCCTGCCAAATTTGAAGTATCTAGGTAATTTGAAAGTCCTTCGTAAATTAATATAAGGCTAGTTTATTCTTGGACAACTTTAATAACAATTGGATTGTCTAAAAACGGCTAATGCGATTTTCATAAAATTTCGTATGGTTATTTAAGTTGATGTTTATAATGATTCTACATAGTTTATATTTTTCAAAAGATAACTAAACGACGCATTAGTAAATGATGAAGTTTGTACAATATATATTGTAACGATTTTTCTCTACGTTTCTCTTTTAAAAAACCGGTACAACATACAATATGAACTAAACAGTATTATTAAAGAGGTAAAATTCAAGTAACTGTACGAAATTTGATCAAAATCGTTAGAGACGTTTTGGAGAAAATCGAATTGTCGTTAAAGTTGCCTAGAATAAACTAGCCTTATATTCATTTTTTGAGAAATATTAACTATACAGTATTATTGAAGACGTAAGCTCAATTAACTGTACGAAATTTGATCAAAATCGTTAGAGCCGTTTTCGAGAAAATCGGATTGTTGTTAAAAATGCGTAGAATAAACCTCCCTTAATTATTGATCAATGTCAACCATTTCTATGTATACTCTGCTCAGTATGATGAAATGGCTAAGTACGAGATTTCATTCATTTTCGTTCTACCGTCTAGGCTCCAGAGCCAGTAACAGACAGACGGCATTGCGAAAACCACTTTTTCGGATTCAGCGACGCCTAAAACGTGTATTTCCGTAAAAATCTCGAGGTCGAATTTTTTCGCGAAAACAATACTTTCTCAATATACTTCGTATGAGAAAGTAAAAAAAGATTCATGACATGAAAAAGTACTAGTGAACAATAAAAGACGGAGAGGGAAAACAAAAGAAGAAAAAAACTTTCGAAGCGTTATCCTCGGAAGTTCATAAATAGCGGCGTTTTAAAAACGCCAAATCCGAACGCAATTGAGCCAGAAGAAAGGGAAGAATAAGAAAAAAGAGAAGAGATTAAAGAGGGAGCTTTTATAAGGCGTGAAAGAGGAAAACATCTAACGTGGGAGGAGAAAGGAAAAAATAGGACGATGAAAATAGATAGGAAAAATGAGCACTAAAGAAGAAACAAAACAAAGAATAAACAGAAAAAATCAATAATAATTTACATAGTATATTTAAACAAGTTAGGAAAGTGTACAACGTATTACAAATTGTAAGTGCAATGGAGTATTAGAAAGAAATCATATACCTGTACGTAAGGGAAATAGCGTTTTAAAGTTATTTCTTCCTCATAAATAATCCATTTTCTTCCTATTTAATAATATTACATGCACACGTAAGGAAATTAAAAATTTGTTTGTGAGATTGTTTATGTTAGCAACAATGAAGAAGTAACCATGAAAAAAACTAACAATAAGTTCAACTCGATATAAAACATTCTTGTTTGATTTTCTCGATAACGGCTACTCCTACGATAAAAATGTATGGGAAAGGAAATACTCTACCAGTTCTACCATTTTATTTGAAAAATATTTTGATATGAGCAATACTTTACGAGATATGACCAAAATGTAATTTTTTGTCCCGTTAGGGGGAACTACCTTTACTCTACATGCACGCTCTCTACCGGAAGCTTAGAGAACGAACTCCACCTGGCAAAAAGCGTCACCTCACCTTGTCTAATAATATAAAGGAGGATAGAATACGCTTAGGTGAAACTAAATAAATTCAGGGTCCACTTTGTGTGATTTACTCATAATAAATACAAAAATAAACTATCTTCCACGAAGGTTATTCATTAAATCACTACCAGTTTCGTTACGACGCTTGGACGGGATAAAAATGGAGGTCCACGTAAATGTTAAAAGGATATGCAAGTGAAATTAGACTCATATTTAATCGTGATTGAAGTCCTATTCCTTACCAATAAACAAATTTAAATCGACAGTTACTGGGATCTTGGCACGTTATTAATTTATTAATTACTAGCAGAATTTCCCGTTGAATTTCAACGGATTTAGTGAAGCTACTACAGCACAACATACAAACTCTTTAAAATATATACAGTAGATACTTATAAAATTACAATTAGCTTTTCTTAACAATTAATCATATTTGCTTGTAACAATCCGTTTCCGAGCCTATTGCATTCAAATATAACGATAATTGTATTTCCTATCATATATAAATACAGCTTCATTTCTTGTGTAATTGTGCCTCGCTGAAATATTTACTTTTATGTCTTGTAAACAAGAAACCCGTTAAAAAGCAACGTACAGTTGTCCATGATTGAACAGTGACTGGTAAATGTACACCAGATACGTGAGCCTATTTACGTTTATAAACATTATAATGTAAATTATAATGATTTTTACTTACAAAAAATGTAAGATTCCAGTATTCAACAGACGAAAGAAGGTTCAATTACTTTCATCAATAAACGCTTCCTGAATAATAATCAGTATCTATTTACGTTGCTATCCATAAACATCGATCGTTTCGTTGCTTAAAAGTGCGAAGCGAATAACGCTAAACTTTCGTCTATTTATAAGCTTCATTGAAGCTAACTAAATCGGAGGTAACAATGACGGCCGCTTTGGCAACGCCCAGAAAGAGTACGAAAAATCCACAAAATAGCGTATTTCTGAAAACGCCGACCGTGTAACACGTAAACTTCGCAGGAATAAGATAGTATAGAGTTTTATTCGTCGAATAAAGCAAAAACGAAAAAATAGGTACACATTTACGTATTTTAATTCTTGAAGTCAAGAAATGGATTCATACGTGTTATCTTATATAAAAATGTTTATCCCCTATATTGGCAGCAGTGATTAATCCCGGTTGACCAAACTTTGACCATTCACTAAGTTAGGACGTGAGGAAGAATCGTACCAAATTTGGTTATTCTAGCTTTTACCGTTTAGGAGGAATTCCATACACAAACACACACTTCAAAATATATTATAGTAGACTACAGTTTTCCGAGACCCAGGTAGTTAGTATAAAAAAGAATTGTTAAGAAAGATTTAAAAAGATTTTACAGTAGGAGAAAAGTGGAGTAGACTTAAATCCTACCACCGAGCTTCAAATACGTTACGGAATTTTTTCACTTCGGGAACTCGTGCTCACTAAAAAGAAATTTTTATTCGGTAAATCACCTTCAAGTTCTGAGTTTCCAAAAAAGAAAAAACGAAAACACATGAATCACTGAAAGCATCGCGGCACGTGAAATGACACAACTTTCCAACGCCTATCCAAAAACAAGACAATTTTGGAGAAACTTAAAAAAAAAATATTTGAATGAACGAGGCGAGGAAGCTTGATTTTCTTTTTTTGATCAAGCGTGTTAAAGAGGTATTAATGAGGGAATTTTAGCGATCGATGACTTTCATGTAAAGTGATGCAAATGAAATGCATTTCAAAACTTCTTGTTAGTAAGACTTTAGTCGGAGGCATTACCACGGGTTACGATGGTAAATGCCGCAGAACAAAAGCATGGTATTGAGGAGATTTTCGTATGAGAACTGTGACCGATCATATGCCGACAAGGGCACTACCATGCGAAGTCGAGATTCTATCGATCGAATTCATCTTTATTTCATGGAGACTTTAGCACCAAAAGAAATACAACTCGAAGCTTCTACAAACTACAAAAATTAAGCAACCACACGTTCTTATGTGCTTGCTTAACGCATTCAAGTGTATTTTCCAATTGATTAATCATTCGTAATAGATAATTAAAGATCTTTACTTGCTCAGTATCCAATACGTTACAGATTTAAAATAAACAGGGTCATTTTCTTTGCTCTGAATTAAATGACACATCATAATGTTCGGCCTTTATTCTTGAAAAATGCTTTTTAATTAAACCTCATTTCGAATATTCGAAAATCTTGGCCACAATTAAAGTTGCTGCTATGAGTTACCGAAGTACATTATCGTACGTATAATACGATAATTACCTCTCAGGAAAATGAGTAACAGATAGAGAGGACAAATGTTTAAAAATGTCGTGAGAGCCAGGGAATTTATTTCCCCCAATCAGTTCTCGTCTTCCGCTCTTCGTTTTAGACAAAACTTTTCGGGGCATTAGAGGGGCATTAATGACGACAAGAGAGAAAGAGAAAAATGAGAAACGGAGGAACCCGACTTTCCTGAAGATTAAGTTGCCATAACAACCAAAGAACGGATTCCCTGCCTCGGGGGGAACGTTTGAAGAAGAAAAAAAAGAAGAACGCTAGATACGAGTCGCCTCATCAGGACACGAGGCAAAGTTTTCTCTTTAAATGGGCGTGAAAAAAAGGTGTGCTTTGAGACTTTAAAAAAAAATTTATAGAGCGGAACAATTTGCACAAGTTTCTTTATAAATAGTACAAGTGCGTTTTTATAAGTATATGCAAGTGTGGAAGAAAATGCGTAAGTAGGTGCCTATAGTCAAAGTTTTATTTAAAAAAAAAACTACAATCCTATACGTCGGAAGAGAGACCTTTTAACTTTTGTGCTTTACATACTTCAAGTGTGCTAACGACAACACTAAGCTATTACTTCATAAATACTAATCCTGGGCGATATATCGTGAATAAACCTTCGGAAAGTGGTCGATGATCGATTACGAAAATATGTCAAAAAATAACAATACAAATAACTGTAAATTTTCGCGGCCATAAGGAAGAAGATTTATGGGTAAAACATCGGCAAATGAATTTCCCTTCTCTTTACAAAGAAAATGACGAAAGCGATAAAATGATAAATTCATTCGTTAAACAAGAACGTTATATAAACAAGAGGCCGAAGGTTTAAATATAGCCTCGTTAAGACCGGGGTTAAATGAGTTGAAAATACAATCAGTCAACTTCAACGTGTTCTTGGAGAATGTTTTTCCTGGAAAGAGATTCTCGAAAATCGTTAATCCTCCTAATCAGCTGGAAAGCATCCAGTCGAAACACGCATTAGGTGACTGGAAAATCCAGCCATCATTAGAATTAAACTGTAACTCCGCTGGCATTTTTGTCCGCCTGGAAAGAATCCCATGGGAGAATTGCTTCCATTCTGCAGAACATTGGTCTCTAGTATTTGTACGAGAGAGGAGATAGGAGGAGAAATAATTAATAAAAGGCAAATGAGAGAGGTGGGTGTATACAAACGAGGAGGAGAGAGATTGAAAAAATATATATATATTGTGTGTATGTGTGTGTGTATATATATATACAGAGAGAGAGGGGGGGAGGGTGGAATAAAGATATTCCGGAAGGGGGAGAAGAGCAAAAGAGAGAGAAAGGAGGTGAGCATTCATTCCAACAGGGTGTGTGTAGGGCAGCCAACTTTTGACGATTCCAAAACCGGAGACATGAGTAAAAAAAATCGGTACAACATACATTGTACTGTACGAAATTTGATCAAAATCGTTAGAGCCGTTTTTGAGAAAATCGAATTGGCGTTAAAAATGAATAAACTACCCTTAATTATTGAGCAATGTCAACCATTTCTACATATACTCTGCTCAGTATGATAAAATGCCTAAGTACGAAATTTCATTCATTTTCGCTCTACCGTTTAGGCTCCAGAGTCAGTAACAGACAGACAGACGGCATTGCAAACACCACTTCTTCGGATTCAGCGACACCTTAAATGTATATTTCCGTAACAATCTCGAGGTCGAATTTTTCGCGATAACAATACTTTCGCAATACTTCGTATTTTTGGCGGTGGGTATATATCCATCGATGAGGATGCCATAATATATGAAAGACGTGCATGGTCAAATCAGCATTAAAATACTAAACGATTAACCGAAATCATTAACCTTACAAAATGCACTTTATTTGAGGTCATTAATCTAATTATATTCGTCCTAAGTGTTGATGCATAATTCATGATGATTTGTAGACGATGGGTAATATATGCGTTAGCAAGTAAAAGAAATATTCATTTTGATAACCAACCCCTAGTGTAATCAGGAATCATTCTGAAAGCAGCAAAACCGAAATTTTAATTTCTGTCTGTCAAAAGCGAACCGAACGGGAAAAAGTACAAATTGAAATTTAAATTCGTCGAAATGCATTGTCGCTGAAATCTTTCAACTTTAATGTGTTCCCCTCCATTTTAATCAGAACAAAATCTTTTAGTAATGTGAATCCAGGAATGATCAGTCAAAACTGCACTATAAGCTCAATTCCATCGGCTTTAATATTAAATCCGTTAGCTAATACTAAAAGTTCCCGTTACTATTTAAAATAACAGATTATGCCCGGAAGCAAGAATTCCGCGGCAGTCATTTTTTTTTTAGAAACCGCTGCAAAGGATTACGAATTTCTCGCTCCAAATTATCTGCTGATGGATAGGATTAGGTCTAATAAAACCGCAGGGAATCGATTAACCACTTTATATCAACAAAACGTCAGAACCGACCTCCAAAAACGAACGAACGATCGGATTAGCATAAAACGTCAATCTTGCGACAGAAAGATTTTGCGATATGAAAACGTACTATGTCAAACTTACAAATCGATTTCATAAAGAGAAATTCAACAGTTGCGAAACAAGCACGCGCACCCAGACGATAATTACGTCATCGCAAGGAATGTTTTTAATAACTCACGATGGAATTTTATTTGCTGCTTTTAAATTTATTTCGACGATTGTCTGTGTGCGTATATCTATAAGCTATAGACGCTTCTGACATAAGATAGTATACGAGAATGAGGAGGACGACACAAATTATGAAGAACTTCCACGCGAGCTACAAACTTGAAATTTGGTATGTATATAGGTAAAACAGACGATAAAAAATGAGAATTACAAAAAATGTTATTTTTTTGGCAGTTAAATAATCTTAAAATTTTAAAAATTATATCAATATAAACTGCATTTTTAGAGGTGATACATCATGAAAAATTGGCAGAAATGCTTGGCATTTGTAATAAATATTGGAAAAATTATAAAATTTTAAAAATCGCAATTTTTAGTGGCTGTATTGCCCCATACGAGGGTAAAAATTACGAAGGACTTTCAAATTACCTAGATACTTCAAATTTGGCAGGATTATGATGTTTTTAGGCACAACCAATGGAAAAAATCGGTATAGCATACACTGTACAAACTTCCTCATATACTAATGCGTCGTTTAGTTATCTTTAGAAAAATATGAACTATGTAGAATAGTTATAAACGTCAACTTCAATAAATATGCAAAATTTGATGAAAATTATATTAGCCGTTCTTTTAGAAAGTACATTTGTTGTTAAAGTTGCCCAAGAATAAACTAGCATTATATTTATTCTATAAGAAATATTAAGTATGTAGTATTATTGCATACGTATACTCAAGTAACTGTAGGAAATTTTATCAGTTAGAGCCGTTTTTCAGAAAATCAAATTATTGTTAAAGTTGCCTAGAATAAACTTGCCTTATAATCTTTTTTTTGAGAAATATGGACTATTTGGTATTATTGAGGAGGTAAACTCAAGTAACTGTACAAAATTTGATCAAAATCGTTATAACCGTTTTTGAGAAAATCAAATTGTTGTTAAAAATGCGTAGAATAATCTGCCCTTAATTATTGAGCAATGTCAACCATTTCTACATATACTCTGCTCAGTATGATAAAATGCCTAAGTACGACATTTCATTCATTTTCGCTCCACCGTTTAGGCTCTAGAGCCGCGAACAGAAAGACCCACAGACAGACGGCACTGCAAAAACCATTTTCGGACTCAGGTACACCTAAAACGTATATTCCCATCAAAATCTCGAGGTAGATTTTTTTCGCGATGACAATACTTTCTCAATATGCTTCGTATATGAGACAGTAAAAATACGACATCGCTAATGCTCTAATTTTTAGCGGTTGTCTTAACCCCAATGGTGAAAGTAGGCTGAAATGATTGCAGAATGCAAGCACCGTCTACTAGTAGGTACATAGAATTATTGCTGGTTAATAATTCATCGTTTATTCGGAAATGAGACCACAGAGGAAACGAACTTAAGTCGTCAGTAAAGCGATGATAACGAAAATTTCAGGAGCCGTATCAAATAATTTGAATTCGAAATGTTCGACGGTTTCTACTTTAAAAATTCAGGTTTTAATAATTCTCCTCCGTTGTTTCCGTTCACTTCCTCTCCACCTTTTAACAAAGATTCTATACCTTATAAAACGGCCGGTATTTTTTTTTTTAGATGTTTGCGCTGCCAGAATTCCTTCCAAATCACTCTATAAAGCGTCGTAATTCGTTTCTAATTATCCCATATATGACTTAACGTGGATGTAAATCTCTCTCTCTCTCTTATGCTTAACGACAAATTGCCTTTTAGACCACACCTCACGCGCCTACACACACGCACGAACAAAACACATGGGCACAGAAAGACACACACCCGCCAACCTCTTTAAAAGTTATTTTTAACGCTCTCAATGGACTTTCTTCTCCCCTCCCCCTCTCTACAACCTCTTAGCCGCATTTACCAGACCAGTATGCATAAAGTAACATCCCTCACGTCCACCTTAATTGCCCGACAACGAGGATAATAAATAAAAAAAAACAAAAGAAAAAAACCCGCCTATAAACGTCCTATGTAACCGACCTAATTTTCTCGCTTGACCGTTTTATTTCCTTTCTCAAAAACACTCATTTTTCTCCATCCTGAATTATTATCCTGGAGAGGAATTTTTCGATTTTTTTAATATTGACAAAGACATGTTAATCTACCATTTGGAGTTCTAAGGGGTTTTCTGTGGGAGAGTTTTTTTGAATGGCTCCTGAAACAAAATAAAAAAAAACTTTCGGTGTTTCCGAAGCCAGTTTTTCCCCTACACGGAGTCGAGGATGATTTCCTGGCGACTGAATTTTGTTTTTTTTTATATTTTTTACGTTCGGAATTAACGTGAATAACGCATATCTAATGTGACGAGTGGAATCCGAATTAAATATTTACCTATCGCGCGTTCAAGCACGTGATGCGTTTCGCCATGACATTTTGATGGTAAAAGCCCGTCAGCATGGGAATTGACGTTAATAAACGCCGGCAGGAAATTCAAAATTACGGCCGTTTCTATCGCTTTATCTGTATTTATTCAAATCATACTATGTAGCTGTCGGAGACACGTGAACAGAAACAATGAAAAGATGTCCTACTGAAAATCCATTAAAACGTTTAAACATATGCTTATTTAGAATGACACTATTTTATATAATTAGAAGTTTTTCTAAAAAACTAGTAATTCAATAGCAAGGTATGCGTGAATTTCATCCGGGTAGAATATATACCTCGAAAACTACTGCTAACGTGACCATTCCGCGTAAAACGATTTATATTGTAACATTTTGATAAAGCGACCCAGTAAACCAGTTTCCAATTCCACCGGTCGTGATAAATCGACAGACAACGCATTACCTTTTGATACTTATTTAACATCAGCGTTTTAGCTTAAATGAATGCTTCGCCTATTCCATGGTTTCATCAATACGAACACCAAACTAGGCTATATTTCACAATTTATTTATTTATCATAAATAGTACCTAAATAGCCGCGGCCAACCTTTTCCAATGGCTGTGATGACGTCCGACAAAGTTGCGTGTTATTTAACAACTTATTATTTTTACATTTTTACATCTTTATCTCGGTTTATCAGAAATATATCTTAGAAACTTCCTCAAGACCGACTCGTTGAAGAGTTAATGTTTAACATAAACATTCATAAGAAGTCGTGCTACACATATTAGGTTACATTTTCTAAGCGAAGTCAAATTCTTAATGAAGTTATCACTAATTTTATCCTTTTATTTTAGAACCGAAGAACTAGATTAAATCGTTCACATAATACAATTCGCTAATGCCCTGTCCTTGACAACGAAGTGGGAGCATCGCAGGGAAAATGGGAACTTTATGTCTCATATGAATCATACAAAGAGGACGTTGGATTTACGGAAGCGGAGGGAAAAAAGGTTTAGGTAAAAGGTTTCACCCAAATAAGAAACCGCCGCTTAGGGAAATGACTCGCCAGATCCCTTTCCTATTCGTATTTCCTATTACGTCGCAAGTCAACAGCATCACCTATTGTCAACCTAAGAATAAAAGACTGCCGAAATCGCAATACAAAACACACACGTCGTGTAATATTTTTTACCAATTTATATATACATAAATTCGCGTGGTGCGAAAAATGTGAAAGATATTTTTTTAACATCATCGAACGCTTTTAAGTTTTTTCTGTTCTGTTTGAATGGGGAAGAAATTAATATTACCGTTCAAGTTGTGAGATGCTTTTCGTCTCGCTTGGGAGAAGTAAAGAAAGAAATTGAGGAAAACGACGAATAACATGAATCACGGGTTTTTTTTGGGTCGACCAAGCTCCTTATTTACTAGTACATTCGTAAAAATATGTACAAGGATTTCGGGACTTCCAATTTCTGAGAAAAACAAATTATGTTGATTCGAATTCGTGCAAAATTAACCCACCCAACAAAACGGAAACAGTTTTCGATGGAGGAAGTCCCCTGAGAGAAATGGTTTTCCAAATATGCATTATAGGCGGTCGGCATAAATTCTAAAAAATTAAAAGAATTGAATTACGGGCATTTCAAGAGCTTTCCATACATTTTTTACTGAGATTACGCTTGCCGTTGCGATGAGAAGTCTTAAACTTGGAACTTAATACGAAATAACGTGGCTACAAAACTACTGGCTCTGAATTAACTTCTGCGTTCAACGAATTCTCGATCCAGCGACAATGCTTCTAATCCTACCACAGAGTCAACGCACGTGCTCCTCCTTATTCCAACACGTGAATCCCCATTTGACTACCAAGAAATTCACCAACAAATGACGACGAAAATTACATTTGCTCGTGTTCTCCGAGAAACAAAAACAATCCTTCCGAAGGACGCTTAGGTAACAAAGTTTTTTTAAGCTCTGCGAAAACTACAAAGACGTGATAGCAAAAATTAATACAGGAAAAGAAGCTGCGGAATTCCCGTTTCGCGTCGCTTAAGAGCGAAATTTTCGAAGATTTCTAGCGTCAAGTTAATTTCCAGACTTCACCTGGCATACGAAAAAAAAAACAGGTGACGCAGCTAGGGTGGATTAAAGCGACATTTTTTTTAACAGGGAGACAGTTCGGGAGCGGCGCTATAAAAAATGACGACACATTCATGTGACCGTTATGGCGAAATATAAATAATAAGGTAGAACGATAGAAGCACGTTTTGGGACGATGAAAAACATTTTTTTTAGACCGCGTCCGAAAAAATAAAACTGAATTTTTTTAAATGCGACCTAGTTAATCATTTTTTATTCATTTTATTTTTCCATCTAAACGGTATAGACCTTAACACGTTCGCTATCTTAATAATGACTATTAAAAAAAATTTTTCGACATTACAAAGACCATTCACATTCTTCAAATCTGTAGTTGGAGATTCTCGGAAAGAAAAGGAGGCTTATGAGAGGTGTTGCAAAAAAAACCTTCTTAATGACGTCGGGCATCCATAAAAGATTTACCTCTTTCACTGATGGGATGTTTTTTCGCTGATCGAGTTAAGCTGAAAGGATTACGGAGGTGTTTTATTTTATTATTATTTTTTTTGCCCTTTCGCGAAGCCTTTGATGGTGGATATCATATTGAGACTCGATAAAAGATATAACCATTTAGTTCTGAGGAATATAACTGCATACATCCGCCCCTTCAAAGAATTAAGACGCGTTTTCATGCACGCAGCCCCTTAACTAGATATTTTGGCGCCAGGGGCAAACTATTAAATATGCGCCCCCTTCAAGAAATTATTTTCTCTGGTTTATTTAGTTGCTATTTGGATTTTTTGCGCCCGTTGCTTAGTTGCACCCGGGACAAATGCCCCGCTTGCCCCACCCTAGCTACGACGCCGCATGCACGTATACTTAGATGCAGTGTTTTTCAATCGGTGTTCCACGGAAAACTGGCGTTCCGATAGCATTACCTAAGTGTTCCGCGAAATATTCCACCGAAAATAGTTTTTCTATAAATTTAGATTTTTTAATGAATCTAAAAATAAAAAGTATTTCTATTTTGCTCTCGCATCATAACTCCATCTATCGCAGAAGCATAAAGTACTTCTATTAAGTACATAAAATAAAGGTTATATGCAGATGTATATGAATGCATATGTATATAGGTGTTCCGCCAATTTTTTCCCATTCCTAAGTATTCCGCCACTCAAAAGAGGTTGTAAAACACTGCTTTGACGAAATGAATAAAATGGATGCATGTCAGTAGAGTAATGAGGACATTTCACGTAGGAAAGGATAGAATAGAACGATGGTAGAAACGTTAAGAAAAAGGAAGGCGAAATTGACCGAATGGAGGAAAAATCGAAGGGAAAATCTGAATGAGTAAGGAAATCTATTAGACGAAGTGAAGAAGGAATCACTCGATCGTGAATGTTGAAGGTTATGGAGGACAGAAGAACGCAGAGAACCTAGTTTATGCTATAATCGCCGTTTTGCGCTTTTAGACAAACTGCGAATAGGAACTCAGACGGAAGAAACTTTATTTAAAATCAAAAAATAAAACAAAAAGTTACTAAAAAAGTTTTTTCTCATAACGAGTTAGTAGGATATTTTTCTACGTTAAGGATCACACGCACCTCCAAAAATACAAATAAATAAAACCGGAAGTCTGGAATACTTCAAAAAAAGGCGCCCCGTCGAGGAATTCGCTCAAACAAACCGTACGGTCGGGATTCGAAATATTTCAGCTTTCGGAAAAACCTCCCCGTGGAAATCACTTTTTCAAACACGGATATTTAAAATTTTTTTCGAGCCGAAATTAACTCGAAGCGAGAGAGAGTGAGAGAGAGAAATGGCCGCCCATTGCAATGAGATGATGGGAAAAAAATCTTTGCGCCTCGTTCAAAAAAAAAAAAAAAACTACGAATCCCCCAACGAAAAGTTGAAACCACACCACGGGTGGGATGATGCGAAAAAGGGATCGAAAGGAAATCCTTTTGTTTACAAAGCTTAAATCTCACCATACCATCTACACACACACACAAAACACTCCAAAAGTTCTCCCGTTTTGAGTCAGTCCCGCCTACCCACTTTACCGCCCACTCCCACCCCCCTTCCGAGCACTTTCGACTCTACCGTCATCTCTCTCTCTGATCTCTCGAACCACCGCAGGTCATGAGAAATGGATACCCCGTGCCTCATTACGAACTTATAGAGCGTTTTGGGATGCTGGAAAACCGCTATCCAACCCCCCCTCATTCCTCCACCCACACACACAGATACGGTGGTGGAAAGTATGGCAGGAAAAAAAAAACCTTCCAAAGGCGAACCGTATCGATTATCGATGGAAATGCATACTCGTTTATGCGTAGCCACCGGGCTTTTACGGGATTTAACAGACGCCCGCTAGGGAAACCGGGTTGTGTGTGTGTGGGACGAAAAAAGGAGAAAAGCGAAAACGTTCGGCGATAACAATCCCAAGCGCGGGTATTACTTTAATACGCTCGGGACTCTCGAATTCATAAAAAAAAAAATCGGCGAAATTCGGCGCTTCGGAAAAAAAGAAATGCCGTTTATTTGATTCGTTTATCGGAGACCTAGGTGATTTGGAGGAAGAACAGGTTTCTTTAAAAGCGGCGTTTCTTGACCGCCGGTGGTCCGTAAACGCTTAAGAGTGATCAATAAACTAAAAAAGAAAAATAATTTCCGAATATTTTAGGAAAAGTTTTTTAGGACTATCACCAATCATAGGTCGCCTTGCTCAACATCTTTTTTTTTAAATCTATCCTCATAATATGAGTACTTATACTTTTCTTTTCATCCTTTCTGCGCGAATCAAGATTCTCTTGCAGGGGCAGAAAGGAAAAACAAAATATCGAAAGAGGTTCTAGATAAATTCGAAGTTGCGACTATCCACAATTTTACAAGATTATAAGAAATGCGTGCGAAAATTCAGCCTCAGGGAACTGAATGTATATCTAAGGTGCAATGCGGAAGCATTTTGGTAATTATTAATTTGAATTCCTTGATCAATGTGTTCGCGTTAATAAGATTCCACAATAATAAATTGAGACTATTTTAATATTTTCGTGATATCAAAAATTTTTACGAATTATTGGTGCCCCGAGTGAAATCTGTCTCATTGAGAGTGGTCCTTTGCATCGGAGAGGTTAAGAGCCACTATTTTTAAATGGATCTATTTTTTTTGACAAAGTACGCACAATGCATAAACGACATTGCCAAATTATTCTAACAGTAGAAATTATGATGTGGAATCCCGATTAAAGGTTCCCTAATCCAAGATTTTCCCGTATTCAGTATTCACTTAATTTTTTAATCTCGACAGACGATCCACACGAGTAATGCTATATTTTCCCGAATTAATGTTTTACCCGCATCCAAGGAATATAATTCGGGTACCTACATGGTGTCTAGAACTAAGATAAGTCGCGGGAAATATTTCTCTTCTTTCTTTCCAGGCTTAAAAAAAGAAGATTACACTCATTCTCTAAACGATGTAGGAAACGGTAGCGAATGGAACGCGTGAATTCGTAATTAATCCAAAAACAATCACAGCTGGAAACTTATTACTGCATTTTTGCCGAGTTGTCAAAATTTCCATCGTTAGATTGTTTGTTATCTACCATTCAGCAAAGCAGAGTCGTTTTTGTGATACGACAGGTTCCGCTAGTAGGTACTTCGCACCATGTTAAATCCAGATTTCATCGAATAAAAACAACCAATAAATAACTGAATACAGGAATAATTCAAAACGTATCTCATACTTCATAATAACAAAATTTATTAAGAGGTGGAAAAAATCAGGATTGCCGAAATATCGAAAAGAATGAATTTCAAAATACAGTGTGGGACCCTGTATCCGGCATTCTTGGGACCTGAGGGTTGCCGGATAGGGGTTTTTTCCGGAATTCGGGTAGCCAGGCCTAAAATGTATAAACAAATGCACAAACTAGCACTGTTATCCTTTCCTTTGAGTCTTTAAACCCACTGGGTGCTGATTCCTCTGGTGCAACAACAGTTTTTCTAGGAATATACCTCCAATATAAAGAAGTCTCGTCAGCATTATACACCTGCTCTGCAGTAAAAATGTGATCAAAAATCACGAGAATACAAGCCTTCACCATCGACTGGTTATAAAACACATCAGTGGCGCCACCAACAAACACCAATTACTTGGCGCCCGTTTCAAATATTACACTTTGTCGGTTTCCGGTTTTCGGAACGTTCCGGATACTGGGTAGCCGGATACAGGGTCCCACGCTGTATATTCGAAACAACGCGGTTCGTTTTTAAGGCGTTTCCAGAAAACGCCGTGAAAAATAACAAGCCTGGCATCGATATCGCCAATGCCAAAAAATTTCGACGAACGATTATTTAAGTACCTACCGACAGCCTTCGCGAAACCTTACGACTTCGAAAGGAAGAGAAAAAGAAAAAAAACCGACGATCGGAATGGCACGCTCCGCCGTCAGTCACGCGCGTAAAACGTTTTTCTTTTTCTTTTCCTCTCCTCCTCCTACTAAACCGTCCGTGCTATTGCGTGCCCAATCACGTTTTCACATTAGCGTCGCCGCGATCAAACAAGCTGTCAGGGGGGAGAACTTTAAAACGCTTACATTATTGCGCCTGCCGCTTTATTATTATTATTTTTTTCTCTCTTAAAGTCGGGAGGCGCGTTTCTTTTTTTTAAAGAGAAACTGACCCGTCGGCATTCCTCAACCATTGCGAGCATGTTAGGCGCATTCCCCGCTTTAACATGGTTTGATGAAATTATATTCAGAAACGTATGACGATGATTATATTAACTGTGTAACGTACACTCGAAAACAGGGCCGGGTTAAAGTCTTTGTAGGCCCTGGGCACTCTCATAATCGTAGGCCCTCAAGATAGATCTATAGATAAATATTTACATTGTATACTTACAATGTATAGGTCCCATAATTTAAAGCAAATTGTTAAATTTGATTTAGCAGTTTTCTTTCTCATTTTCGACTCGTCCATTATTTTTTTAGGCCTACAAGTTTTTCGTAGGCCCTTTACACTGTGCCCATAGTGCCCAGGTTTGCTCGAAAAGGTCTTACGATTTACTCGAAGGACGCAGCACGATTTTCTTTCAAGCCGATATTTACCAAGCCGAGAAAATAAGTTTTTTTATTGAAAGAAAAGACAAAAAATAGAATTCGGTACATAAAACTAAAACTCGGAATTAACCTTTAACTACTCAAGTGCGATCTGTAAAAAAAAAACACCCAAATTATGGTGACATATCATCTGATATTACGAAGAATTCATGTGAACGTTAAGTTTTATTTCTTACCTCTTAATCCTCATGGCATTATTAAAGACGGATATATTGTAGATATAGATAGCGAATAAATAATAATAATAAATATAGCCGTCTTGCAATTCTGTTACAGTGTGATCAAATTTCACCTAACTAGTTAAATTCACAGAAATTAGGTTCTTTTTCTACTGCTGAAGACGACTGAATTGTTCCCAAAATGCGCATCTGGTTTTTATAACATTGTTTTTGGCTATTGGAGATTAAATTAGAGGTTAACCAATTCTATCAAGGTATTAAACATATAGCCAAGTAGTCGTTAGTAATCCAAAATTACAGTTCCAAATTTCTAGTTACAGAAGTTCTAAGCGTATTAGTCCGAGTTAGTTCCTTACGATAAAAAGGTTTTTATACATTTTCGTACAAAACAATAACGTTGGCGTGACAGATGCCTTGTGGAACTCCATGACAAAGATATTACACTGCATAAAAATCATACACATTTCACATTAACTCCCAATAATTTCCAAAAGACGAAAGGATCACAGATGACTTAGAGAAAAAAGCTTACTGAATCTTTAAGAAATAAAATAAAAACTCCTATGAAACAAAACTAATCTGCTCTAAGTGGTGGCAATCGCTTCGTTTCCCTATTTTCTTTCTTCCCTTTAAATTCACCCACGGGGTTACATGCAAACAGCAGTGGCATTATGAAAGCGTGCCGAAATCGTTCGAAACACCCTCTCTCCCTCGCTCAAAAAAAAAAAAAAAAGAGTAGCGGATTAAAAAGCGGGATCAGGAACGTAGAGGTCGCCTGCTTCGGAAAAAATCCGAAGAAAGCGCATTTCGAAAGAGATGCGAAAACGGTTTTGTAATCTCCCGCGGTGCCAAAGGTTAGGACGACCACCCTCGCAAATAATAACATATGAAAGTGCGGGAGATGAAGGAAAGGGGGGAAACTGGGTCACGCAGCGGCGGCGAGGATTAACCGGTATCGCTTAATGCGCCTCTTTTTTTTTTTAACGGGGAAAAAATAATAACAATATTCGCCCGGGCGCATTTTTCACAGGGCCTTTTTTTTTAGAAAAAGAGGAGTTTATTCTTGATGAAAGGTTTTCCGTTTTAAAACAAGTACGGAGAAACTTCTTTTTTTTAACAGCGCCACCCCGTATACAACGACCAACCCTCAACCTCCTCCACTCCATTAACGACAATTTGATTTTCTCAAAAACGGCTTTAACAATTTTGATCAAATTTCGTAGAGTTACTTGAGTTTACGTCATCAATAGTTCGCATTTTTCAAAAAATGAATATAAGGGAAGTTTATTCTAGGCAACTTTAGCAATAATTTGATTTTCTCTAAAACGGCTGAAACGATTTTGATCAAATTTCGTAACGTTACTTGAGTATAGGTCCGAAATAATCCTACATATTTCATTTTTCTCAATGAATGTATATAAAGCTAGTTTATTCTTGGGCAACATTAACAAAAATTGGATTTTCTAAAAACTGGCTCATAGGACGCGTTAGTATATGAGAAAGTTTGTACAATGTACGTTGTACCGATTTTTTTATTTTCGTAGGAAGGTTGCCAGAATTTATTTCATCAGAGAAGAGATATACTATTGCGCCTTTATTTTTGTAACAAAGTCGTTCGCTCAACCATGCATGGTTAGGCTGAGGGTTTCTTCTACGAATATGCTATTGTCCAACTCATGGTCAACTCAATATAAAATCGAGTTTTTGCAGCATTGTTTAAAAAGGAATAAACGATATCGAAAAAATCATGAATATACATCGACAGTCCGAGGTATCATATTTTGTCACGCCCGGCCAATCAAACAAACAGTATATAAAAATTTCACAAACATACCGTTAATTTTCATGTTCAACTATACGCTTTGTTGTAATAAATACGAAGTTGCCGCTTCGTTAATACGTGATTCACTTTGGAATACAAAAGAGACATCTGCAACAATGGATAGATATATAAAAGTCGTTTAAACTCTCTATGGATAGATATATAAAACTCGTTTAAACTCTCTAACTATATTGACGCCTTGGGCGCGGGCTGGCCTTATATGAATTTATTTTGATAAATTTTCATTTTTGTGAAATTTTGGCGCCCCCCTTCCAGAGGCGCCTTATGCGGTTGCCTCGCCGCCTCACCCATCGTCACAACCCTGTACATATATATATATATATTTATTTATTTATAGATACACACATACGGGGGCTAAAAGTATAAATCGTTAACTCCCGTGTCCCAATGAAGCCTTCATGTAAGTGAATTTATCGCCGGGACGAATATTTTTTAAATCTCGAAAAGTTTTCTTTTTTTTAACCGACCTGCAAAAACAGGAGCATGCGGACGCGGCAACAATTCAAACACTTTGCCTAGATACGCACGGAAAGCTGGACAGAAAGATATGATTCATCCACTAAGGTCCAACGTTATTATAACGCACCTAACAAGAAAAAAAAATCTGATGTGGCCAACAAATGACTTTCTCCATATATGGGGTATAGATATTTAAATTATTATGAATAGCATTATGAGGCAAAATTATCATTTCTTATCTTAAAAGAATACAGTCCTCCTTATTGCCATAAATTAGGTATATTTTGAATGTTTAGAAAATTCACCGCTACATGGCGGTGGCTCTGTATACTGAAAATTAAGAAAAAGTTGAATATCTCCGAAATGGAAGGTTCTACGAAAATTTGTTTCAAACAAAACTTGGAAGAAATATTATTCTCTACAACTTTGGTCCTCACGAAGATTACCAATAACGACGTTTTTAAGGAGATAATTGACGGAAACCGAAAAAAAACGATTATTTATAAATAATTCCTAAACAATAACTGCTATGGAAAATTGTTTCAAATGAAAGTTGTAGGAAATTACATTCTCTATTACTTTTGTATAGAATTGTATATATCATAATGATGTTTTAATGAAGAAATATCGCAAAAACCGAATCGGGTTACGAATAAACCTCGACTTCCGGTTACCCGTTATTGTCCAAAAACTAATCAGTTCTTTGTGCTCATGCTAAAGTGTTATATATGAAATTTGGTAACGATATGGCAAGTACTCTTTGAGTTAGAGCGCCCAAAATCACATACACACACAGGCACACAGACATAATCCCGAAAATAGTCTAAACGTGTTCTAGGGACCTCAAAACATGTATTTCCGTTGAAATCTCGGTCGATTTTTTTCGTGAACACAATGCTTTCCCATTACTACGTATGGAGAAAGTAACAAACGAAGACCGAAATTCGTCAAGGACTACGTTTTATACGACGTGAATCCGACACGCGCAAACGTCAAAGGCAGAAACCATGCTTCATATTCCTCCATTTCTCTCTTTACCTTGGATAATTTTGCTCAAAAATAAGTTAGAAAAGGCAATTAAAAAAACCGCCGATTATTTTTTTAAAAAACTCCAACTATCGGTAAGCTTCCGGCGGAAGTTGGTCCGCGCGTCTTTTTTAAATAATTTTATCTTTCCCGCAAAAAAAATAACAGAAAAAGTAAATAAATCCTTCCCCGATTTTTCTCCAAAGTGATAGGACAATATCGCGTGCTATTGACAGCTCAGTGGGAAATTGTAATGGCGTCCACGGAGCGAGGAAAATTTTTCGCCTGATTTATCTCGACGATGAAAGGCAAAAGAAAATCGCCAAAAGCGAAAATTCGCCAGCACTCATTTTTAGTCCGACTTTATAAAAAAAACTTTTATTCCTGATTTCCGATAGAAATCGGGAATTGGGAGAACAAAGCGTCAAAATTTTGGACGCGCGATGTTTTCCCATCGCATGCAACTGGGAATTATCACCAAAAAAAAGTGCACTGTGGGAAGGAGAGATTTTTTTACACAGAGAGACTGAGGGCTGAGATAACTGAATTGTTGTAATCCAATGATAAGGACACGAATTGAATACGAGTGGATGAAATTCGAATTTAAAGTATTTTAACAATTCTTACAGATTTAGAGAGACCGACAGACATAAAGAGACTTTTGGTTTTGCTAGGTAAAATTTTCCAGGACTGTTTTCGTTCTTCAAGTGACACAGGAATGGATAGAACGCATTTTTGAATTCCATTTTAAAAATTTTTAAAACCATCGCACAACTTATACATAATCATATGTAGCACTAATATAACAATTTCTATCGTGGAATTTTGGCTTTTTTAACTTACGTCATTTTCACATTCTCATATACGAAATATATTGAGAAAGTATTGTAATCGCGAAAACATTCAACCTCGAGATTTTTACGGAAATATACGTTTCAGGTGTAGCTGAGTCCGAAAAAGTGGTTTTCGCAATGCCGTCTGTCTGTCTGGCTGTTACTGGCTCAAGAGCCTAAAAGAGCGAAAATGAATGAAATCTCGTATTTAAGCATTTTATCATACTGAGTATATGAAGAAATGGTTGACATTGCTCAATAATTAAGGGAAGTTTATTCTACGAATTTTTAACAACAATTTGATTTTCTCAAAAACGGCTATTACGATTTTGATCAAATATCGTACAGTTACTTGAGTATACGTATACAGTAATACTACATATTTCATTTTTCTCAATGAATGAATATAAGGCTAGTTGACTCTTGGGCAACTTGAACAAAAATTGGATTTTCTAAAAACCGGCTGATACGATTTTCATTTTGTATACAATGTATGTTGTACCGATTTTTTTATTTGCTAGACGTTTATTTTGTGTAGGTTTGTTTGTAAATAAATAATTTTTTCTTAAATACTTTGAAAGAATAATTTCTATTATTACTTAATTTCAAAGTTAAAAAAGTCCCGTAAAATTTTTAATAGTCCTGTTATTTTAAAGAATCTGCCCTTTAAAATCGTCAACTATATGCGGTCACCCTACAGTATGAAGCTAAAGGGGGGAGAATCAAACGAGTTTGAGAGAATGGGGCGCTAAAGAAATGGAAATAGGGAAAAAGAACAAAATATAAAAAAACGCATTTAAAAATACCATGAGGATTCGGGGTTAGGAGGAGGTTCCTTTGGTTTTTTTTCTTCTGGTTCCACGTTGACTGCGTCAGCTGCGTCGGGTTTTTCAGGAGACATGTTAAGTGCGTGGTGGATGGATGGGAAGACGGGACGGAGGGAAAGGGATTCGAAGGAAGGCTTCCAAAGGGGGAGGAGGAGAGGAAGAGGGGAAAGAATATGGTTTAAATAAAGTAATAAAAAAAAGAGCCGAGTGAAGCGACGCGTAAAACCGCGTCGTTCCGAGTTTTTTTTTTTTTTAACGACGCATAAATATAGGTACTTATTTTCGTATCGCGTGTCACGTACACAAGATGGCGGCGACGCGACTTCAAAATTAAAACTTTTCTCCTTTAACGGCGACCGCCAATGTTCCTCTCTTAAGGTATTTTAAAATATATATATTGTGTTAACTTTTTTAAATGTATAACTCTCCACCTTCTCGTAGATTCTATCTCTGTAACGAATCTTCTTTACACTGAAGATTTTTGTTTAAAAAATATATCTCGTATGTAGAAGGCATAAAAAATGACCGCGTTTGATATCGTAAAAGGACCGGTTGTCATGGACACCGGCCGTTTACGAACATTCGCGCCTGATTTCCGCAATCGAGGTGATTGCATCTTTTTTTTTAAAATATGCCGCGGAAAACGAGGGAATAAAACTACCAAGAATTATCCTAACTCGGCCTAATAATTCTTTTAACGCTTCTTTAAGAAACAACCCCGACGATTTCCGTGCGTAACTTGAGAGTTTCGCAAAACCTGTAATAAAAAAAAAAGAAATCCGTCGCGAAAAACATTTATCTGCGGGGAATCAACCTGACTGACGACTAAACCGCTAGAAAAAAATAAAGAAAACGAAAAACGACCCCTAACACGTATCAATACTCAACACGACCATCGGTGTTAAGCACGTGAGAGTCACCTCTAATCCTCCAATTATTAAAAAAACACGTGAATATACTACTGTGTTATAATCCAGCTTAATTTTTTAAATATATTCCGGCGGGGAATCCAGGACAAACACCTAACGCACGAGGGACAAAACGGACACGTGACGATGTAATGGAACAACATTACCAATCAACTCGGGAGGCGTCGTGAAGCAATTTACTCTCAGAGGACAAGAGACAAAGTTTTTTGGAGGACGCACAACAGGAATCTTGATAACAGAGACAGCGGAATGCGGAGTGAAAGGACAAATGACTCGGAGGACCTTTTTTTCCCTAAAGAAAAAGAGGACGAGAGAGAAACGGACGGAAGAATGAAACCTGATATTTAAAGCTGGGAAGATTGAGCGAGAAGTGGACGCGGGAAAAAAACTGGACCCACCTTTACAGATTATAGAGATGCAATTTTCAAAAGGGCGGAAGGTTGTTTTCTGTAATTTTATTTGAGGATAAAAATCGGGGGGGTGGTGGATGAGAGGGGGGAGGAAAGGGGGGGGGGAGAGGAGGGGGCGGGGGGGGGGGGGAGCTGGCAGGCTTTTTGGGCTGTTGTGGATGAAGAACGTTTCGGGATGACGTGGAAAATTCCGGGTTGTTAAAAGGTCAGAAGCGGCAAAGAAGGATGACATGGATAAAAGCTGGAAGATATTTAAGGATTATAGGTACCTACGTGGCACGGAGTTACATTTTTTGAGTTGGAAAAAAAGGTCGGTACCGTGTCTTTTTTTTTTAAGGGGACTTTTCTTTCGCTGTTCCTTTGAGAGGATAGCTTATTAAGAAGCTCGAAAAAATGGGAATTAAGTCCCTTTTAAGTGAAAAAGAGGGCGATTTCTTTGTGCGGTGTCAAAACACGCCGAAAATTTTTCGTGTCTTTTTACAATGGTCAGAGTGACAGGTGAGAAGAGTGACATCAGCATCTCAAAAAATAAATCGCTAAAAGCGGTGTTTAAGTACTAAATAACAATCCAACGGGAATACTTGAATTTTAAATGTGACGAAAATTAGGTGAAGAAGTCGATATATTTTAATCCTCGCGACATGAACTAGGAATCCTCGGATTTTTTTATTACTTATTACAGAAATATCCGTCGTAATGTGTCAACGTGACAAATGGAAACATCTCGCTTCAAGGCAACGTAATATTCCTCGACAGGGACAGTGTTGTTCCATTTCCACAATGCCTCCGTTGTCATTGGCTACGGGAGGTCCGAAGATGTTTGGAGGATGCATAACCGAGCAGGACACGTGCAGCGATTTAAACAAATTGAAAACGCTTTTAATTTACAGGGAAACGAAAATGAACGCTAAAAACCGAGTGAAAAGTAGTACTCGATTTTCCAATTTAGCTGTCGTAAGCTGTTTTTTTTTAGCGACATTCCCGACAAGTGTCAAAGATTCTTCAAATTTTTCATTTTAATGGCAATAACAACCAACAAAACTTGTCGCATCTGCTTTCTATTTATCTTACCACATCTTTTTTTTAAAAAAACGTGATTTTTTCTTTCCTCTCATTAACTTTACTATTTCGAATTACGTTGTGTCACAAGACGAAATTCATCAAGGTTGGCGAGCAATTTTAGAAGTTTGAAATGTAGGCACGCACACAACTAGCCCCGTTAAATGTTTCCAAAGAAGCATTGATAGGACTCACACCTCATTCTATAAATAAAACATCAGTGGAAGAAAAATAATATTCTAGTTCATCAAAATCCAAAATTTTCAATGAAGAATTACCGAAATCGGACACAGAAGATGAAACATATTCTTCAGCTCAATGCAAATTCGAGAGATCGAAATTTTTACTTATCGATATCGTCGATAAATCGAGTTATCGATGTTACGAATCATCGATAATTCGAGTTATCGATGCTATGAATCATCGATAATTCGAGTTATCGATGTTTAGAATATTCGATAATTCCGGTTGTCGATAATTCGCGTTTCAGACATGCGTGAAAAAAGCATACTTAAAATGAAAATGAACCTAATCGTTAAATGGGCTTAACTCGAATCTATAAATTCCGAACGGTTTCACAGCCATATAGTATTCGACCATTTTTCAACAAACAAGAAGAAAGCGAGGGAGAGAAAATAACGGTTGCCATCTTTTTTTTTAACAGATCGCAAGGTTGTGCCATTTTTTTGTTGCATGGAAACAAGAGTTTCTCTCTCTCTCTCTCTCTCCCTCTTAACGGTAAGCGATAGGATCCTTGCACGCTTTACGGAGATAATCCATTCCTTCCTGACAAGACGAGAAAGATTTAGCCGAACAAGTTTGTGGTTTTCGACGACAGTTCGCCGTTGAGATGCAAACATGGGGGAATTTCAAACGGATGGGTACGTTTTGAAGTGACAAGAACAAACTGCTCTGAAATCGATTTCGAACAATATAGGAAACGCGTAAAACGCTTGGCTGTGAGTGGATGAAATATTTCGAGCATAACGCACATCCCTCGATTTGCACGGTATTTGCATCCATGAAAAACACTGCGTATATTTGAGCGCCCTCTTAAGTTCAACCAGCAACAATTATATTTTATTCCGAATTATTTCTTTTAATCTTTATTGCATTACCTGAGCCAATCTGAAACATTTATGGCATGGGTGTGGAAACAGTCCCGAAACCGTGGCTAAGTTTAATTGATTTGTAGTACAATTCGAGGTAATTCGCTTAAGTGAAAATTGTGCTAAACTGAAAATGCGTAAAGCTAAAACCGCACAAAACGAGGGATGAATACACATCTATACACACGCATACATACATGCGCATATATGTACGAATCTCAATAGCTAGAACTTCTTTCCCATAAGTTGATTTTTTTGTGACTCGAAAAATGATGTACTCCGCTTAGCGTTCGACATATCGAATGATAATTTCTTAAAGTTCGATATATCGCACAATAATTTACTTCAAGTTCGATATACTGCATGACCATTTTCTAAAATTTCGATATATCGCACGATAATTTCTTCAAGGTTGAGATAATAAATTCGCACACATTTAAAATAAACTCGCCGAATTTTACATAAAAAAATCAATTTTATTTATTGCACCTGTGCGTAGGAATACAGTAAATAATGATCTTACGAGCTGATACGCAGTGCTGCCTTTCAAAGAGCGCAATATCTCTTCCACCAATGTTACTTTTCGAGGAACAAAAAAAAATAAACAATACCATTTGAAAGGCGAAGCAAATACTGGCTTTCGAAACGTTTCCGTGAATTACGGCTCCCGAAGATCTAATTTAATACCCGAAAACTTCGGCGCTTCAGCAGAGAGGAAAACAATAAGAAAAATAAAGAGGAAACGGGAAAAAATTATCGAACATTCCCTCCGCCGCGAAAAAAAACAAAGAAAAGACGAACGAGAGCTTTTCGCGTCCCGAGGGAAAACATCGCACCTATTTCGGAGCGTATGCTAAATTCCATCTCCCCCCCCTCCCCCTCACCCACGCGCTCCACTTAAAAGAAAGCATTATTTCAAACATTTGAATGAGATTTCCTTCGATGAGTCTGCTTCTATATCTGTCTCTCTCTCTAAAGGGGAATAGAGAGGGAGGGAGGGTGGGAGAGAGAGAGAGGAAGTGGGAGGGAAGGAAAGAGAGAGAGGGGACAGACAGACAAACGACTTTATTTAGGGCGAAGAGAAAGGGAGGGATACAGAGAGGGGGGAATAGCGAGGGAGGGAGGGAGAGGGAGAGAAAGAGAGGAGGGATAGAGAGAGGGACAGACAGACAGACAAACGACTTTATTTAGGGCGAAGAGAAAGGGAGGGATACAGAGAGGTAGGAATAGCGAGGGAGGGAGAGTGAGAGGGGGAGAGGAAATGATAGTGAGGGAGGGATAGAGAGAGGGACAGACAGACAGACAAACGACTCTGTTAGGGCGAAATTGAGACTATATAGTCCCTTCTTACATTTAACCCTGAGGGATAGAGAGAAGGATAGAGAGAGAGAGAGAGGGGCAGAGAGAGAAAAGGATAGAGAGAGCGATAGAGAGAGGGAAGGATAGCGAGTGAGGGGGAGGGAGAGAAAGAGAAGGGAAGAAAAAGAAGGGGAGGGTTAGTGAGGGATAGAGAGAGGGAGGGAGAGAAAGAGGGATGGATAAGAGAGAGGGAGAAGAGAAATGGAGACAAGACTAAGGAGAGAGAGAGAGAGGAGGGAGAAAGAGGGATGGATGAGAGGGAGAAGAGAAATGGAGACAAGACTAAGGAGAGAGAGAGAGAAGAGGGAGAAAGAGAAGAGGGAGAAAGAGGGAGGAAGGGGGAGGGGAGAGAGGAAGTGAGAGAAAGGGAGGGAGAGAGGAAGCGTCCTTAAGCTCACACCCCGGCTTTTAAGAAAGGGATAAAAAGAGAGGAAGAATAGAGGAAGAACATCAGAGAAAATAAAACTGATTCAAACTTGGGAGACTGAAGGCAAAAAAAAAACAAAGAAGCATCTGGAATACGGGGAAACAAAAATGAGTCGGAAATAAAAGGAAACTCTTTACACCCGTAAAAGGATTTTTTTTTGGGAATTGTTTTTTTTTCGGAGAGGAGAGCACTTCATGATAGAGAGAGATACAGAAGAGCAAGTTTTCCTTTCTGGCCTGGCGCTTTGGGTGAATCGAACTGTTAAAGTGGGGAGAACGGGAAAACGTCTTCTTTCGCCGCCAGCAGATGGCAGGTCCGTCTCCACGTCGAGGTTTGACCGGATACGAGCATTTTGATGAAATTTTTTTAATCCAAATGGAGTAAAATTCTTTTAAAACAGTTTATGCGATACTTGCTAAACAATACAAAGGTAATACATCCGGTAACTTTTAAAATGAAATCAACGGTTATTAAAATATTTAAAATATTCATTCGCCGCTTACTGAGCAATGAATTTTTATAGTGTTTGTGCAAAGTCGAATTTTCTTAAAAACACTGAAAGATCTAGCGACGGAAAAGTTCATACTAACTCTGAAAGTTCTATGCATTTATTAATTATGAATGTAATAGTGCGGAGAGGGGGGGGAGGGTAATTAACCGACAAAATTTCTGAAGACTAGCAAAATTAACCCCTAAATCTCGTTGTACGTGATGAGCACGTCAGTCGAGACCTATGCCGTTTTGCTAAATTCATTTTGATGTACAAAGAGTTATATATTTCATTTTCTGTATTAAAATATACATTAACTACGATATTATCAAATAGTTTATTTTTTCATTCCTGATTATCGCCCATGGATTAAGCCTGGATCAGCCCTTGGCCTGCAGTTCAATATCGACATCACCATCATCATCCTAAGTAGTCTTTCCGTAGATTGGTCCGTGATTATTCATGGTTGAACCTGGTCCTCTACATCAGGGGTGTCAAACTCAATTCGACATCCGGGCCAAATTCTTACCATTGCAACCATGGCGGGCCGGATTAGATATGACGAAAAATAAGATTATTACTTAATCATTTTATATGGCTTATATATTTTCAAAGTAATTTTATTTCAACATCCGTTCAAAAACATAATTACACGTTTAACCAAATCTTTACAAAATAAATTATATAAAATATAAAATAAAATCAATTACATAACTATAAATATAAAATATAATAAATTATTTATTTATCGTTGCCCCGAAAACTTGACGTTTTTCGGCAACCGGCCCATCAATATTTCGTTGCAGTGATTGTTTGGTTGCTATTCTCAGAATCGAATTCAAATTATTTTCCGTGAGTTTTGAACGCAGGGTGATTTCAAAGCTTTTTCTAATTCCGCAAACGTCTCTTCACGCAGTTTTCCCGCATATTTTGAATACTGAGATATATGACACGAGTCGTAACGCCTTTTAATGTTGAATTCTTTCATAACTGCAACAGTTTGCCGACAAATTAAGCATAATGGCTTTCTGTTCGATTCGATGAAAAAATACGATAGTCCTATATATTATGCGCGTAGTGAAGCTGCGTCCGTCAGTGCTTATGAAGCCTCGCGTAATTATATCGGCGTATTTCTCGTAAAGATATGCTGTAAACGGCGTTTTGTTTCTACTGGCTATGAGGTCCCTGGAGAAATATTTTCGATTGCTGAAGTGTCCCGGGTTCGAATCCAGGAGACTATTATATTTTCCCATAAGTTTACACGGGATTTTCGATTTTTCAGAGTTTTTTTCCTTCGTTCATCAAAATATGTAAATATGGACCTATTTGCTTCCTTTTCGCATTATTCGACGGCTAAAGCTTTATATTATCTTATTCTTGCAATGCAAGTATTTTCAGAATCTTACGCGGGCCGGATTGATTCAATAAGCGTATGTTTGACACCCCTGCTCTACATTCTCCTATGTTGAGCAATCTTCTCCATGGTTTGACAGCTCTCTTCCCCTTTCAAGTCGCCAATATACGTCGTTAAAAGTACCTCGAGCATCAGTACCACTTTTTATTCACTTATTTAATCCGAAATAATATGATTTTATATTCTGTTTCTACTAAATGAATGACAAAAGAATGAGATCAGAGGACAGCAAATGAAGAAAGAACGATTTTCGTTATCGTTGTTATCGAGGTAGAAGTACTGCCATTATTTTGGAATTACAGCATGTAGTAGACGTGTTATGCGAATCGATCGCGTTTAGTCATAAATTGGATTAGAAACGTACTCAAAAAGTAACTAATTTGAATTATTTTGGAAAATTTTTAACCTAAATAAAACAAATAAACGTGAAATTAGGACAAAAAAATCGGTACAACATACACTGTACAAACTTTCTCATATACTAATGCTTCATTTAGTTATCCTTAGAAAATGAAAATCGTATGAGCCTGTTTTTTAGAAAATCCAATTTTTGTTAAAGTTGCCCAAGAATAAACTAGCCTTATATTCATACATTGAGAAAAATTAAATACGTAGTATTATTGTAGATGTATACTGAAGTAACTGTGCGGAATTTTACCAAAAACGTTAGAGTCGTTTTTGAGAAAATCAAATTATTGTTAAAGTTGCCTAGAATAAACTAGCCTTATATTCATTTTTTGAGAAATATTAACTATGTAGTATTAATGAAGACGTAACCTCAAGCAACTGTACGAAATTTGATCAAAATCGTTATAGCCATTTTTGAGAAAATCGGATTGTTGTTAAAAATGCGTAGAATGAACTACTCTTAATTATTGATCAATATCAACCATTTCTACATATACTCTGATCAGTATGATAAAATGCCTAAGTAAGAGATATCATTCATTTTCGCTCTACCGTCTAGGCTCCAGAGCCAGTAACAGACAGACGACATTGCGAAAACCACTTTTTCGGATTCAGCGACACCTCAAAACGTATATTTCCGAAAAAATCTCGAGGTCGAATTTTTTCGCGAAAACAATACTTTCTCGATACTTCGTATGAGAAAGTAAAAATCAAATTTTCCAGCCAATGAAACGTCATACTTATAAATTTAACTCAATTATCGAATCCACATCTAGCGAGGAGCAATATCTCCAATATTCGCCATAGAATGCTTTCGTTACAAGATTTTTTTACTTTTTCTCTTTAACACGCACGTGTCTCGTATTAACCACAGAGAGCAGCACGCCATGCGTCGATTTTAAAGCCGATTCCCTTCTCTTTTTGAAAGAAGAGGTTCGAACGGTGCTCCCTCGTTATTTCTTCACGCAGATGGTAGCGCCGTTTCCTCAAGAAGAGCGGAGAAAACGGCCGCGACACAGAAGCGGGCCAAGTTTCCAAAAGAATACGCTCCATTCATGAACGCGTGAACGGCAGGAAAAAGGCGAGAGACTACAGGAAAAGCAGAGAGAGAGAGAGAAAGAGGGATACAAAGAAGAAAATACAGACGAAAAAGGACAGGCAATTAGAAGGAGAATGCAATGAAGCCCACTCTTAAATTGGAAATTCCGATCAAACATATTTCCGTACAGTTCATTCCCATTACTTTAATTTAACGCCAATACGCGCTAGCGTTTAATGATGTTCTAAGATGAATTTAACGCAAAACAGCAAACAAATGTAGGAAAATAACACTGCGAAGTCGAATTTGCGTGAAAATTTGTTCATAATCAGAGGAAAAATAGGAAGTTTTCCGGTTTTCAACAACGAATGACGTTGGTTACTTCGGCGACGAGACCGACGCTTTTAAACGAGGATAATTATCTACGAGTATGTAACAATATCGTAGAAAATAACAGGCGAGCGAAGCCAGAATAATTACTGCCGTTAACGGATTTCGAAGACTGCACAGAGCGACAACGTGAATCAAAATCTCAATTTATATGCATTAACGTACGATGGGAATTTAAGTAAGCAGAAAATGGGCGTATACTCACTGGAAACAAAACGAGGTAATTTTCGTCGTCCTAGAGTAGAATCTGAATTGCAACTCACCTGTAGGAAAAGAAAGAAAAAACATTTTAGTACTAAAAAAATGTAATACAATAATAAAATTACCGCAGCGCATTAAATCCGTATTATGATCTAAACCGGGGATGGCAAATGCGCGGCACGCGTGCCAGAAGTGTCACGCAGACAATTCAGCTTGGAACGCGTAAGCTTGTATTTTCCGCATAAAACATGAAGTTTCTTAGATGAGTAAAATAATGGCACGCGAAAAAAAAATTCTGAAGGTTCACAGTACTTTCTTGGCACGCGTAAGCTCAAAAACCATTTGCCATCCCTGATATAAACACTAAGGAAATAACAGGATGGGTAAGGATGAAAAGGGAGATAGGGAGAGCAAAGGGAGGGAGAAAAAGAGGGAGAGATGAGAGAGAGCGAGAAAGGGATACAGACAGACAGACAGGCAAGCGACTTTATTGAGGGCGAATCTGAGACTATATAAGTCCCTTCTTACATTTAACCATACGTTAATAATTACAAAGGAGAAAGAGAGGGAAAGAGAGGGAGAGAGAGGGGGGGAGAGAGGAAGAGAGTGAGAGAGAGAGGAAGGGAGGGAGAGAGGGAGGGAGGGAGAGAGGGAGGGAGGGAGAGAGGGAGGGAGAGAGGAAAAGAGAGAGGGAGAGAGAGAGGGAGAGAGAGAGGGAGGGAGAGAGGAAAAGAGAGAGGAAGAGAGAGGGAGGGAGGGGGAGAGAGGGGGGGGGGAGAGGGGGGGAGAGAGGGAGGGAGAGAGGAAAAGAGAGAGGGAGAGAGGGAGGGAGAGAGGAAAAGAGAGAGGAAGAGAGAGGGAGGGGGAGAGAGGGGGGAGAGAGGTGGGGAGAGAGGGGGGAGAGAGGGAGGGGGAGAGAGAGGGAGGGAGGGGGAGAGAGGGACAGAGGGAGGGGGAGAGAGGGAGGGAGAGAGAGGGAGGGAGAGAGAGGGAGGAAGAGAGAGGAAGGGAGAGAGGATGTATGGAGAGAGGGTGCTGAGAGAGGGGAGAGGGCGGGAGGGATAGAAAAAGAGACGGTGAGGTGGAGAGGGAGGTAGACAAAAAGAGAACGGAAGGAGAGAGAGGTAGAGAGAATAAAAAGTAGAGAAAAGATAAATGAGGAATGAAAGATTAAAATAGAAAGCAAGAGAGCGGATTCGATAGGAAGAAAAAAAGGAGGGTGAGTGGCATCTTGGGAGGAGGAGGAGGGGGGGGAAAGCAGCGCGTGGCGAAACGAGGGGGAAAGAGAGAGAGAGAGAGACAAATGACTGTCTAACCTGACTTCGAGAGTTTTTATTTTCCCCTACTCTCTTTCTTCGGTGGGAAAGAGTAGGATTTTTTTTTGCCCCGCGCTCGAATGAAAGGTTTTTTTCCCCTGGCGGAATTCTTCGACGACTCGGTGGAAAGGCGCGGCGGCGGAAAAGAGGAAAAAAAAAACTCGAATAGAACCGGATAAACCCCGTCTCCTTCCCGGGATTTGCATAGGCTGAGGATTTCTGAAAATAACGAATTTTTTTTTGCGTCGCGTTTGCCGCTCAAAAATGGATTTTTGACGCATCCTCGCTAAGTCGCGGATTTAAACAAAATCCCACCCGAGGGAGGGAAAAAATTACTTAAGGCGAACACTTTGGCACTTGCGTGCGAGTTTTTTATTCCACCGAGTCAGTCATGAAAGAGTTTAAAATGCTAAACCCGCGACGAATTTTTTTTATACAGCTTTAATAAGTAAACTTCTTTCAATAAGAAAACTGAGTACTGGCGTTATTTATAACCAGCAGCGGCTTGGTTTAAAGTTACTGAAAGTTGGAGTGGGATAACAAAGGAAATTTCGTAGAAGACGATTTTCATCACGAACGTAGACGAATGTCGCTTTGAATAATATGGCTAATTTATTAACCACCCTTGCTATTCGTCTAAATATCTATTTCGGAAACCTACCTTATAAATTATGATATAAAATGAATTGTCTCCATTAAGAATTTGGTTTTATTCGGAAAATATGACAACTAAAATTCATAGAAGAATGGTCGAGTAATCTACAGACAGCGAACCACCGCTGATGACGACCGAAATTCCACCATTTTTAATGAAGCCGTGTAATTTATCACATTGTAGCCAGAAAAAAAATTTTAAAACGCTAAAATTATGGTCAGATTCAAAGCTAACATCAATTTCGAAACAAATTAATGTCTACTTCCGCCTTAGCTCCCCTCCTTGCCTTCGACGACCCCGGAGTGATCAAATGCCTAAATATATAAACCCTGGTGGGAAAAATGTAAACCCGCGTGCCTGCTACAAGGTACTTCAGAATATCTTCAAGTGTCTCCGTCTAAATTTAACTCTAGTGTTCTCGAAGAAAAAATATATATATACATATATAAAAAATTCCTCGGTGCTACCGCGCATAGAGGAGAACTTTAAGGCTTAAAAAAAATCAATCCCCTCCAACAAAAAGTACGAAAAAACAAAAACGTTTCGCGATCGAAGCGCCAAACGTGACGAAGGGAAGAACTTACGTTAAAACATTAACGACGATATAAGGAGAGAGAGAGATATATATAGGCTTGCACATTTACGTATCGAGCACTCACCTCGAGATAAATTCACGTAGTCTGAAGCCCATAAAAATTAACAAATCACTCGTCCTTACGTGTCCCTCTCTCTCTCTCTCTCTCTCTCTCTCTATATATATATATATATATAACGTAGTAGCAAGGGAAAAGAAAAAAAAGAGAGAGAACCTTCGACCTTTTACGGTGAATCGAAATATCTCTAGCTGCTCCCGGATACGAAAGGCTAAATGCACAAAAAAATTGAAGCGTCGGGATTTCTTTATTGATGGCACGGGTTGGTCACTCATTTTTCTCCCGCAAGGCGAGGCTTTCACGACGAAATGTCCGCCGAAAAAAATCTTCAAATTGCCACCTTCATTGCGTCACGCCGAGGAGCTTTTTAAACCGCTAATGATGAGATCACTGTTACAGCGTCCATTGATCATTATGCTTTTTTTCCTCATTACTCCGTTCGCGCGATTCAATTTTACGAATAAATAACAATGCTAAACGAATTTCGATCCCGCCAAACTTATCGGAGACGCACGTTTCGTCTGATAATTGATGTCTCCCATCCTTTTTAATGGAAACGTTTCTGAAGCCTGTTTCGGTAGGTTTAAATCGTAGGAAGCTTTTGCTATTCGTTGACTACCACGTTTCTGACAATGTCATGATTTATTTTATCTACTTCCAGTTTTTAAAGATGACACACGGCTATCGAAATAGGCACTCATATTTGATAGACCGTATTCTAATGGTTATTGTAGCGGTGAAGTAACCGCACAAATATATTATTAAGAAGGTCGTCAATTCCTGTCGGATGTCATCATGACGTAAGAGAATGCAGTTAAGACTTGATCATGACACTTTCCGCTAGCCAGGAAATACCTTGAATAGGAAAAGAGAGAATATTTTGTTAAAGTTCCTACTTTAGCATTTATTTTTTTAAATCCCTCTCTTTCGAGGATATAAAAAAATGTTGAACTTCTACATAGCTGTAAAATATAGGGCAAGAAAATATATTTTTTCCCTGAGAAAAATGATGAAAAGAGTATTCAAAACCCCAGAATTTTCCAGCAGTGGGTACTTTAAAATCGTTTCAAAACTCCGACATAGTGTTGCGGCGGATAAAATACTATTTGTTTTCCGCTCTCGACGGAGTTCGGCGGCGGAAGTTTTGCAGCGCAGTTTCTCCAGCAGACGAGCTCACGAAAAATCCAGCGAATCTTTTTATACTCTGCCTAAGTAACGGGACTTCCTTTCCTTCAGAAATATCACACTAAATACAAACAATATTTAAATTATATCGTAACATTTACCCATTTATGTACATACGTTTTTTCACATCTGTCTACCTACAAGAACTAGCCGCCACTCATAAATACACACACACACATATAACTGTATTAACCTTTCACCTTTTAATTTTTATCGAATGAGTTTTCGTAGTGAACAAGTTTCCACTGCTAACATAAATGCAAATATCTCCTTATGCAACGTATCAGTCAAACAAGGCTGTCTGTTATCCTTACGCTCCTTAAAGTATTGGGGTTTATGTCGTCCAACTGCTTCGCATTTTCGTCCTTATCTGGTAGGCCTGATGTTTAACGTCAGAAGCTTTAAAGACACGATGTATGCCAGCGGAGGACCATAAGGACGAAAGGAGAACTTTGGCCCTCAAAGACGGTGACAGGTGACACTAGAATTTCAGCGCTGGTCTTTTAGTGCTTCCAAACAGCATTAGCTACTCTAGCTCCACCCTTATGACTTTATTGTTCTTCTGGAGTTCTTATAGACATGATTTTTAAGCACGGCAGTAATTCATTTAACTTGAAAGACAAAATATACTCGAGTCGTAGAAAATTGGTGTTTTATATCTTCAAGTTAATGTTGCTGAATAAGCATAACGATCTAAAATTTAAGCAATGGAAAAATAAAGTGTAATAGGAAATTTCAGGTTATCTAAAGCTCGAGATATCGAAATTTCGAGCTATCGAAAATACGAGTAATCGAAAATCAAGCTATCTAAAGTCCGAGGTATCGAAATGATTGACTTATCGTTAATATTTCCGACCAAAATTTTCAGTTATAGACTCGCGAGTGAAGAAATTTTGAAATTAAAAAAAAATTCAAGGACATGAAATTCGGGAGAACAAATCGCGAGCTAAACATAAGCGGTAACTCCCCCCTTGCATAGTAAAGACCAATAGCCGTGGACTTCTTACTCTTCCGAGTCGCCGTAAAAACGACACACTTAAAAGCGAAAAAACAAAAAACACGATTCGACCGTAAATTTTATTTCTGGAACATTATTTTTGGGTACCTATATCACGAAATAATAAAACGTTCCGCCGGCTCGTGTGTGTGTGTGTATAATGCTTTCATTTTTTTACGTCTCATTCGGACGGCTATTTTGATTCAGGAATTAAAGAGAGAGAGGGAGCTGGGGGAGAAAAACTTTATGTCGGCGTGTTTATACTCAACGTAGGGAAATATTCTTCAAACAGCGGTCTGGACTAATGCTTTATGCTGGCACCACTGTCAAAGGATGTACCGGAAGCGTGGTAGACGCGCTGGGGAATAGAAGTTTTTCTAAAGGGAGAGAGAGAGAGTCATAGAGGTGATATATATATATATATATTTATTTATTTATTTATATATGAATGGCAGCAGACGCATAGATGAGAAGTTGACCGCTAGAGAGCTCTGCCCTCTCTCTCCCTCTCCTTCAAGGAATCTGCCATGGCAGCGCTAACCGCCATTGAGTTTTAATGCGAGAAGTTACAGAAAGGAGAGAGAGTGCTAGACGAGAGGGAGAAGGTGCGAGGATGAGAGAAATAGAGAGGAGATATAGCAGAGAAAAAGAGAAGAAAGCGTACGTCAGCGAAAGAAGAAAAATCATGAGATGAACGCGAGGAAAGGGCAAAAAATAAAAGAGATGATGCTTAACGTTTACTATACGCGAGTGAAGACGTTAATTTAAGACTGAAGCTGCACGAAAAGCGGGTAAATTTTTTGAAGGAAAACGGAGGAGACATGGCGTATATAAGGAGGAGTAAAGAAAAGAGCGGGCAAAACAAAAATCCTACGAGCGGATGAAGTAGGGAGGAGGCCAAAGGAAAGAAATATGGAAAAGTAGAGAAGAAAGGAGGGGCAACATTACGAGGGAGAAAGGTGTTTAAAAAGGTTCCCGCGAGGGAAACATTTGCTAGATATTCCAGGAATAGGAACACGAAGAGAAACGGTTAAATTCGAATAACAGTGTCACGGGGAGAAAGAGAATGCAGAGATGGAAAAATACTAAAGCAAAAATATATAGCCGTATTTAAGAGTAGAGAACGAGAAGAAAAGACGGAAAAGCCATCGCGAGAATAATTATCATGGGGAAAAGTGAACGAAATAAAGTGAAAGCGATGAAAGGGGAGTCAACGATAAAGACAAGCGAAGGAATTTTTTTATAAGTTAGAAAATAGTATACCGAGTAAAACGATACTTGGATATTATATATACTATATACTAGTATAAGTGCCCGTCAAAAATGACGGGGATGATCGATTATTCTGAAATAAAATTGAGGCAGTCTTCTTTGACCTGAAATCATACCTCCTGATGATCCGAGGGAAGGTTGGAAACTCTCGACGCTTGTGCTTCAAAAGCTGACCTTAGTCCCCTCTTGACAGGTATATTACTGGTTTTTTCGGAGCGTGACAGAGGGAGTGACAAAGGGACAGAATAAGGCCTTTATATATTACCGATACATTAAAACGTTTTTTTATTATATCATAATGCTATCCTGAAAATTTCATCAAATTCGGTTCAGTCGTTTGCGAGATATTAAGCTTCAAAAAGCGTTACACACAACGTTTGCTAAGGCTTTTATTTATCATAAAACATATATAAAAGACAGTGTCACTTTGTCCCTTTGTCATGTAATGCTTTTTGAAGCTTAATATCTCGCCAACGACTGAACCGAATTTGATGAAATTTTCAGGATAGCATGATGATATAATAACAAAACGTTTTAATTTATCGGTAATATATAATTTTATTTCAGAATAATCGATCATCCCCGTCGTCTTTGACGGGTACTTATACTAGTATGATATATTTAATGTGGAAAATAAGAAGAAAAAAACGGGACGAATAGGGAAGGTAGTAAAAAGATACGATACAGATTTTTAAAAATATATACAAGGCGGTAGATTAAGAAACTGACGGTGAGACAAAAAAAAACTAAACGACAGTAGAAAAGAAATGTGGAGAGCGAGAGAGAGAGAGAGAGGAAAAGAAAAAAGCTAAGAAGAGGCATAAATAAAGAAAAGATAAAATAATTTGCGACAAGGCAAAAAAAAAGCTAAAAGAAAACGTTTTCTAAGAAACGCGCAGAGAATTTTAACGAGCAAGAAAAATTTCCAATAAATCTGCAAATATTTCGGTTAATTTCACAAAGAAATCCGGATTTTTCTCTTTTCTAAAGGGGACTAGATTTTTTTTGATTAAATTGGAAATTACAGCTAGGCACCGCCAGACTTAATAACCTTTAAAAAATTCACGTTTGCTGTTATAAGGTTTTTAAACCATATATATATATATAATTCTGAATCATTTACGCTGCACAAATCTGCGTCCTGGCACCACATCCGAGGAACCTTAAAAAAAGGTGTCACTTGGTCATTTGTGCGGTTTGTATATTATGTGGTAGAAGCAGATATTATTGGCTTTAAGACATACTGCTAATCGAGGAGTATTTCGAAGAAGAAAAACACTCCACTAACATTCACACAAAAACCATCCCCCAACATTATCTATCATAAATCATCTTAACGTTTCATGGATGCATATGGATAAAAATGTTTAAAATAAAATGAACGGAGGGATTTAAAAAAGAAGTGAGGCAGTATTAAATAGAATAGGAGGAAAGAGATCGGCGACAGAATTTATTGAGAGATTCCATCATTAGAGATCCGATTAGGATAAAAAAATTTAAGCCAGAATGGAAAAGTTTGCTAGCATAAGAATTGAAGGATTTGTGACGAATAATAGGATGGAGAAAATAGTGAAAAAACACACCCACGGAGAGATAACAAACGACGACGATGCTGATGCGTACTGCACATATCGTATGTTTAATTCATGCCAGGCGAAATTTCCGTCCCACGCGCATATTATCCCACGCATTCGTACGGGGGTAATTGATTTCCGCGCACAGCAGCATTTGTTTTTTTGTTGCTAAGCTGGAGAGATACCTGCATTTCAACGGTTAGTTAGGTATAACTTTGGAATTAATTTTTTTTCGCATTCACAGGAACAAAACAATTAAAACGGACACGGTAAAAGAGAGAGAGAGAGAGGAAGAGAGCGAGAGAGAAATGTAATGTAAGCCGGTTTTTTTCCTCTTATAAAACAAACGCGCTAAAAATAGCGGGATGAAGAGAAATTAATGGAGGTAAAAAAGCTAAAGTGAGAGGAGAGAACTGGGAAAGTGAGAGGAAAGGGTTGGGGGGGGGGGAGAAAAAGAGGGAGTGGGAAATGAAGTGCTAGAGGGAAAGGACGAATGGAATTACCGCCGCAGAGAGAGAGAGAGGGTAAAAAAGGGAAGTCAGAGAGGTGTCCGGGAGGAGAGAGAGGGAGTGGTTTGCTTTGGAGAGACAGAAAGAGAAAGGTTGGAGAGAAAAGGGCGCGACGACTTTACAAAAAAAAGACGGCGTACAAAAAAGAGCGGATAGATCTTTATACACACACACATATACATACATACATGCATGCATGCATACATACATACATACATACATACACACATACATACCTACATACACACATACATACCTACATACATACATACATACGTACGTACATACATACATACACACACACACATATATATATACATACATACCTACATACATACATACATACATACATACCTACATACATACATACATACCTACATACATACATACATACATACATACATACACATATATATCATCCACCATTTCTTTCTCTTTGCCTCTCTCAAATACCCCCTTATCCATCACCTAGGCCCAAAGACCATTTCTCTCACCCTCCTACGCTATACCTCACTCTCCATCTCTCTCTCTTTCCATTGCTCTCCACTGAAAAGAAACATCCGAAAGGGTTCTAGTATTCCCTTTGGAGAGAGAGAGAGGAAAAGAGAAGAGAGAATAAAAAGAAGGAAAAATAAAACGGAAAGTGAGAGGGAGATTGGGAGTTGGAGGGTGAGAGAGAGAGAGAAGGGGAGAGAGGGAGGAAGGAGAGATATGGGAGGTGGGAGAGGGAGGGGAAAGTAGGGGGTGAGAAAGGAAGGAGGGGGAGAGAGGGGGGAAGGAGAGGAGGAAGAGAAGGAGGAAGGGGGAGGGAATGAGAGGAAAGAGAGAACTGGAGAGGAAGGGAGAGGGTGGAAGGTAATAGAGAGAGAGGGAAAAGAGAGCGGAGGAAGGAGAGAGATGAAGAGAACCTCAGAGAAAGGGATAAAGAGAGGAAATAATGACGAAAGGAGAAAGAAAATGGATAGGAGAGGGAGATAAGAAAGAGGGAGGGTGGAGAGAATAAAGAGAGACAGACAGATAAATGACATTATTAAGGGCGAAACTGAGACTATATTACATTTAACCCTACGTTACTAAAGGAGAATTAAAAAAAAATAATGATCATATACGTACAACTACACACAATTTTACAGAAAAGAACCGGAAAGTAAACAAACAGAAGGACATACAAGCAAAATATCTCACTGCAAATTCGGAAAACTCAAAAAAAAAGACGAAGTACTCGTATTTGGGTTAAAAATCTAGAAAAGAGAGAGGGAGGGGAGGAGAAAGGAGAGAAGATGGAGATAAAGAGGAAGGGAGAGGTGAAAGGTAAAGATACGGGGGGAAGACAGGAGAGACAGACAAACGACTTTATTTAGGGCGAAATTGAGACTACATAGTCCCTTCTTACGTTTAACCCTACGTTATGAATTACAATTGACAATAAAAATAATAACATAAACATACAAACAGAAAACAAATACCTGAAATTAAGCAAATGAAAAACGAATAATACAAGAAAAAACAAGGAGAGAGGGGAGGAGAAAGGGAGAGAGGAAGAAAGTGATGATGAGATGGAAGAGATAGGGAGAATAAAGAGAAAGAATAGTGAGGAGAGACATGAAGGGGATAGGGATAGAGGGGAAGGGAGGGGAGGGGGAGGGAGGCAAGAGGTGAAAGAAGTGGCTGGTAAGTGGGAGGTGACCGCAGGTCATCTACAGAGAGGGAATGACCGCCGCCACGTCTCCAGGGACGGTCGCTCGGTTTCCCCCCGAGGTGACTGATTGTCACGTGTCAAGTTGGTAATAAGTTTCTGCAGCGAGCACTCACAGCCGGAGAGAAGAGGTTTCCTTGAAAGATGTATTAAGCGTTGAAAATTGAATCTTCTTTTTTTCTCTTTCACTCTCTCTTCCTCTCCCCCCCCCTTCTTCGGGGTCCTGCATTACTTAAATATTACCGCAGTTAGCATTTTCATGAAGGCGGTCACCTCGAATGGCTCTTACATTTCAACTTTTCGCCGGTGATATCATTCAGAATTTATGAATCGGCGGCAGTAATTTTTACTTTCTCATACGAAGTATCGAGAAAGTATTGCTTTCGCGAAAAAATTCGACCTCGAGATTTTTACGGAAATGAACGTTTTAGGTGTCGCTGAATCCGAAAAAGTGGTTTTCGCAATGCCGTCTGTCTGTTACTGGCTCTGGAGCCTAGACGGTAGAGCGAAAATGAATGAAATCTCGTACTTAGGCATTTCATCATACTGAGCAGAGTATACATAGAAATGGTTGACATTGCTCAATAATTAAGAGTAGTTTATTCTACGCATTTTTAACAACAATCCAATTTTCTCAAAAACGGCTCTTAATGATTTTGATCAAATTTCGTACAGTTACTTGAGTTTAAGTCTTCAATAATACTGCACAGTTTATATTTCTCAAAATATTAATATAAGACTAGTTTATTCTACGCAACTTTAACAACAATTTCATTTTCTAAAAAACGGCTCCAACGATTTTGATCAAATTTCGTACAGTTACTTGAGTATACATCTACAATAATACTACGCATTTCATTTTTCCCAATGAATGAATATAAGGCTAGTTTATTCTTGGGCAACTTGAACAAAAATTGGATTCATTTTCTAAAGATAACTAAACGACGCATTAGTATATGAGAAGTTTATACAATATATGCTGTACCGATTTTTTTTAACTCGAGCACTTCGTGACACTGAACGATATTTATAGGAAGTTACAATTTTTTTTAATGATGGCCACAACCGGACAGCCATGAGTTTAACAATTAAAAAGGACACAACGTAACATAAAAGGAAAATAGAAAATTATAAAAAACAATATATTTTGTGTTTACCTCTCTAATCTTGACAAATAAATGTATTTTTAAAAACATTATAATTACGACTCAACAAAATCCTCAATTTCCTTAAGTTATTCTTAAACCGTATTATCGACTGGGTTTGACTCCCAGCGAGTGCAACAATGGGTTATGTGGCCCTCGAGTCGAAAAGTTTGGGCGCTACTACGTTAAAATACTGTTCGTGAGACTTCACCGCAGTGATTTTATAAAATTATATTTTAAAAAAAGTTGGCGCCCGAAATGCGTAAATAGTGTAAGATAAGAAAGTGCCACATTGAGGAATCCTGAAAAATAAAATACGGGAAGAAATTTCAGCGGGGAATGTTTTAGGAATTTCAACTCTAATGAAATTAATACAAAACCTTCTTTAAATTCATAATTTTTACAAATAACTTCGTCATGAAATATCTCGGGCTTTAAATTACTTTAGACATCGAGAAACACAGGATAACCTTAGGATACAAATTAAAATTTCTGATAAACAAGCGGAACTGTGAAATTATTATAGTGTGTAGAGACGGTTTAACAATTATTTTTTACTTCAAGGAAATTCTACACGTATCTTAATAGTCTCAAATACATTCAAACAAGTTAGGAAAGTGTACAATGTATCACAAATGGGCGCGTTTCGTGCAATGGAGTATTAGAAAGAAATTATATACCTGTACGCAGGGGCGGATTGGGAGCAAAAATAGGCCCGGGCAAATACTCGAATATCGGCCCACCTAACAACTAATATAATGTTGCGGCCCCCCTAGGAGGCCACGGCTCATAGTTTGAGAAACACTACTTTGGAATACGGAAAAGCAACCGCTCCTGGCCAAGGCATCAACCACTCAAACAGCCCCGGCCCAGGAGCAGCATCGGCCCACCGGGATTTTGCCTGGTGCCTCGGCGGCCCAATCCGCCCCTGCCTGTACGTAAGGGAAATAGCGTTTTAAAGTTCTTTTCTTCATCATAAATAATCCATTTTCTTCCTATTTAAAAATACTGCATGCACACGTAAGTAAATTAAACGTTTGTTTGTGAGACTGTTTATGTTAGCAACAATAAAGAAGTAACCATGCAAGAAGTTTTCCAAGTTCAACTCGATTTAAGACGTTTTTGTTTGATTTTTTCGATAACGGCTACTTATACGATAAAAATGTATAGGCAAGGAAATACTCTTCTTTACCAGTTCTACAACTTTTATTTGAAAAATATTTTGATATGAGCAATACTTGACGAGAAATGACGAAAATTTCATTTTTTGTCACCAGTAAAGTGGTACCCCTGATTGGCGTACGAGATTCATTTTTGCGATTTTCTTCTTATATTTGATTGTAAGTCCTCAATATCAAATTTCATGAAAATCCGTTGAGTAGAAGCCGAGAACGAACATGCGGACGGACGGACCGACCGACGATAATAGGCGCTCACGCTGTAAGCGAAACGCGCCTAATAAGAAAATCTCCTTAACCGTACGAGGTTAAGGAGTTTATCTTTTTTGAAATACCTATCTCGCTGTAGTCTCCAACTCTTCATTATTCTCAAATAAGTTCAGGGCGCCGCACGTCGACAGCCATCGTATAAATAGTAAACCGCAACGAGATGTGAGAGGATCCACCATTTGTCCCACGTTTAAGAAGTTACTTAGGCAAAAATCACACCAGTAGCGTTGCGATGGATACATCTCGGAGCAAGCAGGAAACAGTCCGGTGGATACATGCACCTACGAAACGCAGAGATATTTATAAAAGCCGCACCTTTACATAACGTGCTTTAGCGGACACTGCTTCTCATTATGGCGCGAGCTGATGTAACGGAATTTGAGGTTCATTAATTCCGTCAGTGAAAAATCACCCGCTTCTCGATTTCCTTCAGGCAGTTGTTTCTAGCACGGGGTGGGAAAGTTGAACGGGGATTATTAACCCCCGCCGCGTGCGTTGCCACGCAATATCGGAAAGGATTACCTTAGTAAAAGATTCAATTAAGCCTTTACAACGTCAAAGCCTTGATTGCGACAAGTACTTCCTGCGTAGTGAAAGTAATCCTGAGCGAATTTCGAGCTAGGATCTCATTTTGCGAAAGCGACGCATTCGGTCTCGATAAAGGTCAAATACACGCCGGGATCATTGTATTTAATTTACATTATAATTTTTTGCGCCTCTTTCTAAAAATTCGCTAATGTCTGTCTTTCCGTGTAAAGAATAACTCAAACATGGCGTAAGGTACAAAATCCAAAATTCCAATATATATATACAGGGCCGTGCCGATGGGTGAGGCGGCAAGGCAACCGCCTCAGGCGCCTCTCGAGGGGGGACGCCAAAATTTGATAAAAATGAAAACCTATCAAAATAAATTCATAAGGCCAGCGTGGCCAAGGGACGCCATATTATATCTCGCCTCAGGCGGCAAAATGTCTGAGCACGGCCCTGTATGTATATATATATTATATATATATATAAATAATATATATATATATAATATATATATATTATATATATTATTTATATATATATATATATATTATATATATATATATATAGAACTCTACATTAGGGCTATAAATGGTATAATATTGGTCTATCTAGAATCATTTGCTGGGGAGTAATAGGAAAAATATCGATAAATAGCACAGGCTGCAATATATGTAAACAGCCGACAACGCATAGCACTTGCGACTCTTGACTCCGCTGGAAAGATAGCAGTCTGCGTGTAAAAAGCGCCTTATGTAGTTTTATCCGCAATTCTTCCTTCACTTGTCTGTAAGTACGATGCAGAACGCATTATGTTTCAATGTATCTAAAACACACTGCACAAAAAAAATAAAAAAATCGTAGGTAGAATTTGCCCAAGTTCGGGCCTTATATTACATGAAAGAGCAAACGTTGCCATATAAGTACAAATGGAAAACAATGAAACACCATTAGTTTCATAAAAAATAAGAAACTCGCCACACAATCGGACTAGAACTGGAATCCAGGAAATTTAAATTTAAAGATCGGTACAATATACATTGCACAAACTTTCCCATTTACTAATGCTTCGTTTAGTTATATTTTAAGAAATACGAACTATGTATAATCATTATAAAAATAAACAAACAATTATACGAAACTTGATGAAAATTCATTTTCGCTCTACCGTTTAGGCTCTCGAGTAGCGAGCAGACAGACGGACGGCATTGCGAAAACCACTTTATCGGACTTGGGTAGTAAATCTAAAACGTATATTTCCATCAAAATCTCGAGATCGATTTTTTTCGCGATTGCAATACTTCCTTAATACACTTCGTATATGAGAGAGTAAAAAACGAAACGACGAAGAATATCGTCATCAAACAGATTTGGAATTATTAAAAAGTTCATTTTTACGGCACGGAAAATATTTTCGACATTTCGAAGATCAAGACGGTCACTAATCAAACGCGGATCCACCGTGCCGAGTCCGCATCTCTCCTACGAAACAGGTTTGCTGAAGGAAGGGGAAAAACATCCTTCAGCTGTCAACAAATAAAAGTTTCTATAGTCAACGACCGCCGAGAAACCGGAGTTTTGAAAGGCAAAACGATCACGCAGAACAAAAACATTTTTCTTTCACGAGCGAACCTACACATCTCAAAAATGGAAGAATAAAGGAAAGAAAAGCTTTTTTCTCTTTCGAAAGATATCTAACAAAAAAAAGCTCGCTGAGTACGCGGCTCTCCAACACCTTGTTGCCACCTTTATTATTACCTTTCCTTTTTTAAACCATATATATATATATATGTGTGTGTGTGTATGTGTATATGTATATATATGTATGTGTATATATATATATATATATATATATATATATAATAACGGTAGCAACAAGGTGTTGGAGGAAGCCCAGTGGACATTTACCTAGAATGAACCCCAGCGGCTCTTCATTCTAGGTAAGTGTCCACTGGGCTTCCTCCAACACCTTGTTGCTACCCTTATTATTACCTTTCCTTTTCCTTAAGTATTTATATATTTATATATATATATACGTGTGTGTGTGTGTGTATATACATACACATACATATATATAGTTACATATATACATATATATATATATGTATATATATGTACACACACACACACGTGTGTGTGTGTGTGTGTGTATATATATATATATAGTTACATATGTGTGTGTGTGTGTGTGTGTGTGTATATGCTTAAAGAAAAGGAAAGGTAATAATAATAGTAATAAACACCTTGTTGCTACCTTTATATTATGTGTGTGTGTAGATGTACATACATAAATATATACACACATACATACCTATACGTATTAAATGATCTTAATTTATTTGTCTCGCCTGCAGTAAAAACAATTGAAAAACACTTTAGAACAGGATTTCTCCCCCCTCCCACCTCGAGTCGAATCCGCACCAGAAACGCACATAACCGCTGTTTTTTTCACTTTCTCTTTATAAGTATGTACATAGAGAAAATAGCGTGATGGAGGAGAAAATCGATTTCGTGACGAACACATGCTCGTATGCCTCTGAGCCAGGAAGCGGTTTTTTTTGCAATTTCGTGTGCCTGCCGTGTGTACGCGGATCTATGGATAAAACGGTTTTTAAAAAAATCTGATGATATATTTCGTATTCATATACAATCTCAACCGGAACAGAAGCTTTGTTGATATTCATATCATACTGTGTGACAACGGAGACAATATTGACGATCTTCAGTGAATTGTAATATTTTTGTTTATTTATCCTATTACTGAAATTTATTTTTGTTATTTTTCCGTTCATCGACTTATTTTATTTTCAAAATATTCCATTCAGTAACCATCTTCGTTTTTAGTGACATTCGGTTGCATTATGTTAATAATTTTTACGCATATTGTAGACAGTGGTGCAGGGGTGGGCAAACTTTTTACGGTGCATTATCAGATGAAAATACTTTGGCGGGCCACATTAGGGATCACGTCGGAAGTTATTTGAGAGAATATGAAAGCTCCTATTAGTGAAAATCAATGATTAACAAATTTTTAGCGCCAAAGCATCATTATATAAGGTTTGTTGGCCACAATTTATTCCATCAATTATGAAATTATTTGTTTAACATTTCACGGTTCGTTTTTGTAAAGGCGTCGCGGGCCACATAAGACGCACTCGCGGGCCTGATGTGGACCGCGGACCGTAGTTTGCCCACCCCTGCAGTAGTGGATAGAAAAGATATTATATAAGCGTGCAGTCTATGACCTAAAAATTTGTTAAAGTAATTACTTAAGCGTTCAGAATTGTGTTGCAACCTCATAAAAAACGTGTCTGACCGTATGGTAAATAGTATTTAATTTACACGTTCTTATAAGAAGATACAATAAAAGTATAATGTGAACCTAATAACATTATGTTTTATTCTTATTTAACCAAATCGAATCAAATAAAAGGTTTAAAAACTGCTTTTTAAAAAGATGAAAATGAAGGACTTTTAGCTAGGTTACGCCCGTTGGAGTGGAAGCTGACCAACGTCATCCTGCTAGCTAAGCATACGCGAAACAGCGAGAAAGAGGGAAGAACACAAGGAGCTAAGAACAGGAGCAAAAAAAGAAGACGGAGAAAGGGGAGGGGGAGAGAGAAAGAATTACAGGGGAAGAGAGAGAGGAAAAAAACAAAAAAAGAAGAAGAAAAGAAATAAGATAAAGCTACCGGTTCGGTTCAAAGCCCTTCATTAAAACGAAGGAGTCGAACAAGCTTGAGAAGAGGCGGAAAGGGCGATGGGATGGGAAGGAAAGGGGGAGGGAAGGACAGGAGGGGCGGCGTAGGTAGTAGGGTAGTGCGGACCACGGTAAGTTCTCTCTCAGCTATAGAGGGAGGAGTGAGCATTAAGGGGTGGCGTGGGAAACGTCAGAGATGCGTACGGGGGAAGGGTTGACAGCGGTATGAGGGAAGGAGAGAGAGAAAGAAGGAAGAAGAAGAAAAAAAGAAAGACCCCAACAAAAAAACTTGCCCCCGTCGGAGGCGGTGGCGGCAGTCATCAGCGAAGAGGAGGCTCTACCGTGAAGGAGGAGGAGGGAGGGGGAGAGGGAGACGGGCAATTAACTGCTTCCCAGATGAAGAGGACCCGGTAGGGTAGGATGAGAGAGAGAGAGAGAGCTACCACCCGCTATTTGTTCCCCCCTCCTCCACACTCTCACCCTCCTCACACACTCCCCATATGCTTTCTTCATCCACGACTCATCTCTTCATTCGATTCACGCTTTTAATTTCGGCTTTACAACTTTTTCTCTCTCCCTCTCCCCTCCGCCCCCGACCGACAGGTTGAACCTTTAAAAGGGGGTAAATTGATGTCAGCGGGTGACCTCAGATGAGTAGTGGGAGGGGGGGAGGAGGGGAATAGAGAGGGGGGATAAGGGGGGGGGGAAGTGAAGCGAGAGAGGTAATATATGTTTTTTCGACGTGCGGTTGGCTTGATCAAAAAGTTCACGTTTGCTCCAACGAAAGGTACGCTGGGGAATTTATGTTTTTCGGTTCGTTGCCAAATACATTCTATATATATAAAGATACATATATATATGTATGTATGTATGTATATATATACACACAGTGTGAGTGCGCACATAAATACATATAATTCGTGGTGTCGCCCGATGCCTATCCATTGGACCCGTTAGTTTATACGGGCGTTCATTGAGTGCCATTCGAATGTTTTTTTTTCTTGTTTTATTGCCTACCGCCTGTTTACCCGTTTTTCAATTCATTTGCGTCAGTTTATTTTAAACTTGAGACGTTATTATACATTCCATAAATTCTCGGAAGAAATAAAACCATTCGTCTCTCTTTCTTCTCGAAACGGATTACATACTATCGTAAATTTTTATGCTTACGGCGAAGTCGTTTTTAATTATGTTCTCTTGACCCGAGGAAAAAAAAAACTCAAAAGGGGAGTGATTTGTAGTTTATGATTGAAAACCCTTTAAACTTTAGCGTGCGCGCGGACATTCACCTGTAGATTAAATGTACATGCGTACATGTGTTTATCTGTTCGCAGTTACGGGAAAGTGCTTACGTAATATGTTATCTCATAAAAGAGAGTTTAATTTTACTTAAATGCTTTCAGAGGCAATTTTTCCGCTCCTTAGAAACTCTGTATGCATTTTAATGATAAGAACGAAATAAAATAATTAAAAAACGAAAGAAACGCAGCTGAAACTTTAGAGTTTAAAAAAATAATAATAACATCCACTAACGCTAGTGGAAAGCGCTGAACACTACTAAATGGAATACCGTTAAGAGAACCGCGGTTGATACTTTAAATTGTTTTATTATTTCGCAGAATTAAAGATGACAGACGTCGCATTTAGTTAGCAAGGTAAAGTAGAGTTTCCAGTCCGGGTAATTAAGAGGTAGATTCACAGAGGAAGCAATTCCACATAAAATCGTCGCTAAAAGGCTTAAAGCCAGCAAAGAAGCTAAAAGGTTTTATTTTAAACCATGCGAGTTGTGTAGTTTGAGCATAAATTTAAATAAATTAGAATAGTGAATTAGCATCTAGCCTGGGTACTTGGTAGGTTAAACACGTGTATTGTTGAAAATACAGTTTTATAGGCATAGAAGCCACCTGTATCGCCCATTTTATGTTGCCTGTAAATAAATGATTATTTTTAACATAACAGTGAACCTGGTTACTGAGTAACTAGCATAATTAATGGCAGAATTATCTTTTTTTAATAAGGGAAGTCTATGGCAGTAAAATATTTTAATGCCGATGACGTTGTACAGCAATGAAACCTGTCATTTTAAAAATAAAAATTTTCGTGAAATTACCAAGTGAATTTTTTAACTTTCGCACATACGAAGTACGTGGTTTTCGCAATGCCGTCTGTCTGTCTGTGGGTCTGTGTGTTCGCGGCTCTAGAGCCTAAATGGTACAGCGAAAATGAATGAAATCTCGTACATAGGCATTTTATCATACAGAATAGAATCTACGAAGAAATGGTTGACATTTCAGAATAATTAAAGGCAGTTTATTCTAGGCAATTTTAACAACAATTTGATTTTCTCAAATACGGCTCCAACGATTTTGATCAAATTTCGTACAGTTACTTGAGTTTACGTCTTCAATAATACGACATATTTCATATTTCTCAAAGAAAGATTATAAGGCTAGTTTATTCTTGAGCAACTTTAATAACAATTGATATTTTGAAAAAACGGCTCATAAGATTTTCATCAAATATCGTATAGTTGTTTATGTTGATGTTTATAACGATTCTACATAGTTCATATTATTCTTAAGATAAGTAAACGACGCATTAGTATATGAGAAAGTTTGTACAATGCATGTTGTACCGATTTTTTATTTCTATTTTAATGCTATTCTAATTTAAATTCAATCGAATCAAAAAACAAATATCGAATAACACTTGACAAATAACAACGGAGAACCGACCAGTTAGCATTTTAATCTTAAGAAAATATTGCAACAATCTGAATCCGAGCATTTACGAAGAGGGCGTCATCAGTGGTGATTAGATTCCAACACCACTACTGAGGTGCGCTCTTGTAGCCGAAATGCTCGACTGATTTTCCCCAACCTATTCTAATGGTTATCGGAGAGCTGGTCAAAACGATTTCAGTCACACGACGAGCCCGATAAATTCTCTTTGAATTCTCACAACCAATTTAAAATAAAAAGGAAGGCCTGTTTACATAACGAGAAAATACTTATCGGTTGAGAAACGCGTTTTTTTTTTAAACGCTGCTCCAAAATTTATTATTTCACAACTCTCTCAAAGTTCTATTTCCGAATGTTCCACGCCGAAATTTTTACGCGCATTTTTTTTTTCATTCCCAAGAGACGAGTCGGAAATATTGGACCGGAGACCTAAGAGGAGGGGGGGAGGGAAAAAAAGAATCTATTTATATCAACGACCCATAAAGAGCGCCACCATCAAAAAACGACGCTGACGGAGATGGAATGACCCGAGTCGGACTTTTCGAAAATGGGAAAAATTCTCCTCCCGATCACGGAACGTATCTTTCCTCCTATACCCATTTCCTCCCCCCCCCCTCGTGCTACCTCCCCCCCCTCCCACCACCCACACACACACACGTTCATTGGTTTTTTTTTCTTTCCAGTTAATCAAAGCGGTTGCAGCACCGCTGTGATCAAACTCCCGCGAAAGAGAGAGAGAGAAAAAGCTCGCCCTCTGCCTCGCAATTTCGCAAATTCCAATTAAGTGTCTCCCTTTCAATCAAGCGCATTAATAAATCACCTGACCGTGGTTTTATGCCAGGGAGGAATTCCACCCCCGCGGGCTCAGTACTGACACATGTTTATCTTTCAGAGAGAGAGAGAGAGAGGGCTTTTCATCCCTCTCTCTCTCTCTCTCCCTCTCTCACTGGAATGAATTGAAAACTTGTTAGGTCCACTTTCTAGCCAATCACGAACGTGAAAAACAAAGTTTTTAATTAAAAGTCACACCCTCGAACGCCCTACACGCGAGACGAGATATGCAAATATTTTTCCTTCGAAAAGTCAGGCTAGGAGAACTAATTGGTTCTCCTGGCGGTCTTTATTAATTTGATTACATTCGATAAAGTTTATTGGTTTTTCTCGGTCGCTTTCCAAAGTTGTCCGAATGAGGAAAATGTGTGTATATATATGAAGTTTAAAATGCCAGGAATTCATTGCTTCAGTTTTTAATCACGGCTACAGAAAATCTTTAACGTCAATGTGAAACGATTTCCACTTTAGAATATTTTAGTTATAGGATTCATTTATTCTCTTAATAGATGTACAATTTAGCGTCGGTAAAAGTCGAAGATTGTACTACTAATTGTGTTTTCACTGAACACGATAATCTTCAATTAAAATATCAAATTTAAACAATTTAATACAACGATATATTAGCAATAAAAATTATCAAACGAATATTGTCTTCTCTCTGACGACTAGTATGGAAGATGCTTCCGGAAAATTTGAATTTCACGCACAAATTTAATGGTATCAGATGACTGATCCACAAAGTTAACCGACTACGGTAATTAGTACATTGCCACCCAATCGCCAATCATTATAATCTTATAATCTCGATCGAGTTGGATTCCAGCCGAAAGGTGAGATTCGGCGTAATTTATTTTAAATAGTGTCTCAATATATTATCATAAAAAAGGCAAGATATGTAAAAGATTATATTTTGCAGTTGGCTTTCCAAGTTCTACGGGCATCCTGTTAGTGTGACATTTCTTTGAAAAATATTTTCGATGGACGCGAATTATTGGAACGCTGTCAGGTTTAAAAAACGATCCATATTAAAAAACTGCATCGCGAAAACCGCGTAATCATCCCATCAACGTTTTTCAGAGTCGGAAAAATTCAGTCGCGTTTTTCTTTCTTTTTTTTTAATTATCCGCCTCCCCCTCTATCTCTCTCTCGCAAACGAGCATTGCGCGCGCGCACGTACGCACGCACACACGAAATGACGTCTTTGATGCAATATTAACGACCGAGCCTTGACGGCCAAACGGCTACTAATTTATTAATTTGCCAAAAATATAATCCTTTTACGCATTGCGCAATTCCGTAAAAAACGGGTTTTCGGACTCGTTGGGAGACGGGGAGATACTTCGGGGAGGGGTACGTGCAGGTCCGCCATCTTTCTCTGCCAACGGCCCGTCATTTTGATAAGGAGCGCGCATTCATCAGCGCAGCGCGCGCTGCAAAAACAACGCAGCTACGACCACGACGCGGGAGAAAACTCGCGCGCGCGCGCTCCTAGGAATACATAAAAAAAAAGGAGGATCTGGCGTCCTCGAGCCACGGTTAGCCTCGCCTCGCCTTCCCGGCGCGTAGCAAAGAGGGGCAAGGATTTATTTTTCATCGATATATTTTTTTAAAACTTTTTATATTCAAGTTCGGTATTTAGAGAAAGTATACGTGTTGGCGAAAATTTTCGATGTCGTTTTTTTAAAACCTTGAAGGACCTTTCAGATGCTATTGCGTCCGAAATAGTGGGTCACATGCCATCCTCTGTTCTCTGCTCTGTAGCATAAATGCTATACGTTGATATTTCAATCTACGTGTGCGATAAAAAAAGTTATGGTTACGCGGCAGTATATTATGAAGACGTTGGTATTAAAAACTTTTCCACTTCAGTCATTTACTTCGTCGGGCGCAAGAAAATGAAGAAGAGAAAAAAGATAAAGTAAATACGATACTGTAGAATACCTATATGGAATCTGAAATATTTTGAATTGAACCCAAGAGATAACCTAAGAAAATTTCGTAGTTGATGAAGTGCCTGGTTCAACTAAATGGGTACATATTTCATAAAGCAGTCATTCTCAGGATAATACCAATGTTTGGACGATTAAAAGCGTTTACTAAGTTCTACATTCGAAGTTCTATCTCTTCTTTTACTCGATTTACCTACGGTTTGATTATCCTAAGGTTCTACCTTTGTTTTTTTTTAAATATAATAGATCAGAGTGATTTTAGTGATTAAATGCAAGGAGCGGCTAGTAAACGTGTTTCTCTCTCTACCCTCTCCGAGAAAAATAAGCATGTTATGAAAGTGAACAGCGTATCACAAATGGGCGTTTCGTGCGATGGAGTATTAGAAAGAAATTATATACCTGTACGTATGGGAAATTGCGTCTTCATCATAAATAATCCATTTTCTTCCTATTTAATAATAGTGCATGCACACGTGATTAAATTAAAAGTTTGTTTGTGAGACTGTTTATGTTAGCAACAACGAATAAGTGAGCATGCAAGAAAATTTCAACTCGAATTAGGATATTATTGTTTGATTTTCTAAATAACGGCTACCTCTACGATAAAAATGTATAGGAAAAGAAATACTCTTCTTTACTATTTCTACAACTTTTATTTGAAAAATATTTTGATATGCGCAATTCTTGATGAGATATGACGAAAAGTTCATTTTTTGCCACCAGTAAAGTGGTACCCCTGATTGGCTTACGTGATTTATTTGCGCGATTTTCTTATTATTTTCGATAGCAAGTCCTTAATATCAAATTTCATGAAAATCCGTTCTGTAGAAGCCGAGAATGAACATGTGGACGGACGGACCGACGACAATAGGCGCTCACGCTGGAAGCGAAACGCGCCTAAAAATAAACAATACAACACAATATACATTGTACAAACTTTCTCACATACTAATGCGTCGTTTAGTTATCTTTTGAAAAATATGAACTATATAGAATCATTATAACCATCAACTTAAATAGCTATACGAAATTTGATGAAAATCGTATGAACCGTTTTTTCGAAAATCCAACAGTTATTAAAATTATCCAAGAATATACTAGCCTTATATTCATTCTTTGAGAAATATGAAATACGTAGTATTATTGCAGATGTAAATTCAAGTAATAGTATGAAATTTTATCAAAATCTTTGCAGCCGTTTTTGAGAAAATCAAATTATTGTTAAAGATGCCTAGAATAAACTAGCCTTATATTAATTTTTTGAGAAATATGAACTACTTGGTATTATTGAAGACGTAAATTCAAGTAACTGTACGAAATTTGATCAAAATAGTTAGAGTCGTTTTTGAGAAAATCATACTGTTGTTAAAATTGCTTAGAATAAACTGCCTTTAATTATTCTGCAATGTCAACCATTTATTCATAGCTTCTATTCTGTATGACAAAATGCACATGTACGAGATTTCATTAATTTTCGCTCTACCGTTCAGGCTCTAGAGCCGCTAACACAAAGACCCACAGACAGACAGACGGCATTGCGAAAATCACGTACTTCGTATGTGCGAAAGTTAAAAAATTTACTTGGTATTTTCACAAAAATTGCTTAGAATAAAATAACTTTAATTATTCTGCAATTTCAACAATTTATTCATAGCTTCTATTCTGCCTGAAAAAATGCCCATGTACGAGATTTCATTCATTTTCGCTCTACCGTTTAGGCTCTCGAGTCGCGAGCAGACAGACGGCATTGCGAAAACCACTTTTTCGGACTCAGGTACACCTAAAACGTATATTTCCATCAAAATCTCGAGGTCGAATTTTTTTGCGATTACAATACTTTCTCAATATACTTCTTATATGAGAAAGTAAAAATGATCCCTTATACCTAACCGGTACGCCATTACGATTCTCCCCGTTTCTACATTTCTTCTCGCCTGCAGAAATTTTCTCAATTACCGTAATGGACGTGCGTTTTATCACCTATCGTTCTGCTGTATTCTCGTTCATCCTTTCCCGGAACAACTAATTTCTCAAATGTCGTTGCGGAAAGGCTATGAGATCTATCATTTTGTTCCAACCCTTTCCCAACCCATACCAATACGCTCTGCAGATCTCAGCCGCAACAACCGTCAGTACGCATAAGTACGACCTTCTTCGAGTAGATTATGTCGCTAAGAATCACAACTTAGCCCATTTTTCGTTACAATTTTTGCGAATTCGCCAGCTATGTTTGTCGCGAAAAAAAAACAAGCAGGTAATCAAAACATGGAATAGAATAATTAATTAGGTACATATCTCCAATAGCCATAAAAAAGAAAACATCTTTATTATGAGCCCTATGGTTTATCAATGAAACCCTAAACCCGGAGTGCGTGTGATTGCGTGTGCGTTTGGTCACTGGCGTGGAGTAAATTCCTCTAAACCAGTGTGTATGTATATTCCTTTTTAAAAAATATTTTTATGGTTATTTGAGGGATCCTCCTTTCATAGCAATAAAAAAGTTATGAAAAAAAGACGCACGTTTCGGCTACAGTGCAGCCGTCCTCAGCGGCGATTCAACTAAATCAGATTTAAAAAAATATGCATGACGGAGTTTCAGTTGTTTTTGTTATGTGCTAGGTACTGGCGAGAGCTTTTGTGGATGGATGTCCGTTAATGGTGTTCGTGGAGTACTGAGCACGTGAATTTTTAAAGGTAGGTGAAATCCTTCGGAGAGGGAGGTTTAATTGCAAGGAGTGTTTGGCTTGGATTATCCCCTAGGGTTTTTCTAGGAAATCGGAACGTATTTAAAAAAACAACAAAAATACCAGCACACATGCTCTTTTTTTTACTTACTCATATACATATTATTGAGAAAGTATTGCAATCGCGAAAAAATTCGACCTCGAAATTTTTACGGAAATATACGTTTCAGGTGTCGCAGAATCCGAAAAAATGGTTTTCGCAATGCCGTCTGTCTGTCTGTTACTGGCTCTACAGCCTAAACGGTAGAGCGAAAATGAATGAAATCCCGTACTTAGGCATTTTATCATACAGAAGATATGAAGAAATGGTTGACATTCCTCAATAATTAAGGGAAGTTTATTCTACGCATTTTTAACAACAAATTGATTTTCTCAAAAACGGCTCTAACTATTTTGATCAAATTAAAAAAAAAAGAATACTCCCGGTGCATCACCACTGAAGATGGCCACCTTATAGCTATAAATTTTCTTCTTCTTTTCCTAGAATCATAGTAAGCTCAGCTTTATTTCAGTCCTAATCTCCCTCTAAATTAAAACAACTGCTTTTGTTCTTCAAAATTGGAAACTATATATATATATATATGTGTGTGTGTATGTATATATATATACATATATATAAGGTGGCCATCTTCAGTGGTGATGCACCGGGAGTATTCTTTTTTTTTAATTTGATCAAAATAGTTAAGAGCCGTTTTTGAGAAAATGAATTTGTTGTTATATATATATATATATATATATATATATATATATATATATATATATATATATATATATATATATATATATATATATAAATCCCCTCAGAAAAACTTCCTATCCTTCCCAGGTTTTTTTTTCTTCAATCGTATTTCTCCACCTAAGCTCCCCTTCTTTTCTCTATAGCACGAGGGCCTCTCCACCTTTAACGATTGATAGCTTCTCCAAACAGAAGGACTTCTTTTACCCTTTCCCCAGTTCCGTCTTCTCCTCTCTGAGCTCCTACATCCTTCTCTTTCCCAACCCTAATCCTCCTCCCCCTCCCCCCCCTTTCGACCGATTCCCGAAGCACTTCTTCCCTGCGGATATAGCGCATTCTGGTGTACGTCCGGAGCATTTTCTCACTTCCGACGTGGACGCGACACGGTCACAAAAAAAAACTCTCGTCTATCTTGTCCGCCGAATAAAAAAGCTCCAGGAAGCGACTATTTCTTCCTTCCTCCATCTATATCCCGCTTCATCTCCGCTCTGCGGGTTTTCTCATCACGCCCATCCCGTGCTCCCCTGCGTCTGAGAGAAAATTCATTAATTCTTCATCAAAACGAAGACGAGTATATACTCTTCCGAGGCAATCGCCGCCCGCATAAAGCTCCTTTTAACAAATAAACAACGAAAAATCACAATGGTTCGGTTATGACAAAAAATAAAGCGGATAAGACCAATATATATTTTAATATTTCATAAGGCTAGAAACTCCACCAGCTAGTTTTAGATTAACTACTGTATTTTAAAAAATTCGATAAAAGCTTAGTGGACATGTTACATTCACGAACAACGAAAAAATAAATAAAAAAGAATGAGAGTGATTATGACTAATACAGCATGGTTTGAATCAAATTCATCTCTTAATTGCACATTGCGGTCGCAATTTTTAGAGGTTTACGTAAAAAATAACTTGCACAATTATGTTTTATGTATTTCATTCAAAATTCATCATTAAAATGTTTTTTTATAATCGGACAATAGCAGAATTCAATCATTCCTCACATAAGATGGCGAGCTGAAAAGTAATGCCTACTAATTTTTAGCTTGGAAATGGGAATAGATATTTCATTGAAACCAAAAGAGGTAACATTCTTGAACTACATTTTATAACTATACAAAGTTATTTCTCGACATAACCCCCTCTGCGGTCTACACACTTCCTCCAACGTTCAGGCAGTTTTAGAAGTCCGTCCCGACAGAACTGTGCATCTTGACGACGGAACCACAGTTTCACCGCCGCCTTGACTGCATCATCTGTCATGAAATTACGTCCTCTCAGATGTTCCTTAAGTTTTGAGAAGAGATGAAAATCAGACGGTGCCAAGTCTGGGCTGTATGGCGGTTGATCCAAGACAGTGAAACCAAGGCGGCGAATCTCTGCAGTTGTCCTCGCACTTGCGTGCGGCCGCGCATTGTCGTGTTGGAGGAGAGGCTGCTGCATGTCAGGACGAACTCTTCGACATCGTGCTTTTAACCTTATTATATAGTGTTTGAACATATCGCTCAGAGTTGATTGTTGTGCCAGTTGGCATAAATTCCGAATGCACAACTGCCGTCCCAAAAAACTGCGAGCATGACTATTCCGGCAGACGGTGCAGTCTTGAATTTTTTCCTCTCCATAGACAGTCTTCATTCGCCGATGAATGTAGATCGGAGGAACATTCTCTGCAGTCAGAAACTCAATCACTGCACGGTGTTTCAAACGCACCGACATACTCTTGTTACACTCCGCACGAGCACAACTCAGAGACCTCTAGTGGCAGACTTACGAAATATCACTCTGCGACGCGGGAAAGTACAACAGTTTGAACGCAGTTCAGTTTGTACTGATATATGAGCTTATTTTAGATTTAAAAAAATAGGAGGCATTACTTTTCAGCCCGTCCTCGTATAACTAGCTTCAAAATAAAAAATCACATTGAAACGATTTCAAAACGAAGAACGATTCTACGCATCGTTTTATATAATCGAGCGAGTGAAAGAAAAAATAATAATAAATGGGTATCAACTGGGACAAGGCCCTCTGCTTCAGCTATGAAAGGAAAATGGTTCTTTATTGGACTCGAAACAAATGGACACAGGTAGATTGGTTTGAGAGGGAAAGAGAGAGGAAGAGAGAGAGGGATAAAAGGAGGTAGCGGGAAAGGGAAGAATGAGCAAGAGAATGGGTGGAGAGAAAGAAAAGGTGTGAGATTAAAGTGAGATGCAGGAAATATGAGGGTAAGAAGGAGAAAGAAAAGTATTACGTGAAAATAGGAAAAAAACCGGTACAACATACATTGTACAAACTTTCTCATATACTAATGCGCCGTTTAGTTATATTTAGAAAATGAAAATCGTATGAGCCAGTTTTTAGAAAATCCATTTTTTTTCAAGTTGCCCAAGAACAAACTAGCCTTATATTCATTTTTACTTTCTCCATACGTAGTAATGAGAAAGTATGTCTGTGTGTGCGTATGTGATTGTGGGCGCTCTAACTCAAAAAGTACTTGCCAGATCGTTACCAAACTTCATATATAACACTTAAGCATGAGCATAAAGAACTGATTAGTTTTTGGACATTAACGGTCGAGGTTTATTCGAAACCCATTTCGGTTTTTGCGATATTTCTCCGTTAAAACATCATTATTGTATATACAATTCTATATAAAGGTTATAGCAGGGGCGGATCCAGAAACTTCTCAGGGGAGAGGGAGGGGGGGGGGGGGGGGGGGGTGAGGGGGACGAGCGCTCCTCTACCTAGCGAATCCGCCCCTGAAAACGGCCCTATATTTTGAAAACCCCTACCCTCTCTTTCCCTCGCTATACAGACCTAATCTGCGTCGTATAATTGAGGATTTTTGCGCGGAATGAATTTAAGAAAGCACCCTGCGGAGTGAAATGGGGTTATCTAAGGAGGGGGCGATGACCCCCCCCCCCCCCCGTGGCTCTGTCCCTGGGTTATAGAGAATGTAATTTCCTACAACTTTCATTTGAAACAATTTTCCATAGCAGTTGCTGTTTAGGAATTATTTATAAATAATCGGTTTTTTCGGTTTCCGTCAAATATATCCTTAAAAAAGTCGTTACTGCTAATCTTCGAGAGGACCAAAGTTGTAGAGAATAATATTTCTTCCAAGTTTTGTTTGAAACAAATTTTCGTGGAAATATCCATTTCGGAGATATTTTGCTTTTTCTTAATTTGCAGTACACAGCGCCAGCACCATGTTCGAAATCCACATTCAAAATATACGTAATTTACGGCAATAAGGACGACTGTATACCTTTTCGATACGAAATGATAATTTTGCCTTATAATGCTATTCATAAAAAGAATTTAAATACCTATACCCCAAATATGGAGAAAGTCATGTGTTGGCCACATCAGATTTTTTGAGAAATATGAAATATGTAGTACAGTATTATTGAAGACGTAAATTCAAGTACCTGAAAGAAATTTGAACAAAATCGTTGGAGCCGCTTTTGAGAAAATCAAATTCTTGTTAAAAATGCGTAGAATAAACTTCCCTTAATTATTGAGCTATGTCAACCATTACTTCATATCTTCTACTCTGTATGATAAAATGCCTAAATACGGGATTTCATTCATTTTCGCTCTACCGTTTAGGCTCTAGAGGCAGTGACAGAAAGACGGTATTGCGAAAACATTTTTTTCGGATTCTGCGACACCTAAAACGTATATTTCCGTAAAAAAAACTCGTGGTCGAATTTTTTCGCGATTACAATACTTTCTCAATATACTTCGTACACGAGTAAGTAAAAATGATGGTATGGACAAGGTAGAAAGAAGGAATGGTATAATTCGAATTATATCGTGCCATATTGAGACTAATATAGGTAATTCAATGGAAGACTATATGAACTAGGAGATAGCAGAACGATATAGCTATAGAAAATATTACAAATATGATACTCTATGTATATGATTTAAAATACGTATTAAACAGAGCAAAATCTTTTGAGTCTAAATACAACTACATTCAGGCTCATCTATGTAAGATGCGGCTCCTCCATATTATTCTAAATCATCTGTGATGCTTTAGGAACAATTTCAGAGTATTAATAATAAAGAAATAATAAAGGAGCAGAGAAAGAGAGAAAGAAAGAAATGTAAAATGTCGGAAAAGTGCGAGAGAAGGAGAGAGGGGGGAGAAAAAGTGGGAGAGAGAAGGGGGTAGAGGGAGAAACGGCTAGAAAAGGCTTAAAAAGAGTTGCGAACGGAGAAAGGGATGACATAAGGAGAAAGAAAAGAGCCAGAGGAAGGTAAAAGTAAGAGAGAGAGACGGATGGATTAAATAGTGAGGAATGAGTAGAGAAAGACAGACAGACAGACAAACGACTTTATTTAGGGCGAAACTGAGAGAGAAATACAGATGGGAGGGAGATTTGGGGGAGGCATTTTTTGGAAAAGAGCGTTCGATATACCGTATTAACCCGAATATAAGGCGAGGTTTTTTTCAAAAACCGTCTTTCAGGAAACTGGGAGTCGCCTTATATTCGGGTCATTAAGTATGAAGAAGTTACTTTTTTTTTTATTTTCTCATTGGAGAAATAAGGAGTCGCCTTATATTCGGGCTATAACGGTATGTGGGGCAAGAGGTGATCTTGGGCTGAGGAAGATAGGTGGGAGGTGGACCGATTCCATCCGGAGGTTGCAGCACAAGAGGTGAACTAGATGAGAATCAAGGGGAAAGAGGATACTGTAAGCTCAAAGGGGCAGTGGGGTGGTGGTGAGGCGGAATACGGAGGCGCGGGAAGGGTGGGTGGGCGGTAGGAGATTGGGAGACCACACAAACCTATCGTCTATTTCTATCTCCCGTCCTCTCTCATAGTTTTTTTATTATTTATTTTCCAGACCCAACACCCATTTTTCCTCCCGTCGGAAGAAGGGCATCTGCCATGATGACTGCACCCGTGCGGGAGTGAGCTCCTCCCTTCCGAAGGAATGACATTCTTTGGGAGAGGAGAGATTCCTCCTCTCCCTCTCTTCGTCTCACACTTATTTTTACTTTCTCATTTACGAAGTATATTGAGAAAGCATTGTTATCGCTAAAAAAAATCGACCTCGAGATTTTGATGGAAATACACGTTTTAGTCCAAAAAGTGGTTTTCGCCATGCCGTCTGTCTGTTATTGGCTCTACAGCCTAAACGGTAGGGAAAAAATGAATGAAATCTGGTACTTGGGCATTTCGTCATACAGAGTAGAATCTACGAAGAAATGGCTGAGATTGCTCAAAAATTAAGGGAAGTTTATTCTACGCATTTTTAACAACAATTTGATTTTCTCAAAAAAGTCTATAACGATTTTGATAAAATTTTGTACGGTTACTTGAGTTTTCGTCCTCAATAATACCAAATAGTCCACGTTTCTCAAAAATGAATATAAGGCTAGATAATTCTATGCAACTTTAACAACAATTTGATCTTCTTAAAAACGGCTCAGGCGATTTTGATCAAATTTCGTACAGCTAATTGAGTTTACGTCTAAAATAATACTACATATTTCATTTGTCTCAAAGAATGAATATAAGACTAGATTATCATGGGCAATTTTAATAACAATGGGATTTTCGAAAAACGGCTCATACGATTTCCATCAAATTTCGAATAGTTATTTAAGTTGATGTTTATAACGATTCCATATAGTTCATATTTTTCAAAAGATAACAAAACGACGCACTGAGAAAGTTTGTACAATGTATCTTGTACCGGTTTTTTTACTTCGATAGCATTTGGTTCCATTTTTTTCCTCCTTTTAATGCCCTCGTGAGAGTAAGGCCAGCGAGTGAAAATGAAAAAAAAAAGTCGAAATCGGAACACAGGTGGTTGTGGGGGAGGCTTATTTTTTTTTTGGCGAATCCAATTCTTTTGCTGCTTCAGGTGGAGATTTTCAATTTGCCAAATTACTCCTCTCAAAGTACTCGGCGGTCGCTCAATGTGCTCAGCTGCATATACGTATATAAATATACGGAAATTCTAATTTTTATTCTTATAATTATTGAATAGAATCTTTTACGCTACGGTAAATTTCGTTTCTCTTTTAATATATATATATATAGTAATAGTATTACGTAACAGTAATAAAAAACCTATCATTTTTATTTTTTAATGAACCCAATATTTTTTGGCTACGCTAAGTTATCTTCATTTTTATTACACACCTAAACATTCGGTACTGATGAGTGAGGAACACGCTCACTTGACATTTTTGCACTTTAAGCCATCTTAAACATTTCGCAGTTGACAAATAGCCTTTATATTGCTACATCTTTGAAAAAGGATAGGATATAATACAATGGCGGTACTTATGGTTTCAAAAAAGGATTTAAATTCTACGCACGTGTGTCAATTCTTAGTTCTCCTACATACAGAATTACGAAGGTAAAATACCTAATAAATATGTACTTAATACTCGTTATTTCCAAGGCCAACGACAGACACTGGAATTAATATTAACACCGTACGTGATATTTGGCAACCGCAATAATGATACCCATTAATGCGCAATACTGGAAAAAGACTCATTTCCAATGGGGAAAAAATATCCGACAACTCCAATTAGTCAAACCGCAATATAAAAAAAACACGGACAGAAACCAATAACAAATATCCTGGAAGTTTCCGCGACTCTTTCTTTTCTAAATGATAAAGGACCAAACTTGGGATTGGATGGCGAGTCGAAAGAAACAGTTTCTCCCTTCGACATCTTAAGGATAACCTCTTCTAAGCCTCTCGAATGAAAAAAAAACAGAGACAAACCATAACACGTGACAAGTGACAGGAGAAATGAATTTATTAGCCCGCCGTTCCCGTGTATTCGACTCCGACGTATTTCACGTGGATGGCAGGTGCTGACGCAACGGATCGTGCTGTTACCTAGCGCTAACGACTTAATACCACCCTGAAAACTTGCCAGCAGATAGTTTCTCTCTCTCTCTTCCTCTATTACTCCTCTCTCTCTCTCTCTCTCTACCTCTCTTCGTCTCTGGCGCGGGTGGTAGTTAACGCATCACCCTTCGGGAAATGCCATCCGGGGAACCGCCCGCCGTGAAAACACACAACACCCCCTTTTGGGAAAGGGCGATTGGAAGGCAACTCTGAAAACGGCAGGATCTTCTCCGAACTACTTTTATATTAACTTCCGAGCGTCTATATATGTTTTTATTGGACGGCTTCCGTCGATGTTTACGGATCTCCTGAGGAAGAGAGAGAGAGAGGGAGACGAGGCAGCTGCTTAGCAACGGATATCCATTTACAAGCAAACACCGAGTATTTTTTTTACGTTTCTAGGGTTGAAAAACAAAGCGAGAAAATAGGGTCGAAAGTATCTCGGGTATCGATCAAGACATCTTATACATTTTACCTCGTTAAAAGAGGGTTAATTAAGTTAGGTTTGGCGGTTGAAAAGTTGTTAGCATAAAAATTTCAGCTGATATTTTTATAGATGAAGGCGAACGAATGCCTACGTGTAGTCATGTACATATATGTCCCTGTGTATTTGTATATAATGTACAACGATGATATTATCCTCGGCTATATTTGGCTTAATTTGATTTTAAATGCCGTGTAAACAATGATAATAAAATTACAAAACTGCCGAGTGACTGAAAACACAGTGCATCATAATGCAAGATGAAATTCAAGAAATAAACACTTGAAACCATAAAAAAATCGATGTTTAATGTCTTGAGCGACTCCGCTTGTTGCTGCAGTTTTTTTTAAAAGAAGAAGTAGGATAATGCCAGCTGTGCTATCAAATTATTATCGAAAATAGAACTTGAAGACAGATAAGACATAACAACATCTCACTTCCCGATGAAATTCTTATTGTTAGAATTAAATTCAAAAGTTAAAATAATTCGGCAGAATAAGCAAATGCCACCGAAATTGCAGCTAAAATAAATTAACAAACAATCATTATCTTACAAGAGCCAACAATCCAATGACCTGTAAATACAACTCCTGAAGAAATTATCTAACCTCGAATATATTTTAAGACAGGTAATGTCTTGCTAGTACTATCGCGGTTTCAAATCATTATTTCGATAAAATTTACTGGAAGATGGAAATCGCGAGGAGGACCTTTTCGTAATGCTTACTAATACATTTATTCAAGGAGAAATATCTAGATTAACAGATGAAAAGTCATAAACAATCGCAAATAACGTAAAGTATTTTCAGCGATACGAGTTTCTTTTGGAGACATGGTATACTCTATCCACGAATACCTAGAGGACAACCCCCATTCACTTCGGTATTCGTATTTACATATTAAAAGCCTCGTATTCTGATATTAAACGGAATGAACGGAAAGATAATGACAATAGAATATGTCGTGGGCGGAATAAAAAATACACTATATTTATAATCCGCGCAAGGGGCTTCTATGAATTATTCATCGGAAATACCACCATAAATCGTATATTCGTGCACGACGGAAAGCAATTCCAAAAGTGAAGCCGACGAAACGCTTGTCAACCCTACTCTCACGAAGAATTGGGCCAGGTCCTCTCACATATAGTAGGTATACAAGAGGTCCCATGGAAGACGCTTTCTGTGTGTGCCTATGAGAAATTAAAATAAATCAAAAAGTTTAAGTCCTTATTCCGCGAGAGACACACACACAAATACATACATACATACATATATATATATAGGTATACATAAGCACGTGCGCTTAAAAAGGCCATACCAACTCGCTATGCCCACAGAGTAGTCTTTATCTTCGACCTTTTTAATTATTTCGTTATTTTTCTAGGTCGTGACGGGCATCGTAACTAAGCAATGCCTCTGGCATCGATTTAATTGGATGTTTTTTAATGAACAGACGCTTCCGTTTACCGGATGAAGATACACACACACGCACATATTTATGGAAACAGGCACTTTATTCATGCCTGGAGGAATAACTCGTGTGAATAATTGAAATACATCCATTAGCTTCGTAGAAGACCGGCGACGCGTTGACAGAAGTCGTCCGATAGCTTATAGCTAGGATATAAATAAGACTCGATTATTTCGCTATATGCAAAGACGTTAGAGTTCCAGATATTCAATTTGCTCAATTAAAAGTTAACACGATGAAATCTTCGCCTTTAAAACAGCTATCACTAATGCAGCATGAGTTTTTTAGATATAAATTTGATTTTATGAAGCAGTTTAATAATACCTATATGCAACACTCCACACCTACTGACGTATGCCAGGCGTTCAAAACTTATCATCATCCCTTCAGCCTGGAAAGCTTGTATTCTCGTTAAACAACGTTTACCTTTCAATTTAGACAGTATCTTAAAATGGTAAGGGTTGGGGATTCTTTGAACTAGTGGTACTGAATCCAGTGGTAAGGCATGTTAAATATATCAGTGAAAAATGTTACAAAGTTACAGATATTAATTAAATTATTATTTTAATAGCTACATTTAGTATAACATAAGTTCTGAGTAAATTTAGTAAAAAAATGTTTAACTAGAACATCAATGGAATAAAAATTATTCAAGTTTAATGACGCTTAGGAACACAGGCTGATATCAACAACCTCAACCAGCGACCGAAAATTCGAGTAGTACACTTTCGTGTTGTAAATTTACAAGTGCATACCTAATACCGGCTATGGGCAATAGAGGTTTGGCCATATATTCCGCGGTTACTACAAAAACATTTTTTAAAAATAAAACAGTAAATTATCTAACAATAAAAACGTACTGATCGATGAAAAACAAAATATGATAGTAAGGAATGTTAAATCAAACTTACCGATTGTAAAAAAACAAAGTAAACCATGTTAAATATAGCATTAAAAACTTACTGACTGATACAAAGCTAAATAGAGCCTTTATATAGATCGACCGGCATCTTTCGGAATCAAAAACCGAGACAACACCGTAACCCTGAACACAGACCTCCTTTTTAAGCACCCATTTCGTCCTACTTCAAAAACGTTCGGAGCGCTATCGGGAACATCCTGACACACGCGTGCAGCGCACCGGACGCGAGCAGAAGAGCGCCGTAAAGAGCAGAAAACGGGGGAGTTAGTGGTGGAGGAGGATTAAAAGCGAAGACATCGGGACAGGATAACAGAAAGGGATGGTTTTTATCTCGAATCCTTTTTTTTTCTAGTAAAAAAAATAGAAAAATACCATGCCGAGGCAGGAAGCGAAGGATGACACGGGCTTGGAGGTAAAAAAAAAAAGAAAAGGAGGAGCGGCTTTTAAAACACCGGTAGGTTTTCGTAAAGGACAGGTGGAGGAGTAGGGGATGGAAAAGAGGAGGCTTTAAGGACAGGTCGGAATGAATCGTGACGTGGGAGGATTATAAAGGACGCCCCCCTCCCCCCACCCCTTTACAGCGGCATACAGGGTCTTCTTATAACGCGACGAGAGATACCACTTTGGATAAGCCGAAGAGGAGAGAGAGAGAGAGAGGTGACACCACCGGCCATTCAACGAAGCTTTCTGAACGAAAAAGGTACGCTACCGGACTTGGCAATTTCAAGAGGGAGGGTTAGAGGGTCGCGCCTCTTTCGTTTTCTTATTTTTTAACTCGCCATGCGTGTGTGCGCGCGCGAGTTATAAACAATGATTTGTATCTAAATCAAAAGAGGGGCTGGTTCGTCAACAGGCGCTCACGCGGTGGGTGGAGACGTGCGTGGCGTCCGGTGTGTGGTTTGGGGTGTGTGTGTGTGTGTGTGTGGAATGAGGTGGGGAGGGGAGAACACGTGGTACACTTAGACTCGGTATAAGTTTTTTTTTTTTAAAAGGACAATAAATCTCTTCCATGATGTGCCGTTTTAATTCATTACTCTGTGTGCGGTTGAATATTTTAAACGGCGCCATATTCGAGTCGTCTTACGAAGGACAAAGGGACCATAAAATCCTTAACGTAATAGAAACTGGTAAAAACCTATACTACGTCGCGGTAACCGGTAAAATTTCAAACTGTGACGTAAACGATGCCTGTTATGGTGCTGATTCTAGAATACAAGTAAGAAGATTATTTTTTTAAACCCGGCCAAGGTATCCAGCAAGGAGCATTAATGTTTATGCACCCCCCCTTTTCACATTTAATAATCTCTCCAAATAAATTTCTCAGACGTCATTTGCTGCCGCAACTACGGCTTGCAGTGAATCATTTTACGAATAATTTACCACCCATAGAGAATGATGATGATCCATCGCGGAATTTTTTTCCCGGAGGCACATCCCCCCCTCCCCGGATGTAATTCATATTCCGCCTAAGCGCAATAAATAAAGCGGAAAAAAAAAGGCAGCGCATTTGGACTGCGAGAGCGCTCCTGGCAATACGCGTAGAGAGAGAGAGAGAGATACGCACCCCCCTTTTAACTGTAGAATAGGGAGCCATGTCGGAGGGCAGGGCGTGGGCGGTTCTAAGAAGATGAAGGTAGTTGACATATCAATTGAAACGCGGACGGGATTCAGGTCAGTACGCCCCCTACGTCAGCCAGAGCCGTGTCCTACGCTCAGAAAGCTGGCACAGAAACGATTCCGCATATGGAAAATTCTGCGTGGATTTCGCGCGGGCATATTTCCATAGCGGCATGCGAGGAGACTCGATGCGTTGAAATGCGGCCGGTGCTTAAGACCCGTGTTTCATACATTTCCCGAACGAAAATACTACGAGACAGGGGGGCCACCAGTGCGCAAATCTCTCATTTTCCACCCTTTATAGGCGTTCTTTAGAAAAATGAAAAAACGCCTTATGGTTTGATAAATTTCCGTAGCCAATAAATATGGATGAATATACGGCATATTATAATATAATCCGCATTAATGTTAAAAATACTGTACGTATCTGACAATAAATCGGCCGCCCCCGTTGTTTTTTCCGCCCCTATGTGTCGCACACATCGCCTGTGCTACGAGGTGAAGTGCCGAAGAAGTACTCCAACATAAACATACTCCACAAAAAATAACGAACGATATACGTGTAAAAGCAAAACGGACTTTCTTTTCCAGCCCTTACACGGCAGAGTTGTTAACGTTAGGCAAAACCAGCATAAAATGTTTTACCACAAAAATCTATCGATAATTACGAATATTCATGATTCATGATAGCGTTTCGTATCCCAAGATAAAAATGTGATTGCATACTGTGTATCTATAACAAAAATAGCGATTACAGAATGTTTTAAAATAATAATTTGAAAATTATGAGTAGAAATTTTAAAAATCAACAGAATATTCGATCAGATTAAATAATTTACGATAAATTTAGAGAATTCCTTCCCAGAAAAGTAGAGAAAACGTCACAATCTACACTTATCCCCCATGTTGTATTTTACATGAACAGGTATGACCACGAAACAGAATTTCCTTGTAAAAGGCAAAATTAAGATATTTAAAAAAAAAAGAAGCTAGGGGAATTTTAACTCCATCAAATAAAACTTTTCAAAGACAAAATACCGACAGGTTTCAGTTTAAATAAATTTAAAAAATATATCAAATAAGGTTGATAAATGCTTCCGGAAGTAACAGCTAACGTTTTTTAATTTCTCCATATACCTACGTAGTATGAAGAAAGTATTGTTTTCATGAAAAAAATCAAATTAGATATTTCAACGGAAATACACGTTTTGAGGTCCTCTGAACACGTTTTGAGGTCCCCTGAACACGTTTTGACAATTTTCTCGATTATGTCTGTGTGTGTGTGTCCGTGTGTGAGACAAATATTGCGTGCGCTGTAACTCAAGAACTATTCCTCAAATCAGCATGAAATTCTATATTTGTGATTTTATATATACTCTTAAAATTTGAAAAGCTTTTGATAACAATCGGTCAGCCGGAAGTAGTGGTTTACTCCTGTCAAATTTTAGTTTTTCTTAAATATTTCGCTTAAAGCTGAATTTTTGTCAAAATATATGTATATAAAAGTTGTAGATATTATGTTTTTCTACCACTCTTGTTTGAAATAAATTTTCACATGAGGAATATTTCAAGAGATATTAAATTTTCTTCGAAATTGACGGAAGCTGGCGCGCATGGTAGTGACAGCAATTGAATCGCCAGCGCTATAGCGTGTAAGTTGAACTGTTCATATCGCCATATTTGTTCTAATTTAATTGACAGATTACGTATGGAGAAAGTCACGTGTTGGACACATCAATTTATTAACACTTGGATACGAATTTAAACAAAGGCCCAATTTTCCAATAAATACTATACAAAAGAAGTCACCGAATTACACTCAGGAAAATGTGTTACGTAGAGTTTAACCACGAATGAAATTTTAAGGGGAAAAAATCAAAACAGATTTACTCCAATTCTACAATTGATAAAAAAAATGTAATTTAACGTGGAACAAAATCTTCCGGCATTAAGAAAACGGATGAATTCATACGGCTGATCATTAACCACGCATGCGCAGTTTTGAAAATCACAAACACCCCAAGAGTCCACTCGGATGTCTCGCAAAAAAAACGACGCTAATTCTCCGAGGAAAATAACGGAAACTGCACTCGACTTGAGCACACCCTCTGGTGTAACTTTTCGCGAAACCCATTCCCTTCGTCGGCGCGTCGCCTCGGCGAATCGGCGCAACCCAGATCGTCTTTTGTCAACGGATTACTGGAAGAGAAAAAAATTACCTTCACGCAAGGTACCTTTTGTCATCTTTCCCATTGTTATCCTTCTACCGTGCGCGTTGCTGAGAAACGCGGAATTTTTTTTAATTAACGAAGCTCTTCCCGATTCGAGACTAAAAAAAATAAACCGTCCCGAAGCGCTCGAGGGTTCCGAAAAAAAAAATCCTTCCGTTGGCAAACGTTACCTCTTTCATAGCCTAAAAGCTCCCCGTAGGAAGAAGAACCAGATGCATAGCAGCAGAAACGGAATTACGGAGAAGCTTAGCGTCGCGAAAGCGCGGAAAAGACGCACTAGTGACTCGCTGGGAGAAAACTCGTAATTTCCTCCTCCTCCAATGAACATAAAAGCGAGCCAGGCTACGGAATTCCACCAATGCACTTTCAACCCGATGCAACGCTAAAACTACTCCAACACATCTTTTATAGTTCTAAGGATACACCCTTCCGAAGACTGATCCAGAAAATTTTAAGCTCGGTGGAATGAAAATCATCGAGGAGACGCAATTAATTAAACCTCGAAGGTTTGTTTAATGATTAATACGTCCTATTTCGCTGACGCAAAATAACGTTGTCACTAGAGGAACTCTCTCTCTCTCTCTCGAATAATGATCGAAAAGCAACTGTAAAAAACTCTTAATTTTATTCTGTTCGTAAAAGGAATGATTCTCGGTACGTTTTATCCTGAAATTCGCTAGACTAGAAGACGGCAGTTGATGCAATTCAACAAATACCGTAATTTTCCGTATATAACACGCATTTTTCACAAAAATCGACGAAAAGTTAGGATGCGTATTATACATGGTAACAAATGGATAAAACTTTTTCCAGTCAGTAAATAATTGATATTTTCGGACGCATTTTTAATAAAATCCATATATCTAATTGCATAACGATAACAATGCTTTCAAATATTTTTAACCAAAAATAATAATAATCAACTAAGTACTTCTAGCCGTCGTCACCATTAACGTCTCTGAATTCTTGATCAATGTCCTAAAATAGTTCGTCGGCAATTTTACGTTCACTTTCGTCGTCTGCGTAAATGGCGTCGACGAACGACGTCTTCATCCTCGCTAACCACCTCGGTGAAATCCTCATCCCATATGATTAGGCTGTCCAGACGTCCCGGTTTTATGTGAAGTGTCCCGGTGTCCCGAAAAATGTTTTCGGGACGCATAGTTGTCCTGGATTTTTGGGCTGCTGCCATTGTGTAAAGTAGTTGGTTCCAAAGATGGAATTATCAAAAGGAAAATTTAGCGCAGATACAAAGAGATAAGGAGGGCTTGTTTAGTGGCGTCTTATCATTACTACGATTTATCTTCACTAAATGTCTCCGGTGCGGTAGTTTAGAAAGTGGAATAAGTAATACGTAAGTGTGCGATTGGGGCAACGGCCTTCCCCCTTCCTTGGGCGACCCCATTGCCATCCACTAGGTACATTATTACATTCATTCCGCGCAGAATCTCTTGATTCAACATCGAGGATTAAGCCTGTATGATAAGGGAAAGAACGATTCTGTTAGGGGTAGGGATTTTCAAAATATAGGATCCTCAGCAAAGGTGAATTCAAGAGGGGAAGTTTCTGGATCCATCCCTGCCAGCGACATCGATGATATAGACGGCAGGATATGTTGCTCTTAGTTTTGTACTAGTATATCAATTTATAATTTACAAGTTGTAATGAGCTTAAGCTTCTGTTTAGAAGTATGTGAAAAAAACTGGCATCATGTCCCGGTTTTTTCTTCCACAGAACATAAAATGTCCCGGTTTTGCATCCTCGGTATCTACATATCATGTCGTCTTCAGAATCATCCATGGCGTTTGTGAGGCAACACTTTTAAAAGCCAAGTTTATATCGTAAACTCTCTCGTGTATATCTCGCTTGTCGGCAAGGCGATAACTGTCTCGATACCGCTAATAACCAGTCGTGAAAACATGGGCGCGTATTATAATCGAAATCACTTTTAGAGATGAATTTTCTGTTATGGTGCTCGATTGTGCCAGTAAGAAAAAAAACTATCTCGTTACCCCTCCCGTTAAAGGTGGCTTCTTTAGAAACAACGACGGGTGAACAGCCACTGATGAAGGCTACTTTGTAGCTTCAACGGTATTCTGGCAAACTCAAACTTATTATGGCTAAAGAAGATCGACTGGAGTACAAAAATACCGTGATTTGTTTCGTTTTTAAATTTCTGTGCTTTGACATAAATATTCATGGCGGGTGTTGTCTACAAACACTAATACATTTCTTCAAAATTAAAATAACGGTTTGCCAACGATTTCCACGTAACGGGACCAAAGATTTATTGAAACATATATTAAGCCAATGCTATTATGACAAATAATTTTTATTCGTCTGCACCTTATCAAGAATTCGATGCAGAAAAACGTTACGAAACTAAGTTTCCTTACAGGTTAACTACAAATATATTGATAAAATTACGTGAGAATTCTCATAAAAATTACAAAAAAAACAAAATAAATCACTATTATTATACGAATCGCTTGGAAAATGAAGAAAAGAAAATTTAATTACTTTTCCATTCGACTAATGCGACTGTAATGGAAATTAAAATCCGCCTAACTCCTACAGGTTCTCGAGCGCACAATCCATACCTGAATGCATTATGGGATAATGAAATAATGTATAAGGGCTAGGCGGAAAGGATTATACAAATAAACAACCTGCCCTTAAAAAGAACTAAAAACTTCACAAGAAAAAAATCCCTTGAGTCCCTCCAAACACGTGAAATCCTTCACACGCAAACGAAAACAACCAGCCTTTTCGAAAAAAATACGAATCTCCTGCGTTTGGGAGAAGAGGAAAAAAAATATCCCTTTGCTTATCTTCGTCCGTATTCATCTCCACGTATTCATGGAGGAGCTCACGCACGATTCAAAAAAAAAGTCTCGTATTGGTCCGTCCTCCAACCCCATTCGACCCGACAGAGGAGAGCCCTTAATTAAATTTGACTTGGGCGAGGTCCGTTTTAAGATTTTTCTCGTATAAAAGTTCAAACAGAACCGCAGCCTGAGGTCACTAACGTCCCTCCCTCTCTCTCACCCTCTCTCACCATCTCCCACACACCCACGACAGTGCCTCACACTTTTAACCCACACCCTGCTACCTTTATCCCCCCTCCCCATTTCACTCTTTCTTCCTCTTTTTTTTCTACAGTACTGCTCCGCTTGTTCTATCATTCTCGCGCCCTTCCTCCCTTTTTTTTCTCTCACTCGTCCTATCTCTCACTCCATCCCTTTCTGCCTCTCACTTCCTCTCTCCCTCGCCTTCCATATCCGCTCCCATATTTTCCTCCTTCCTCTCCATTCCCCCTCTTCTCTCCCTTCCTTCTCTCGCGTCCCATATTCTCTCCCACCTTGTCCTCCCTTTCAATTCCTCCCTCCCCTTCTCTCTCTCTCTCATTTCCCATATCCTCTCATCTTTTCCTTTTTTCCATTCCCCTCCCTCTTCCTCTCCATTCCTCATCTTCTCTCCTCCCTTCCTCTCTCTTTCTATTCCTCTCTCCCCATTTTCTCACTTTTTCACTCCCTTTGTCCGTTCCACTTTCCCTTCACCCTTCCTTCCTTCCTCACTTTCTCGAGTCCCATTTTACTATTTCCCCCTCTTTCATCCCCATTCAATCGCTCATTTCTCTCGCACACCCTCTCTTATTCCCTTACTCTTCCCTCCACTCTCTCCACCTCCCTGTTCCTCTCTCTACCTCCCCTCCGCTTCCCTCTCTCCCACCCACCTCCACCCAACTCTTCTTCCATTTTCTGTTCAAACACAAGAGCGCGGAGATAGAAAAGCGAGTCTAAAACCAACGGAATAACCTGGAACTGACTCTCTCCCACTCTCTCTATCTCTTTGCAGACAGTCACGTGGTTTCTCTTCTCTACCCAGTGTGTGTGAGTGCGTGAGAGAGAGAGTGCTGCTATCTACCCTTTACCATGGCGGAGAAGAGAAAAAAAATGGAATAAAACTTTGAAGGCGGATGTTTGCTTAGGAAAGGGATCATAAAGGAATTCTCACGGAGATTTCTGTGTGATATATAATAAAAGAGGACGGCGAGCGCGGCGTACTTGAATGGAACAGCGGGGAGGTTCATGTCGGAGACACATTATGCAAACATCGCACGCGTTCATGTACGGGTCACATACGGATGCATGAGTGTACCTGTGGTGTACATATGCATGTGTGAGTGTGACTGTATATTGCAAAGGCAGTTTCACCGTGAAAAATGTCCAAACCGCTATTAAAATGCGTTCGTATTAGACGAAAATCATAATCCTGATAATCAATATATTAAATCGGGAGCCGATTCAGGGATTGCGAGGCCGCTAGGCGACAGCGGTTTGCGGGTTCCACGAATAGCGATTTATGAAAGCATGCGGCTACATTTTATGGAGGAAAACAGGCTGTCAAATCCTTAATAATTTATTTACACATACTGTACATATATTTACAAAATATATGGTGCACTTCAGAGGTCGATGTAAAAAAATCTTTCAGGGGAACGTTTAAAAATTATTATATGCTCATTCATACTCGTCGTTTGAGATTGGCCTGCGTCCATTATCGTTTACGTTGATACTTTTTTCACTCAATAAGCTACTCAATAAGCTACTGACTCTGTTAGCACTAACGGTATCGCGGCTTTAGATTCGACGTCCCCAGAGGAGCGACACTAGCACAGGTGATCGCCTAAATATCGCCAGGCTATATATCCGCCTCTGTGTTAAATAAGTTATTCCTATTAGATTTGGTAAATTTATAAATTACTGTAGAATCGGTATATAGATTATTAACAGATTTGCAGTTTTGTTAACGTCACTCATATTTAACGTTCTAAATTTTAAAACCCTTTTAATCCCGTTGGCAATTCAGAAAAACCACCTGATATTCCTACGAAATCTTCCATTTCTTCAGACAACCCCCGAAAGAGACGGAAAATGATGGGATTATCCACACAAAAATGGATTTTCTGAGATGTTCACGGAGAGGAATAATTCTTTTTCGAGATGCCGTAAACAGCGAATATTTTTGTGAATTCGGTTAATTTCGATGTTAGAACTTTCGAAATAGAGAAATTTATATAAGTTAATCACATTTAATTAAGCCCACAAAAAATAAAATTTAGTACTCGGGCGTAATATACCACTTGAATAAGCGCAATTATTTCCGAGTCGAATTTTGTATAGGTAAATAACATTCAGCGAGGCTGAATCATCAAGCTAAAACATTTTTTTTACCGGCCTAACATAGGAATCATTACGGAAGGACATCAAAGGTGAACCAGAATAACATAACTTAATAATTTAAAAAATATACACATTTAGGAAAGTTAATGGCGCCACGGTCTCATTTATACGGTATACGAAGTTATGAAAATATCTTTTCCGAATTTAACATCGATACGAACTGCATTTTTCATTTCTACTCTCCGGAAAAAATCCTCAAATTCTCAGACATTGATTCGCCAAGACATACCGACGCCAGAAATTTAATTTCAACATTAGCGCGCCCTCCGGATAAGCGGAAGAACTGGTTTCGAAACCCGAGAAATACGCCATTTTCTCTCCGTCCAGCTTTCACGCATATATAGGCTTAAATAATTTACTTTTCATCCCGTAAATGTGTTGTGGCCCGAAAAGAATTGGGAAATTATACGAAGGCACTTATGACATTAAAAATCGGTTTTATTTGCCAAAAAAAACGACCGAATACGATAATATGAGAATAAGATTTTCCCGTATCCGATGATTTCCGTGGGAGTATATATATATATATATACTTATATATATATACTTATATACACACACACACACATATGAAGGGAAGACATTAGGGAGAGGAAAAAGGCAGAGAGAGAGAAGGGAAAGATAGGGATGAAAGAAAAATATAAGGTTGAAGAGAGCAAAGGAGCAAACAGGACGCAGCCTTACATTCTTTTGTTTGCACGCCTCGCCGTGTACACATTTCCTCCATCATTCCCATGGAAACCGCGCTCCTACGTTTCCCTCCTCCCACTCTCCCAAGATCCCATTCCTTCTCCCACCCTCATCCCGATTCTCCCTCTCATCTCTCTCATACTCACTCCTTTTCTACCTATACCTTAACCTTACGTGTTCTCTCTCTCTCCACCTTTCCTTCTGACATCTTTAAGCAAATCTCTCTCTATTTCCTACTTCCACCTCTCTCCCTTTCTCTCTCTCCCCTCCTCCATCTCTCTCTCTCTCTCCCTCCATCTCTCTCTCTCCCCCTCCATCTCTCCCTCCCCCTCCATCTCTCTCTCCCCCCCTCCATCTCTCTCTCCCTCAATCTCTCCCTCTCTCCCTCAATCTCTCTCTCTCCCTCCATCTCTCTCTCTCCCTCCATCTATCTCTCTCCTCTCTCTCTCTCCCCCTCCATCTCTCTCCTCCTCCATCTCTCTCCCCCCTCCATCTCTCTCTCCCTCCATTTCTCTCTCTCCCTCCATTTATCTCTCTCCCTCCATCTCTATCTCTCCCACTCCATCACTCTCTCTCTCTCTCTCTCCCTCCATCACTCTCTCTCTCCCCCTCTATCTCTACATATTCCTCTCTCTCTCTCTATCCTCACATGTCCCATATTCCTCCTACTTCTCCTTTCCTCTCTAATTCCCATTCCATATTCCCATGTTTTCCTACTCTCCACTTTCCTTATTCGTCTCCTCTACACCATCATATTCCTCCGCGTCTCTCTCTCTCTCTCTCTCCCTCCCTTCCCCCCTTCTTTACCTCCATCCTCCTCCCTTTTCTCCCTTCCTGGTTTTAAGCGTAAGAAGGGGGATTCACTAGCCTCGACCTCGCCCAAATAAAGTCACGCATCTGCCTATCCTTTTCTTCCGCCTTATCTCCCTACCACTCTATAATTTCCTCTTCCTCCTCCTTACATCCACTCTCTCCTTTCCCTCCCTCCTTCCTCTCCGTTCCATCTCCTTTCACCTCATATCTTCTCTCCCACCCCATGCCATCCGAGGAGGGGGACATTTCTCATCATACGCGAGATAGAAAGGTCGCAAGTCCTCCGACTAAGATCAACTTAACCTCTCCAAAAAATTCCCTCCTCCCATCTCCCCGTACGCAACCCATTTCTGGCCACGCAACTCCATCAAAGTCTCGCTTCAGAAGACGCATCCACCGCGAAGACGTGTACAGCGTCATATACGGATCCTCCCAACTTCTTCCTGTTCTCTCTTCCTCTCTCTCTCTCTCTCTCTCTCCTTTTTTCCCGCGCGTTTGATACTTTCGCACGGATTCGTCGCTGTTTTATTACCTCCCCTCCGCCTCCTCCCCCCTGCCCCTACCCCTCTTCGACCCTCAAAGGAAAGGGATGACGGGAAATTCGGAAAAAATAGGGGGATGATGTTCCCGAAAAACTTTTCGCGCAATAAAATCCTGCGTCGTGTCGTCTGTCGCCCAACTCCTCCCCAACCGAACCCTCTCATCCCCCTTTAGGTTCACTGAAAGGGAATCTCATATATATATATATATATTTTAAATCCTCTCTCCCCCCCCCCCTCCCTTTTGTACGCGATGAAGCGTTTTAGCCTTCCCCTTCGACGCATTAGTTAACCTTCGAGAAACGTATATATATATGTGTGTTTTTTCCCTTTGAAACTGAAAGAAATATTGGCGAAAAATGTAAAGTTTATGGTTTCCGCGCCGAATTTCCATCACCAATTCCCGACGATATCCCGAGATGTCGCGACGATCTCCCATTCGGTTTAGCGTTTGCAGCGAAGGAGATTTATTAAAAAGTGTTTTTTTTCCTTTCTTCGGCCACGGTCAACAAAATCCCCAAACGGAAAAAACGGCAAATACTATTCGAATTGGGGGGAATTCTGTGATTTATACCGTCGAACGATAACACTTTCGGGATAAGTTGCCTTTCCAGGAATTGTCGAATGTTCGATTTCTGGCAGGTATATATTGAAGTTGCAGGGTTAAATGTGCAGCTGCGGATGTATTTTATAAGACAAAATGAAGGGAAATGTGAGTTGAGAACAATGCTCTAGCATAAATGAATTTCAAATTTAATTACTCAGAAATGGACTGGTGTCACGAAAATAACTGCCTCGAAGAAGCGAATGCGGGAGAAACTATATATTTCGATGGTGATTAGATACGGAGGAATGCCCAACTCATTTACGAAGTCGAACGCTCTTTTAATAAAACAAAAGACTATTAAAAATCCTTCAAGAAATATAATCTCAATGCAAACAATTTCATATAACAGTACAAAAGGCTGATTATTCAGAAAAACAAACAAAAGACAATGTCATATCGACGATGAATCCGAATTTATCAAAACAAATTTAGTAAATAATCGCTTTATGTAAAACGACGCAAATATTCCGTAAACAAGAACGAAGAATATAATAATCGTCTAACCATTATCACTGATTCATCCTCTGCGGAATTTTCAATTTTGTATTACTGCGCTTAAAAATGTAAAATTATTCCACTATGCCGGAACATTATGCAGACAAACATGCAACACCAGCGCGTACTACTATCTTTGAAATGGCTAAAAGAAGGTTATGATGTCACCGTTTTACGATTCCTTGCCATAATCCCGCAAAAAGAACCATTGCGCCAACACAGAAAGGTCGTGGGAAACTGACTTTGAATTTTTTTGCTCTAAATTTAACGGATAAACAAAGAGGATGACGTCTTCCAAAGTTGACGCCAAAAATGTCATTGACCTATCGTTAAAACCTATAGCATAAGGATCTTTCCATTCACCATTCAGCGAGTTATTTTTTAATTTGACTGCTAACACGTGCAACGCAGAAACTGTCTGCAGTTCGCAAGGATCCTAGGAAATACGGAGCCAGTTCTCGTACGAAAATAACTTTCTAACTCAACCATAAAATTTCGAGCTGGTAAGGGACCAAGAGTTTTTTAAAATATACGATACATAATCATCTAGTGCTACTAATTTCCTTTGTGATTGATTTAACAATTTTGTTAACATTTCGTTCCATAGAAACAAACAAAATAAATCGGTACTTTTTTGTTTACATAACGACCCAGTTTCATTGTTATAACGTGCAGTATTCATCAAAGTTTGATTTAAATATTTTATTTAAATATAATATTTTATTTTGATTTGTTTAGAATAAAAGTAGTAATATTTCGTGATAATTGCTTTGTAATCCTCACTTTAATATATCGTTTGTATTATTACGCAAAGTCAACTTTATTCAGAAAGATTTCAAATCAATTTTTCTTCGATAAATTCTTCACTGTAATTTACATTTTTAAGCAAATGAAACCATTTGAAAGATAATATATAGGTAAGTTTAGTGTGTTACCAGTTTAAAATTTTGAAATAAATTGATTTGTTTTCGTTCAGATAGTTTTCAAAGAAATTATTCCGCTGATTGATTAATTAGTAAGCTCAATTTTTATTTCAACGTCTCCATATAAATAAGCTTTATTCATTTATAGCAATGGGTGGAAATGATGAGGCACAAGCAGATAGAAAACGAAGATTAGCTAGAGAAAGGAGGCAACGTTGGGTTGTAAGGCAAAGTCAGGAGACGTTAGAAAGAATCAGAAGAGAGAATGCTGCACGGAATGCATTGAACCGTTCAAATGCGAGTCAGCAAGCAACCGATGAACGACGAAGATTAAACAAAATTATTTAAAATAAATTATTGGTCTTTTGATAGAAAGGCAGTGAGAAGGGGAGGGAAGGAGGTAGGGTAGCGGCGAGAGGGGGGGGGGGAGTTAAGGGGAGGGGTAGGAAGGGAGAGAGAGACAACCAAAGAGACATTTCACAACACCTTTGTTTTCAAAGAAATGTCCAATTAATTATAAAAGATTTTTTTAAATGTGAAAACCGCCGTTTGCATAGCGCGTCATTCAAATGAAAAGGAGCATCAAAACAATTTCCGAGTTCAGGAAGGATTTTCATAGTGCGGAAGACTATAAAAGGAATCGGCTACCCAACTCTGTATATGCACTGTCCGAATTTATGCCCACTCAACACATTTTTATTTAACGTGTACCGTGCCTATAAACCAAATCCCTCCCCGTCATTTTTGACGGGCACTTATACTAGTATAACATAATCAATTTGTTCGTCTTTAGACGTAGTGAACGTTAATTTATGTAAATTAGTAATTTAGGGCGAGAAATTTTCACAACGCTAACTAATTTTCCCGATTACAAAAGAGGTATTAGAAACATTTAACAGAGATAATTATGTCTTTAAATCAATTCATACAGTTTATTATTCTAGATCTGAAAAAATGATCCACACCACATGCTGTGAAGTACTACTTCAATAGATTTCCTTCGTAAAAACTTAAAACACAATAAAGTCATATATTTTAAAAATTTCAAGAACCACATACCAGTTTTAAGCGGAATCTCTAATGAATGATGGGCGAGATATGCAGAATTTTCTAGTCCTAACAAAAAGAAATGTGTAAGTCGATGAATCATTTTTTTGTGCAACCATTAGTTACAATCTCCGACTGTAATAATTAATGCGCACTATTTCAGTGCTGCAAAAAAAGACAAGCCGAAATGACCTTTTATGAGACTAAGATGGGCGAAACAACGAACGGCGTAGGAGAAAGAAAATTACGTGTTTTAAAAAGGTGAAGATGTTACGCATCCGATAGGAACAATTTGTCAGGCACGCATTTATCATTCCCTCCATCGCCGGAAAATCCCGCAGCGCAAAGGATGAAGAAGAAAGGAGAGATAAGAATACGGGACCAGGCACGGAACCTTTTGGGACTACTCCTTAATTACTTAGTGCGGAAAAGGACTCGGGTCCTACCTGTGCGGTTGCCTTGGAAATCCCATTACGCCTCGCAGGTACCGACTTACTAAACACCCAGAGGTATCTCCGTGTCTTATTTTACAAAAGGAACCCAGAACGGAAAAAAAGCTAGGGAAGACGAGAGGACGAGATGAGAAAAAAAAAGCGAAACGAAACGGCGTAAAGGCGCAGACGTTTCCTCGCCCGAAAAGATAACGCTGAATTGTTAATGCACACCGCGTCTTCGTCTCTCTCTCTCTCCCTCCCTCCCTCCCTCAACGTATTCTCCCTTCGCAAATACCTTATGGAAATAAGGACGGAGCTAAGCATTTTTTTTAAAGCAGACAAAAAATTCTCGTCTGCGCTCTAGGTGTGTGAAAATTTTAAGAACTACGCAGGTAGCCATACTGATTATTCGGATGCGGATATATAAGTTCCGTGAAAGTTTTTTAAAAAAGTCGTAATCCATATCCTCGCAGAGATGGCCGAGGTTGCAATGCAGACTTTCACAATTTGTCATTAAAACTGCAATACCCTAGCCCAGTGTCTGGAAACGTGGGGACAGGTTTAAAAATGTAAAATACGAATTTCTTGGGATTCATTGGCAAATTAAAAATTCTGATGAAATAAAGTTGTTCGAGCTCAAAAGTTTTGTAAAAATATATGAAAACACGAGAAGTACAAAATATAGTGATATTCAACACAAGGATTTTTTTAAAATATACGTTTCACCGGAACAACATTATAATATAACAGAACAATTTACACTATATATACTAGTGCTTTATACGTTTTTAGTAATTATCCTGCAAAATTGCAGCAAAAACTTACTGTCTGAAGAGGTTATCGTCAAACTGCACAATTTTACTCACCTGAAAAAAATAGAAAATACCATTAGTTCGAAATAATAACAATTATTATGTGCTTTTAAAATTTAACCTCTTCGATTAAACGTTATAATACGATTATATTTGACACAGAAAACATCAAAATCTCAGTTTCAAATAGTTTGATAAAAATTACCGATTCGTTTAATTCGCATATGTAAAGCTTCAAATAGATGCTCAAAGTGCTCAAACTAAAATGAACATTCTTTAAATTAAAATAATAAAAATGTATCCCGCTCATGCTCCTCTAAATAAATAATAAGGACCATCTAAAATTGCAGATATGCAGTTAAACTGCATTAGTACTGCTTATGAAACTTGAACGACGACTTGTACAGCGTTATCTGCTCCCTGATGTAAAGGTAGTGCGTTCGAAATCTGCCTCCGGAAAGGTCTTATTAGCTGGTGCATCTTAGCGTGAATGAATTCATTGTAAAATTGAATGTTTTTATGAGATAATAATGACAGACAAATAAATAAAAAGGCCTAATCTTCTCTTCCCTCAATTTAAGTACAAACGGTTGTAATTGTGGGAACTACTAAAATTAAAACAAGACCTGAAATAGATGGATGGATGCATTTGTTTGTAAATTTAAGCAAATTTAACTCAACAGATAATCATTCCGTGGCAATAAAAGGTGATTCAGCCGTCGAATTTGTAAGATTCTATCCATTTTATCGTTTAATTATATCTTATTTTCCTTATGAGAAAATACTCTTTTTAAGTCCTGTATATAGGTACACGTATGTATTTATGAGTGTGTGTGAAAAATCCACGTGTAAGTGTAACAAAAACTTTCGTTTTTCGATATAATTAAAATTTTATCTCAACATGCACAGAAAAATACGCCACTGAAACGAAGAAAAAAGCTAACAGGAAAACGTTGTAATGTTATTTCAAGACATGATTAATTGAAAAAGTTGCGATAAAATAAAAGTATAACCGGTCGAAAACAACAGAATTTTTCAATAATAGAGGAGAAAAGTGAAACGGAGCGGGACAACATCAAGACGAAAGAGATCTGGAACATATAAAGGTATCCTAAAATACTTCGGTACACAACCTGGGAAATTCGGGGAAAGGACGAGAAATTATATTTCCGAAGGACCGCATTAAAAAAAAAGAAGACGACGGAGGAAGTTTTTAGCGTACGGAACGAGGAAGGAACAAAAATAAACAAAGACGTGGGTAGGGTTTTTCTTTCCGAAATCATTTGGAATTATCCGCGAGAGACAGAAAAGACACAGTGAGGAACATTTCGAAAATCCCTGCTGTGATCGAAAGGTCCGTGATTACTATTAGTTAAACACGATTCTCCACATACTCATATTTTCTGCAGTCTTACTCACAGATCTCTTTCCCTTTCGAGTCATCCGTGAACTGAAACCTTTTCCCCTACCTCTTTCTCTTTTTCCATCCAATTTTCCTTCTAGCACTTCTTTAATCATGCTCTCTCTCTCTCTCCTCAGATAATGTCCAATTCAGTCCGCCTTCATCTTTCTTATAGTCTGTGTAATCATTCGCTTCTCTCCTATTCCCCACAGTCCTCCCACGTTTTTCATCCTATCTGTCCATTTAATCTCTCCATTTCATATACCGTTCCCGACTTACGACTCTTATGTGTTCGTGAAAATAGCATTGTAAGTCTAATATCAATTTTCCATATATGTACTTGCAGGTTATAAATTGAGATACATTCCAGGATCTTGGAAAAAGTATGCACTAAGCCGTATTTAGGCTATAAATTAATAGTTTAAGAATCATTGGGTGTTATATATTGTATAATAAACACTTTTAAGACTTAAAACAATTAATAAAATAATACTTACAATGCAGACGAGTCGTATCGTCCAATTGAATATCGGCCGAAAATACGCACAAGAAAGTACACACTCGGAGCGCATCGGATATCTAACATAGTATGTCAGGAGTACGAAATCTTATGTAGATTTCGAGGCATCAATGTATTAATGTCGCAAAGCCGGGTTTATCGCAAGTCGGGAACCGCCTGTATAGATGATGAATCTCTTTATGACGTATACGCCAGCCAACTGCACGTTATTATTCTGATGGAACTTTTAATACCAATCGTCAGTAGAAACGCTGTTTATCTTTTTTTAAATAAACCAAGATTATTTTTTCAACATCAACTAGCGCGTATGAAGGAAAATATTTCGAAAAATAAAATCGTTTGCGAAATTTGCAATGCAGTTCATTGCTCACCTGATTTAAAACTCTCCCGAGTCTTGGATAATTTAGGTTTTTTTTTTATATAGTTCATCTATTCATTATGGGGTTTGCGTAAAATATCTCCGTAACCCACATCAGTTCCTTTCAATCTAGTGCGTCGGACCAAAAACAACGACTGAGCAGAGCGTTATTATCGGGCGATTTATTAAGGGCAGCGACAAAGCGCAATAGAGTGAGCTCCTAGTTTCTCCCCGGAGGACAAGCGATGGCGGAACATGTTTTATTCTCATCGAAAAGTTCCATCACCAATACTTCCCCCGACGGTTAGGCAATCCGAACCATTCGAGTCGAATTCCGCGTTCGGAACGAACCGGAAGTGAGGTCGTCCGCGGGATAAATAATTTGAGCAACGCGTTTCACACTGTTTCCAGGCCGAGTCGATATCGAGGAATTTTGAAAAAAAAAAAATGTCGACCATAAAGGTTTCGCATGATTTCCTACCTACGTAAAAATTTGTTTCGGAGACAGCTTTAAAACTCCGGAATCGGAATATACGTGGAAATGTTTGGGAATATTACTCTATCGGTAGGCTATAGTAACCGAGACATGCGTTTTTCTGGAAACTTCCAAACGGACAAATTATGTACCTAAAACGTGCATTAGAAATATTTTTAAAATTACACTGGCAAAATAGCATGCTCCACTTTCGAATTTTTAGGCGCCCTGGGGCCAGCCATTTGTCGATTTTTGCGTATGTTTATATGTGTGTGTGCGCGTTCCCCATATTTTATGAATGTAATTTTGAGCGTGGATGTATGTTTCTACACATAGAGACGTATCTATATTTTTACTTTCTCATACGAAGTACGGGAACACGCAAAAACTCGGGCGACGGACGCACACAAATGTGCAAAATGTCGGGAAATTTGGAAGCATCGTGCATGTGTATTCCCGCAGCTGATCGTAAAAATTAAAAATTTTTTCTTCGCGAATATGCGGTTTTTTTTTCCTCTCTTCCTCCTCTGGCGAAAAGACGTTGACCTCGGTTATTTATTTTTTTTCTCTCTCTCTCCCCTTCCACGAAAATAACTTTTTTTAGGGACTCGTGGGATTTGTATATTTTGGATTGCTTCGTTGTGCCAGATACCGCCGCGCCCTGAAGAGATTTTTAAAAAAAATGTATGTAAGTAAGTTTCCTTCCTCGTTCCTCGGGAGAGAGAGAGAGAGAGAGAGAGAAAAAAAAGAAGCATTCCGGAGTAATGTTTTAAAGCGCTTTTACCGAGAGATATTTTCTAAAACAACAACCTTCTTTTGTTTGGGATCTTCTCCGTTTTCTAAGTTCGTCTCCTCGCACGCAAAAACGCTTACGGTCGTACTTGGGTTTTTCTGCTTTTGAGAAGAAGCAGGGCTGCCCCCGGGAAGATAAGAAAGTTGAAGTTGCAAAGGGATATTTATTCATTCACGGAGTTTATCGTCGAGTAAACACAAGCACACAGTCGAACCGAGAAGAACCAGGAAGATGAAAATTTTCTCGTTACGAACAATTTTCGAATTTTAGTTCTTTGTTACGATTTTCTGATTTCTCCTCCACATCGAATGTTAATGCAGCGCAGAATAAACGCAACGGTATATCAATTCCTTGACCTTAGTTTACTAAATAGGAAGATGCATTCGAGAATAATCTCCCTGATATTAAACAATATTGGAAAGTGTATCAGAAATGGGCGCGTTTCGTGCAATGAAGTATTTGAAAGGAATGATATACTTGTACGTAAGGGAAATAACGTTTTAAAGGTCTTTTCTCGTCATAAATAATCTATGTTCTTCCTACTTAAAAATACTGCATGTACACGTAAATAAAATAAACGTATTTTTGTGAGATTATGTTAGCAACAATGAAGAAATTTTCCGAGTTCAACTCGAATTAAGACATTCTTGTTTGATTTCCTTGATAACGGCTAAACATACGATAAAAATGTACAGTAAAATAAATACTCTACCAGTATTATTTTAAAACTATTTTGAAATGACCAATACTTACTTTACTAGATATGACGGAAAGTTCATTTTTTGTCATCTATAAAGTGGGACCCCTGATTGGCTCACGTGATTCATTTACGCGATTTTCTTATTGTCTTTGACTGTAAGCCGTTAATATCAAATTTCATGAAAATCCGTTCGGTAGAAGCCGAAAACGAACATGCGGACGGACAGACCGACGCTAATAGACTGTCACGGTGGAAATAATTTTTCCATTTTTTCGCGCGTAAGTGCTTATTCTTGAATTTTTGTTTTCAGACATAAGACAAGCTCGATAACTCTCTAGCGAACATAGGCAGATGTTCAGATTACTAGCTTGGCCTAATATTAACAAAAACGAAACGAATTGTGTGATCCAAAACACACAATAAAATAACGTAGCAAACTCTGGAGCAGCGGTAAGCAACCTATGGCCCGCGGGGGTTTCATGGGGCTCGAGAAGGTATGATTGAAAAAGGTATCCGTGAAATGTAACAAGCAATCCATATAATCTACAATCAAATTACAACAATAAAACAGATGAAATTGAAATGTTAACATTGAAACCCTAACTTAGACTTGATTTCTCACTGATATGTTGCCTCGTAATCTGTAGTTTACGTTCGATTTAACGAAGTCGAAGATTTGACAGCTTGAAATGCAGCCCGTCGAAGAATCTGCAACCGCCAATGTGGCCCGCCATCTAAAAAACTTTTCCCCCCACAGCTCTAGAGAGAAGCCATGAGTTTTTAAAAATATAGATTAAACGATCAATGAATTGCCACTGAAGACGGCCGCGTAGCAGCTTAAAGGAGTAACTTGGTTACTAAACCGTTTTACCCCGACTAATCTCCGAGATTTCCGAAAACCACCACCACGGCAATGGATAAATAACAATACGGGAAATTATTCGCTTTAAATATTTTGTCAATGCACTTTTATTGTTTAAATTATATGTACAAATAAAATAAAATTTGAGCCTAGCGTCTGCGTTTTAAAATAATACAGTGGAATCGTGAACCTCTGGATGGAAAAAAAGGTTGATCTAACTAAAAATGAAAATATTTATTACGCGAAGCATTAGGTAGGTACCTGGAGAATGATTTCATATTTGAAAAGAATAACCACTGAAACTCGTTTGTTTTGTTGTCTAACAATAAGGTTGGGTGAAAAAAGCGCACATATCTTGGAATTGAAACATCCGCACGGAAAAATATATACCGTGACGATACTTAAAAAAAAACATGAAACTCTGCGGTACGCGATACGTGACATATCTTGACCCAGAGCAAGTGCACACACGGGCGCTGAATACACGTACGACTCCAGGAATTGCGTGAATTGATTAAAAAAAGCGATTGCGTACTTCTGCAAAAAAATAACTGACAGGCCTTCACAAATGAAGGAACGAATTGGTTTTGGAGACAGATGGAAAAGACAATAAAAAAAAGGAATATTTAGAAGCGGAATTCCGATGATAAATTTGTAGTAAAGCCAAAAATAATGGATGATTAGCAAACTGGATGGATTAAACTGTAGATTTAATTCTCTCCTATACCACAATTCATTTTAAACATCAAATTCGCATTATCAAAACCACAAAACACATTGCCTTAGCAATACGAATATAATGTACCGATATAACAAATATTACATTATATGAGGGGTGGGGAAACTTTTGACGATACGGGCCGCATTAGCCGTTATAGTTGCTTAGGGGGGCCGCATTAACAGATGAAAATGATTTGTGAAAATTGATAATTAATAACATTTTATTGTATAAACTTCTCAAGAAAAGATTTTCGGGCCCTTATTTTAACCAAAAAAAAACGAAATTATCTGTGCTACACTTCATGGTTCGCTTTCGTAATGGCATCGCGGGCCGTATAAAGTGCTCCCTCGGGCCTGATGTGGCCCGCGAGCCGTAGTTTCCACACCTCTTCATTATATGATAGGTATTTTTATAATGTAATATTGTAATATGTATGGGAGGTTATGCAAAAACGGGCATAAGCTAGACACCTCATCTATAATATGAGGTTTAAATAACTGAAATACATGACGAAAGGGAATTAATACCAAGTATCCTTAAACGGCAATAATAAAGCTCACCCTAATAACCTAAAATTAAGCACTTGGGGCATAGCGATTATTTTTCAATCATTTACACAAGAAATTAAGACATTTGCTGGGAATTTGTAACATATTTAGTGATGAAAAAATTGAACACCGATCGAGTAGGTATATAACACAGTTCATGGGTCTAACGATAAATTTAAAAAAATACCGCAAATCTTTCTTTACGGATGGCTTAAACGCCGATTTTAAACACCCACATTGAAAAACCTTTTAAATTTTTTTTGGGAGGTCACGGCCCGAAAAAGCATAACCGTCCACAAATTTCATTTCCGTACTATTTCACCGAGCAAGAAGAAGGAAGACTAGTTTTATTTCCCTCCCACCGCTACTCTTCCCCCATCCCCCCTCTCCTATCCTATCCCATCTCCCCCCCCCCCCCCCCCAAGCCCGTCCTCGTCACACAAAGCGCCCGAATTCCGAACGATTTATCATATCAACTTGGCAGGGTGTTACATTTAAATTTTCTGCATATGATTTCGTATTCTTTGGCCGGAGGAGGGTTGGCGTTGAGTCCCGGGGAAAAATATTCGGGGGAGACCGGGTTTCGGATCCGCGGGAGTGAGGATTTCGCCTTTCTATTTTTTTAAATCTTGGAGGCATGGTGGGAAAAAATTAACTCGCCCGTTTTTTTTTTTATTCTTTACTTTTGCATAATTCAGGCCCTTTTTTATAAAAAGATATTTGCATAATTCAAAAGGGCTTGCGTGTTTAGGTTGCTGGCGGATGAGAATGCTGCTGTAAAGTAATGAAACGGCCTGGATCCTGGGATTCTAAATATATGTAGTACACCATACATGCACGCACGCACGCACGCACACACACACACAAACACACACATGCATACGCAGACATATATAAATACAAACGAATCATCTCTGAGGAAATTAGGCCGTAGATAATCCACATAAAGCAGCTGCATAGATTGTGTTCCCTGCGGTAATTATCCAATCATTACGCTTTCAAATTAGGATTAAGTGATGGTCAAATCTACACGGGGGCCGGATACATTGAGGAGCGTCCCCTTTTGCCCACGGCTTAAGTAGTTATTCTGGCAATCTTTTCGGTTCGAGTCATTAAAAAGAGTTCCGAAATCCGTCGATGAATTATTCATTTTTGGATTTAAGCACGGTAAAAATATTTCTTTTGGGAGACTATGGTGGGTTTCCACTTAGCTTCGAAAGGTCATTGTTCAGATCTCTAGGCGGTGCGAAGACGTTGCCAGGCGATTTCACATCTCAACACATCAAGTGGCCAATCAAAACACCATTAACAAAGCCTATAAACCCGGCCATCATATAGAACGGGGGATGCGTCCTGAAAAAGTGCCGGGCAATATGAAACCGTATAACGCGAAGCCGTGTAATGCAAAGATTTTTAGGCGAGTTTCGATTCCAGCGTGAGCGTCTATTACCATCGGTGTGTCCGTCTGTCAGTCCGCATGTTCGTTCTCGGCTTCTACAGAACGGATTTTCGTGAAATTTTATATTAAGGACTTAGAGTCAAAGATAATAAGCAAATCATATAAAGGAATCACGTAAGCCAATCAGGGGTACCACTTTACTGGTGACGAAAAATGAACTTTCCGTCACATCTCGTAAAGTGTTGCTCATATCAAAATACTTTTCAAATAAAAATTGTAGAACTAGTAAATTAGAGTATCTCCTTTCCTATACATTTTTATCGTAGGAATAGCCGTTATCAAGTACACCATAAAAGTAAATCTTCATTCGAGGGGTAAGCCAAGCCAAAACCTCCGTAAACCCAAACGAAAAACGACCCATAGAGAGGTGATTTTTTCCCCTCGTATTGAAAAAAAAATCCGACCGGAATATTTTCCACTTCCCGTCTTACTTAGTATTTTTTGACGAAAAGGGTTAGGTGGGAAAAAAGATTGGAGTAAAAACAAGGCCTCTCAGGAGCCGCCGTTGGAAAGCGTGTGGGCTTATCCTCCTCCCACCCCACCACCCCCTCCGGTAGACGGGGGACCAATCTCATTTCCCAGGGACAGGGCATCTGCTACCGCCCCACTCCCCTCCTTAACTTCCTACCCCATCCTCCCCCACATGCCTTGAGGATCCTGGACCCTTTTACCCAATCAATGCGACCCTGCATATAACCCCCTTCCTCCCCCCACACTCTTGTCCACCCTTACACGGTAACATGGTTTGAGCCGAGATTTCTCCTGGATTGCGGGGTCGGGATACACACACACACACACGCAAGGCAATCTTTTTTTTTTCTTCTCCTCCTAAAACCTCTTCTAGTCCCAATCTTCCTCTCTGACTTCTTTCATAGAATACTACCCCTCTCCTCCAACCCAACCCTTATTTCGTGAGAGAAAGTGGAAATTGCCAAGGATCATTTCAAAAAAATTCCCCCCGCAAAAATTTATCCCGTCCTCTCCCCCCTTAATCTCTCGCACCATCTCCCTTTTATCGCCTTTGCTCTTTTGATGACTCCTTCCCTTCATCTCCCTCTCTCTCTCTGCCTCGTCGGCTGACTAATTTTCACTTCCTAGTGGCGTTTTCTTTCTTTGCCCCGCTTTATCGTCTTCTGCGTTACCTTCCGCTGACTCGCATCCTCTTTCTCTGACCTCCTAACTTAATCATTGAGACACTCCTTCCTTCCCATCTATTATGCGTGTATACACCTCTCTATATCATCCTCCTCTGCCGCTATCTCTGCATCTTTATTCTTCTATTCCACCATTTCTCTCTCTCTCTCTGTCTCTCTCTCTTTCATTTTTACTTTCTCATACTAAGTATCGAGAAAGTATTGTTAACGCGAAAAAATTCGACCTCGAGATTTTTACGGAAATATACGTTTTAGGTGTCGCTGAATCAGAAAAAGTGGTTTTCGCAATGTCGTCTGTCTGACTGTCTGTTACTGGCGCTGGAGTCTCGACGGTCGAACGAAAATGAATGAAATCTCGTAATTACGCATTTTATCATACTGAGCAGAGTATACATAGAAATGGTTGACATTGATCAATAATTAAGAGTAGTTTATTCTACGCATTTTTAACATCAATCCGATTTTCTCAAAAACGGCTTTAACGATTTTGATCAAATTTCGTACAGTTACTTAAGTTTACGTCTTCAATAATACTGTATAGTTCATATTTCTCAAAAAATGAATATAAGGCTAGTTATTCTAGGCAACTTTAACAATAATTCGATTTTCTCAAAAACGGCTCTAACGATTTTGATCAAATGTCGTACAGTTTCTTGAGTATACATCTACAATATTACTACATATTTCACTGTTCTCAGTGAATGAATATAAGGCTAGTTTATTCTTGGGCAACTTAAACAAAAATTGGATTTTCTAAAAACCGGCTCATACGATTTTCATTTTCTAAAGAAAACTAAACGACGCATTATTATATGAAAAAGTTTGTACAATGTATGTTGTACCGAATTTTTTTTTGGTCCCAATTTACATAATTTCTTTTCTCTCATCTTCCTCACCCCTTTCCGTACTCTACAGCCCCTTCCTTCCTCCTTACTAATTTTCACTTCCTTACGGCATTTACTCTCTTTAATCTGTTCACTGCCTTTTGTCATCCTCTCCATCTTCTACTGCAACTTTCTCTAATCTTATATCGTATTCATTAGTAATATATATTTTTCTACCTTATCCTCCTATTCCTCTCTCTCTCTCTCTCTTTGCCCCTCTATTCTTCCATTTCACCGTTTCTATCACTCTTTCCTTTTTGGTTCCTTCCTCCTCCACCTCATTTCTCCTCCTCCTCTCACTTCCTCTTTTTCTTCTTTTCGTCCTATCTCTTACCAGAACTCCAAACCTCTCCTTCGCCCCTACACACACACGCAGAGCCCCCTTTCTACATTCATTCTCCCTTCTCGATCTTATTCTTAAATGTAAGAAGGGACTATAATATAGTCTCAATTTCGCCATAATAAATTCGCTTGTCTGTCTGTCTTTCTCCCTTCCACACTTCTGTCTCCCTCCCTCCCCTTTTTCCCTATCTCCTTATTCCTTATCTCTATCTCTTTATCGTTGTCCATTCCTTCTTTCCTACTTTTCTTTCTCTACCTATCTTCTTCTTCTTCAATCTCCTCTCTTATTCGTTCACTCATCTCCTCTCCTCTTTTTACTTTCTCATACGAAGTATCGAGAAAGTAGTTCTCGCGAAAAAATTCGACCTCGAGATTTTTACGGAAATACACGTTTTAGGTGTCGCTGAATCCGAAAAAGTGGTTTTCGCAATGTCGTCTGTCTGACTGTATGTCTGTTACTGGCGCTGGAGCCTCGACGGTCGAACGAAAATGAATGAAATCTCGTACTTAGGCATTTTATCATACTGAGCAAAGTATACATAGAAATGGTTGACATTGATAAATAATTAAGAGTAGTTTATTCTACGCATTTTTAACAACAATCCGATTTTCTCGAAAACGGCTCTAACGATTTTGATCAAATTTCGCACAGTTACTTGAGTCTACGTCTTCAATACTTTAACAATAATTCCATTTTCTCAGAAACGGCTCCAACGATTTTGATCAAATTTCGTACAGTTACTTGAGTATACGCCTTCAATAATACTACGTATTTCATTTTTCCCAACGAATGAATATAAGGCTAGTTTATTCTTTGACAACTTTTAAAAAATTGGATTTTCTAAAAACAGGCTCATACGATTTTCATTTTATAAAGATAACTAAACAAAGCATTAGTACCAGTATATGAGAAAGTTTGTACAATGTATGTTGTACCGATTTTTCCCCTTTCTCTCTCTGTTTATTCCTCTCCTTCAGTCTTCCTCATTATCTCTCCCTTTCTGTCCAATCTTTTTGTTTTCCTCTCTTCTTCTCCCATCCTTTCTTCCTTCCTTCCTCCACCATATCCTTCCCAACCAATTCCCTTCCTCTCCCCGTCTTTTGTTACTTCGTCGCCATTTAACTCTCCCGACCACTTCCCTTTCCCGGACGTTACAAGGCGAATTGATGTTTATGAGAGCAGTTGCAATAGGGAATGAGAAGGGAGAGGGGATGGAGGGGGAGGGGGGGTTGGAGGGGGGAGGGAGAGGAAGCAATCACGATAAGACGAGGTTAGAAGAGAGAGAGAGAGAGGAAGACAGCTTCAGAGAGAGAGAGAGCTGAAGAAGATTACTTTGAATGCGTTCCCACTTGGAAGAGGCCGTTTCCCTTTTAGGAAGAGATTCAATCCACCCCTCCCTCCCTCCCTTTCCTCCTCCTTTTCCCTCCATTTTAAAGACTACGTGCGTTGCAGTAATGAAGGGTTGAAGGGCGGAGAGAGAAGGGGGATAATTAATTTATTTCGATCCTTCGACTCCCTTTTCGGGACTGGTCTCCTTTTGTGGCGGTAGGTGGCGGCTTACATTATCATAAAAAGATCTGGACCCCTCGCTTTAGGAAGTGAATGGTTTTTTTTCCGAATTCCGTTAACGGTTTCCGCCGCCGAGCGGAACCTGCCGAAACTTTATCGCGTCCGCGCGTTATCGTTTCGTCACGCATATCATCGGTTCATTTTCTTCCCCTACCCCGCGAAGATGACGATAAAATCGTACAATATGGAAATTTGAAATTAAAAAAAAAATTGGATGGTTTGAGATATTGCGATCTAAGGGAATTTTCAAAGGGAATCCAAAAGGTGTTGGGCGAAACTTTCATGACTGGCCACTAAAAATGGTCGCCTACTGACATTTTGTGCAACTAATTGGTCTAAAATTCAACCAGGCTGTGCGACGTTTAATAACGGAATGATGAAACTGCTAAAGAGCATGGCGTCAATGACCAATGACGCCCCGGGCGTAGAAGCTAAGGGGGACAGTCTCGTCGCCAGTTTATATAATGTTATCGGTATTTGGAAAAAAAAATTCTTGAAATTTAATCTGCGTAAAAATGACAATAAATGTAATATTTCTCTCATTTGATTGCTAAATCAAATTAACATTTTTATTTGTGGCACTGCTTTTTTGCGTCTCGCCCCGGGAGCATCCCACTTCTTTGCCATGGTGCTGCGGTCAAGTTTAATTCCTTAACACAAAATATTCGAAATTCATACAATTGTATTTAACGTAAAACGGTGGTACATCAAGTATGAGAGGTGTCTCCAGCAGTCTCAACAACAGGGCCGGCGTGATTATTTCCGGGGCCTAGTTCGATAGTGCGCGGGAGCGGGGCCTGTTTATGTATGTATATATATACCAGATGGTACAAAAAAATGCGATTTTAAAAGAAGAACGGGAATTTTTTAAATGAAAAACAGTTATTATTAAAATCAATTTTTTCAAATTATTATGATTGTTTAATAATATTAATGTGTAATAAAAAATTGCCTAAATCTCAACACATGAGAATTGAGCCTTGTACGGGGCCCCTAATAAAATACGGGGCCCTGTTCGGGGGAACCGATTGCAGACGCCTCACGCCGGCCCTGCTCAACAAGGTTATAAAACACCTTTTTTTAAAAATATTGAAGCGCTTATTAATGAATTTGTTCCCAGCCATGAGACGAGCTCGATAATTCTCTATCGAGCGAAAAAAAGCTGTTAAACTTAAAAATGTTAAAAGATTTAATTCCTTGAGAGCAGGAGATCATTAAATGCCATTATCCGGAAAAATTACGGAGGCAGCAGGAGAAATCGAATTTTTAAAACGTCCGGAGCTACCATAAAAAATCACCACCGAAAAATAACGAGCAATTAGGAGTTATATTCACCCACACACGAACACGCATTAGAAACGCGACAGCTAGAAACCTTATCTATGGAGCCGATCTATTTTGCCAGCCTAGCTTTCAGATGGGGTTTTTTTTTTTTGAGGGCACCATCCCCCTTTCCGTGTTCCCATAAACGGAGACATCTGTTTCCTCGAGGGTTTCTGGTGGGAAGCCGACAGTTTGACACCTCGAGGACCCGTCCCAGGTAACGCCTAAACATCCAGTGGCTCTTCATCATGTGGACGTCAAAACCGTCAACTGAATTGGTCGCTTAATTAGCGGGAAGCTCTTCAGTTTCTGAGTCACTGCAGACAGAGAGAGAGAGAGAGAGAGGGACCCCTTTTTAGAGATATGGCGCGTGAAAGGGAGGGTTTTGTAAGCGGAGGACAGGATATTCGCTCGAGTGAATCCCGAGGGATGTAGAAAGGGGGAAAAGGGGAGCGCTATTTGACTGACATCTAGAGGCGGTCGATTGCGTAAACACACAGGAGGAGAGAGAGAGAGAGAAAGGGGGGAGGGAGGTTTTGTAAGGAGCGAGAGGCTGTTTGTTTGTTTTTATTTAAGGCTTGTTCAAACAAGGGCGTTAGCATTATAATCCAGTTATACGTGACCGTGGAAAGCTTTTACAGGCTGTAATTTTCTATAGTTATAATCGCCCGAAAGAATGTAGGATTCTCGACTCGTTTGTGTAAGCATATCGTTTAACTCCGTTTAATGTTCACTAACTGAACGCGCGCAATGTTTGCGCGGCATATTTTCAACTGATTTATAAAAAATTAAGAAGTATGTAAAATAAGTTGATCTCAATAATTCACATTTAACTCTAATAATGCATTTCTCCGGTATAGGATTTTAATGTATTTGGATCCCAATGTAAAGTTCGCGGGTTCGAATCTCGCTGAGGGCACGGCTGTGTTTGCGTACTGACAATTTATTGTTCGAAGTCAGTCAGAAATGTGCATTTTAAAAGTCACAACCTAAGAAAATATTGTCCGCACAGAAACAGGATTAGTCAGCTACGACAGTTCAGTGGTAGAATATACTCCATATACTCCCGGCAAGTGGATGACCCGGGTTCGTATTCCCGGTCATAAATGTTGACAATGCTACAGCAATAATTTCGATGCTTAAACAAAAGTTCGAAGCGAATAACGCTATTCTTTCACCCATTTGAAGGTATAATTGATAGTAATTGAATCGGAGGCAACAATGACGGTCATCTTGGCAACGCCCGGAAAGAGTACGAAATATCTGTAAAAATTCGAAAACAATTGCGTATTTCTGAAAACATCGACCGTGTAACATGTAAACATCGCAAGAATAACATATCATAGAGTATTAACCATCGAATAAAGTAAAAACGAAGAAAATCGGTCCCTATTTACGTATTTTGGTAAATGAAGGAAAAAACCTTGCACTCTGAAAAATCGAAAATCCCGTGTAAATTTATGGGAACATATGTCTCCTGGATTCGAACCCGAGACTTTATGAAAATGAGAATAGTATTCTAGGTAAACAAAACGCAGTTTACCGCATATCTCTACGACGAACGGATTTTGAGATAGAGGGTGGGACGGACGGACACTTCCAAAATTATATATAGGATAACAAAGTTCCCTTCTCATGCATGAGCCGATAAAAAAGACAAAGGACGTGGTCAATTTTATAATTAATTGATAATTAAACATCGGCCACGTCCATTTAGTTACTAGGAAACCTATAAATAACGATGCGTTTAAGTTTAAGCCGAAAATTAAAAGGTTTCGATACTATAGCGTGCAGCCACACCGTTAAATGTGTTAAAACTAGCAATTGTAACAGGCTTGTAATACTACTGGCTCTACTCTAAAGCGGATTATTATAACACGGATTTGCTAACTCGCGATTTTTCTTTTTTACTTTCTCATATACGAAGAATATTGAGAAAGTATTGTAATAGGTAGCGAAAAAATTCGTCCTAGAGATTTTGACGGAAATATACGTTTTAGGTGTAGCTGAGTTCGAAAAAGTGGTTTTCGCAATGCCGTCTGTCTGTTACTGGCTCTGGAGCCTAGACGGTAGAACGAAAATGAATGAAATCTCGTACTTAGGCATTTTATCATACTAAGCATAGTATTCATAGAAATGGTTGACATTGCTCAATAATTAAGAGTAGTTTATTCTACGCATTTTTAACAACAATCCGATTTTCTCAAAAACGGCTCTAACGATTTTGATCAAATTTCGTACAGTTACTTGAGTTTACATCCTCAATAATACTACACAGTTCATATTTCTCAAAAAATTAATATAAGGGTAGTTTATTCTAGGCATCTTTAACAACGTCTGTAATTATAACATGTGCATCATAGAGAGGTTTGGAAATTTTTTGCCTGGAGGAGACCGCCTTGAAAGGGCGTGAAACAAGGACCCCTCTCTTTACACTACGTAAAGTAAGGTTCGAATTACGCGGATTCACATTACGCGCCCCCTTTCTCGGAACATCCCTCGTGTCACATCGTTGTCTACGGGAATTACAAGAATATAATCAAACATCGCGATGGGAATCGCGTGAGGACACACTCTCGCAAATGAAAAACTAAATTCTCGCACGATTCGCGAACAAAGCCACCCATCCATAATTCAGCCTCCCTCTATCTTCCTTCTTCCTCCGATCGAAAATGAAAAACGTTCGGTTTGCAGAAGCGAAACCGCAAAGGCTTTTTAAGCATTCACGGCGTCCGTTACGAACACCTCCTATCGTTTCTCGCGACGGAACCTGTGTCAACACACGCGCCTCCTATCTCGTGGAATCCGTCCTATATATGATAAAAACCCTTCACTCTCTAACCTTTTCTTCTCGGGCAATGGGAAATCCTTTCATATGATTTATATATTTTCATTTTCTGTTCCTTTGGTACGAGGAGCAAAGATGCGGGTTTTGAGTAAGGGCTGAAAGGGAAGACTTAACCAAATAATGCTTTTTTAAACAATAAAGAGTGTGCCTTTTAGGAATGAGCCCGGAATGTAAAATACGTTAAAAAGAGAGTGAGAGAGAGAGAGGGTGGGAGAGAGGGAGGGAGAGGAAGGGAGGGAGAGGGAGAGAGGGAGAGAGAGAGGGGGGGAGAGGGAGAGAGAGAGGGAGAGAGAGGGGGAGAGGGAGAGAGAGGGGGAGAGAGAGGGGGAGAGAGAGGGAAAGGCAGAGAGAGGGAAAGGCAGAGAGAGGGAAAGGCAGAGAGAGGGAAAGGCAGAGAGAGGGAAAGGCAGAGAGAGGGAAAGGCAGAGAGAGAGGAAGGGAGAGAGGAAGGAAGAGAGGAAGGAAGAGAGGAAGGGAGAGAGGGAGGGAGGGAGAGAGAGAGGAAGGAAGAGGGAGAGGGAAGGAGGGAGGGAGAGAGGGAGGGAGAGGGAGAGGGAGGGAGGGAGAGGGAGGGAGGGAGAGGGGGGGGAGGGGGGGGAGGGAGAGGGAGAGTGAGGGAGAGGGAGGGAGAGAGAGGAGGGAGAGAGAGGAGGGAGAGAGAGGAGGGGGGGAGAGAGGGGGGAGAGAGAGGGGGAGGGAGAGGGGGGAGAGAGAGGGGGGAGAGAGACAGATGGAGAGAGAGAGATGGAGAGAGAGAGATGGAGAGAGAGAGATGGAGAGAGAGAGATGGAGAGAGAGAGATGGAGAGCGAGAGATGGAGAGAGAGAGATGGAGAGAGAGAGGAGAGAGAGGGGGAGAAAGAGGGGGAGGGAGAGGGGGAGGGGAGAGACAGGGGGAGAGGGGGAGGGGAGATAGAGGGGGAGAGAGGGGAGAGGAGGAGGGAGAGAGAGGAGGGAGAGAGAGGAGGAGGGAGAGAGAGGAGGAGGGAGAGAGAGGAGGAGAGAGAGAGAGAGGGAGGGAGGGAAAGAAGGAGAATGCGGAGGGAACCCTGAAAGTTCCAGCAAAGGTAGATCAAAGGAGGAGATGCCTTGATGAAACGCACGTCAGACACGTTCATGCGTCGGGAAAAATGATTCCAAAGGATGAGAGGAAAATTAATATGATTAAGTGAGCGATAGGATTAGTTTTACTACAGTTACAGAAAAAGGGCGGATGCCATAAGATGATATGAGACAATAACAGGAGGGGAAAACCTACGAAAGAAAATTGTTGGGTACGTTTTGGTTCGTTGCACTCCCTGCCACTCACCAGTAGACGCCGAGTACGAACATGCGGAAGGACGGAAGGACAGACCGACGACAATATGCGCTCACGCTGGAAGCGAAACGCTCCAAAGACAATTCCTATTGCAACGCAACCAGCTGCGTTTTTTTTTAATTTTTAAAATACAGTAGCACGAGTATCGTACATGGAACACGAGCGCAATGCCATTTTTTCTCGCGAATCACGCTGGATGAAAATCACAAAGGAAGAGTCGAATGAACTAATTTCGACTTTCATTTTGGAGGATAATCTTCCGCGACGTCGCGCTGGCGGAATGTGCGCAGGCGTGAAAAGTTTTTTAAAGTCCGCCAAAACTGCAAAGATGCCAAAAATCACGGCGGAAACGTGTTGCGCGATTCAAGGTCGGGAATTAAGTCTACGAATTCTTTGGCCCTCTGTACTCCAGACTTGGCGTACGTCGACGCGATTCCAGCAGAAAAATGTTCTTGCGAAAAACTTGCGTGAGATTTTACGTTCGGAAAAATCTTTAATTTTTTTACCCACGGAGGAATCTCTTCGTCGCACAAAATTTCGCGACTCAACTGTTTGTCGTAAAAAAAAATTCGCCGAGGGTAAAATAAGATTTCGCAAAGATACGAGAAAGAATAAATACGACCACAATACGGTTCAACCTTAGGAAATCGAACGTACGGAACCAGAAATTTCGATGGATCAAAGAAAATGTGTTTATGTCGATGTTCGCTTTCGATAGGTCGAAGTTCAACGATTAGAATTAATTATTAGTAGAATTTCTGCATTCGCTTATTTGCTTCTCTTTTGTCTAACAGGTCCCTTTGCAATGGCCGTAAATTCATCGTTGTAATTTTACATTTTTCTTTATGAGGATTAATCAGTTTTAACTGGATTCGTGCTGTAAGCAGCACTTAAATCTATAAATATATAAGCTGATAAATAAATAAATATGAGTTTCTCGAATAATAAATAACCAAGCAAATATATAAACGAAAAAATATACAATCAAACGAGTAAATAAGAAAACAAAAATAACACCAAAATAAAAGAATAAATAAAAAAATAACCAAACAAATAATTAAACATTCCATAATCCGAAGTCGTTAGATAAAATGAACAGTATCCATCATCCAATTACTGAGGTCCACGTTACCGAACACAACCACATAAACACATTCCCGCAAAATGCTCGCGTTACAGAGACATAAAAGAAATGTCCGATTATAAATATACGTATTATTTAATAACCCGCTCTCCTTTAAATGAACGGGGAAACGAAACACGTCCACACTCTTAAATCTCGTACATCAAGAGAGCCGACCGCAATTTCGGAATCCGGTGCTCGAACTAGGCATCCGACACGTCGGAGGAACGAGACGGTCCCTCGTTCCCAGGGTAACCGTGAGGGGGTAAAGTAATACCCCTGAGACGCGAAACGACGTGGAAAAAAAAATTCCTCGAAGGTTTCGAAATGCAGACGGCTGCTGCTATAAGGGTCGAGGAGTAGTCGACGCCTAAGGAAGACATTTGCAGATAGAGAGAGGAAATGTTTGAAATGTTAAGGGAATTCTAAGAACGGAAGAGAAAGGAGGTTGGGAAAGAGAGAGAGAGAAAGCGAGAGAGAGAGAGAGAAAGAGAGAAAGAGAGAGAAAGAGAGAGAAAGAGAGAGAGAGAGAATTACACCGGTGCCTGGCAGTTAAAAAAAGAGTATATCTTCTTCTCTCTTTACGGGGAAAGGGATAAATTAAAAAAAAACAGTAAAGCAGCGGAATTCTTGCTTTCTGAGGAATGCGCTCCACGTCAGCCCCGAGTAAGATATGGGAGGAAATGAGGAGAAAGGGGAGAATAAGGGAGGGGGGGGAGGGGGGGGGATAGGATATTGGGGAAAATGGGAGTTAATTTTTTTTGGTTGGCAGCAACGTGATTATGAGCCCGAGATGAAAAAAAAATAAATTTCAAGGTTGGGAAAAATAGAAAAAGGAAGATGTAATAAGAAGATGGGACAGACAAAAGAAAAAAAAACGACGAGCGCTTCGCGAGAATCCAAGCTGGCGGGGGCTAAAAAATCCGCGGGACGAAGAAGAGGCATAAACGTATCCATCGAAGGGGAAAGAATTTATTCCTGCTTCGCCGTGGCATTTTCCAGACGCGGAGAATAATACGTTGAATCATTGGCTTCTCGAATGGTTTGAAAAAGACGCGGAGTTGTATATGACATCTGATAATTACGGGTTATAGCCGTTTCGAGAAACGCGAAAGACAGTTTGAAAGGATCGATAAGTAAGTACCTACCTACAATAAATTGGCACCGATCATATTCAGGTATGAATATTCGCGATCGAAACACAATAACTCAAGATCAAGGGGAAGGAAACGAGCATCCCAGTTTTGAGAAATTGCAGCTATTAAAGCCGAGTAATTAATGAAAAACAAAACTGTCTAGCAAAAAAAAATTCAAGGAATTTGGCTGAACTTTGTGTGGTAATTGATACACATATTAACGAAGAAAATAATTACTTTATTAAATTCCACAAGTTTTTATTTCACCTGATGTTGCTAGTTATTTAGCGAAACCGGTAGTGAAATAAAAAATTGTGGAATTCAACGAAGTTATCATTTTCTTCGTTAAAATTGTCTAGATTTATCGAAAATGTTAGGTAATGTCTACCATCAAAGACTTAAATCTGAAAACTGAAGTTAAATATTTTTATTTGCGTAAAGAGGGGGCAATAACTTTTAATACCTTTTTTTTGAGTTCGTGCGTAATCTTCAAAATGGTAAATACATTCATTGGTTTTGCTCTCGAGTGCGTCTAGCTTAGATGCACCGTTCATAGGTGGCAGCAGATACAGACGTAAAGAATCCCACAGTCTAAATTTCCAACTAATGATTTGAAGGTGGTTCACAATTTTATAATTTCGGCGAGACAAATCCTATATTACAGAAAAGGGAAATGAAAGCACACGATTTAAGTTTATTATGACGAGTACCAAAGAAAAATTTAATTTTCAAAGGTATAAATTCGTTATTTTAGATACAACGAGTCACTTGAACTTGGCAATGAATAAAACTTAAGCAAGCAGGCGTTTCATTCTCGACATTTATTTTTGAGAAAAATTTCTTCCGCGATTTGAACAAAAAATTGCACCTAAGTTACACAACCCACTCACGCGAAAATATCAGATATTCTCTCGGTTATTCCACTCCTCGAGAAGAATTATGATGGCGCGTATCTCTCTTTTTTTTTTCAACAATCCTCTGCAGTTCTAAGAAGCGAAAACTTTTCCTAAGATTAAGACCTGCAGACGGCAATAACGAATTTCCTGGAAAATACAGAGGATTCCAGGGAAGAAGGAAAAAAAAGCAACGGACCGCGGGGAGAGAGGGAAAGAGAGAGGTTGTAACTCCTACATAGAAGAAGATTGAAAAGTCAATGGAATCCTCTTTCAGCCGTCGAGAAATAATATTCGCCCAACTCTCCCCGGGGTAAGAGAGATGTCGCTTTCAAAAATCTCAAACACCTGCGTTCGGATCCCGCGGGCTGCGAGAAGTGGGAGGGGGGGGGGATTTGAGTGAAAGAGAATAACTCCTTCCGAATTTATCTTTATGACGCGGAATAAAGCGTGTTTGGCTTCCTCAAGAACAATGATGTTTTATTTATTGGAGTTGCCAGAGGATCGTCGCTAGGCAACCTCTTCCTCGAAGAATTGGCGGTCGCAATCCTCCAACCTAATCCGTTTCGGATTAGGGGTGAACTTTTATGAAAAGAAAAATATGTGATGGGTTTTCGCGAAGTATTGCTGGGCGCATTAAACTTATTTTTAAAAAGTGTCTGTTATAAATCTTATTCACTGAACGTTAAAAAACGTAAATTTTCCTTTGCGTGAAACGAAGGATACTAAAAAAACTTCAGAGTAAATTATATATCCTTAAACATCTATCCACAACAGATCACCATGTTATACATCACCGAAGAGGCCGATATCTGGCGTAACTCGTTCAAAGTTGTAATTTGAAATAACATAAACTGCGCAGAGTCTTATAAACTTTGTACCATTTCTTCAAATTTGTTGCTCACTTTTAGTATGTCCAAATAGTTTGTGGAAACAGAACGAAACTTGTAGAACCGTGTTTTGTTTCATTTCAAATTACACCCACTTCACAAGGTTCTCGTAAAAAAACCGAGAAATTTGTGACTAATGATATCAACTACTGTAATGCGACCTCTGCACAATCGGTTAGACGGCGGCTGAAAATAGTTAGCCAGCGTATTTTATAAAAAGATAGCTTAGTACTCGGAAACTCATCTAGCGAAACGACAAGCTAATTCCCATTATAATACACCAACACAGGAAATCCATCTTTGCGTGTTCATTTCCAGAGAAAATTTTAAAAAGTAATTTTTGAAGAAAAACAAAAAAGCATCAAGTTACCCTGACTGTAGTTACGTTGCGCGGTTCAATGAATATGTGGTACACGTAAATGACACGTACGAGTAAAACAATCTTTGAAGAATAATCGAAATAAATGGACCAATTAGACGGCCGACCGTTTTTCATCTCCTCTCCACGGCAATCTTTTACGTCTCGCACTTCCGCCATTATTTCTAGCAAAAGCCAAACCAGAGCACACACCCCGCACAACACTGCTAAGCGTATTTCGTCACGTACGGACCGCAGGTGGAGACGCGGGTGGCCTTCGCGTGCTTCCAAACGCCTCCCCCTTTTTTTTTTTACGGGGAACACCCGTGCTCACCCCGACACGTTTGACGGAACACGGACGACGGATACGAATCCATCTCTCTAACGCCCTGACATTAGTTGCAGGTGGACATGAAGCAGGGCAACTACATCATGTCTTTTTATCCTTTATCGCTCTGCCCCTCCTCCCGTCTCTCTCCCTTTCTCTCTCCCTCTCTCTCCCTCCCTCCCTCCCCCTCCCTCTCTCCCTCCCCCTCCCTTTCCCTCTCTCTCCCTCCCCCTCCCACCCTCTCTTTCCCTCTCCCTCCCTCTCTTTCCCTCCCTCTCTTTCCCTCCCTCCCCCTCTCTCTTTCCCTCTCTCTCCCTCCCCCCTCCCTCCCTCTCTCTCTCCCTCCCTCCCTCTCTTTCCCTCTCTCTCTCCCCCTCTCTATCTCTCTCTCTCCCCCCCCCTCTCTCCCCCTCCCTCTCTCCCTCTCTCTCTCCCTCCCTCCCTCTCTTTCCCTCTCTCTCTCCCCCTCTCTATCTCTCTCTCCCCCCCCCCCTCTCCCCCTCCCTCTCTCTCTCCCCCTCTCCCTTATACTTTGTCCTCATCTCTCCTTCAATTGTTTTCCTCTCTATATACATGTACCTCCTTCCCTCTCCTTTCTCTTCTCTCTCTCTCTCTATCTCCCTCTTTCTCCTTCCCTCTCTCTATCCCCTCCTCTCTATCTCCCTTTCTCATCTACCCTTTGCTCACTTCTCCCCTTTTTCGCCTTTCCTCTATTTTTCTTTCTCCTCCCTCCCTCCCTACCTTTTCCCCCCTCTTCCTCCCTTTCTCCATCTCATCTTCCTCCCTCTATTTCCCACTTCATCTTTCTCTCTCCCTCTCTTTCTTCCTCCCCCTGCCTCCTTCCCTCCCATTTCCCTCTTTCGATCTCTCTCTTTCTCCTTCCCTCCTATTTTCTTCCCTATTCTCTCTTCCTACATTCTACCCCCTTTCTTCCTCCCTCCGTCTTCCTCTCTTCTTTCCTCTTTCACTCTCAAATTATCCTTACCCCTCTCTCTTCCGTTCTCCTTCCTTCCCTCTATCTTTTTCCCTCTTCCTCCATTTCTCCTTCCCTCTTTTCTCTTTCTCCCTCTCTTCCCTTTCTCTCTCTCTCTCTACAACCAACTCGTACGAAGAAAAATTCGTGCCTTCTATCCCATGAAGAATCCCTCACGGCACGCAACAGCTGCGCCAAAACCGTGCCCTTCCGAGTACGTGACGTCGACGGATGTGGGTTGGGGGAGGGGGAGGGGGGTCATGGGACGGGAGAGGGGGGGATGCGTAAAGAGATGCTTAAAGTTTCCAAACGGCAGGGGGGTGGTTTAGTCGCTCAATGCACCGCAGACTCGAACACGCACGCACAGGCACGCAAAACCTCCAACGGCCTAAGGGTCGTACGGCCTTATATACGAGTGGCATGTACCCCGTGCAATGTCGGAGGCGGGGGAGGACGTGGAATGGAAGAAAAGGGGGAGGGAGAGACACGCAAAGAGGGGGACAACCAGAAGGAGGAAGAAGTTCCGTTAGAGGGCGCGTTTTTTAAAGCTCCTCGGCCCGGCAGCTGCGCCGGGAGACCGTGAATCTTTGTTAAAACGCTCGCAAAACTACCTCATTTTTGGAAGGAGGACGTAAACGGACGATAAGTAAGGACGTAGTAAATTTTTGGAACCCCCTTCTCGGGGCTGGTTTTTCTATTTTTCTCGAGGAAGAGATTATAAGCTCCCATTTCTGCTACTTCTTCAGGGTGGGAGAATGGGGATTTCACGTCCCATCTCACTGTGCGCACAGAGCGAATCCTCGGTTGGCGAGAACCCGAACTTCACATCTTCGTACGCAGGAATGGTGGAAAAGAATTGGAATGACGTAAGCCGCAACGAGCAATCCAAAATTTTAATGGTAAAACGCTTTCATATTTTGCCTTTTTTTAAATTAAGAACTCCTGTGAACCACGGATGTAATATATACAGCGAACCACCGATTAACCGGGCATCGCACGACCGGAATTTCAATTAACCGGAATTTTTAAAACTTATAATTTGAAAGTTTTTATTCCGCATTACGAAAGTAAAAACGCGCTGTATTTACTACCAATAAACTTGTAAATATGTAGTACAGGAATACGCGAATTACTTAAATTATAAGTTATTTTTCTTCGAGTGTTTTTCCTTTGCTACCTTAAAATTTGATTTTTTTCTTTTTCGTGTAATATGCATACATGGGCACATAATATTCAATTAGCCGAAACGGGCTTGGTCCCAAGACATTCGGGAAATCGGAGTTTGGTGCAAAAAACATATAATTAATTATAATAATTATAAATATTAGAAGTCTTTGTTAATTAAATAATTCGCGTTTACCGCTAGCACTCCTACACATGGAAATTCTGTTCTTACACACGAATTTTCTACATCGCGTAACTTCCTTATTTCATTATGGCTCAAATTAACAGAGTTTCGACCATAGAATTATTGCGAGCAAAGATATATGTATCTTATGAATTCCACAAGCAGTAAGTACTACTTTCCGGGAAAGTTTTAATCTTGCCCAATTAAATCATTCCATCAAAACTACCCAACTAGAAGATATTCCTGTTGAAGGCTTAAGTTTCGGAGCAATTTAAAATACGTTCCTCGAATCGCAACCATAAAGTTTTAGTAAACGATAATTTGACGACGAAGAAAGTCGTTGGTTTAAAAATATGGCTTACGAACGCGTTTGCGTTGTATCCTACAACTTGTCAAAAAATAATGTGTATGTTTCTCATAAAAAAACTCATTACAAGCGTTATTTTTTGTTCATTTATTATATCTCTGAACTTGGCTATGGTTTAAATTGTCTTCATTAACATATTTTGCAAGCTAGCAATCGCATGCCAATTTGCTAGTTACCTGTTAGATTTTGCTTCGGATCGGTTATTTTATAAATATGTACATTGATCGACCACTGAAGTAAAATTAGCCATTTAACAAAATTGGGCAATGAATAACAATGGCATACATTACACAAACATCACGTATAGTTAGATAAAAGCTTGACTGGAAAATCTTTCCATTAATTTTCCATAGGAGAACACGCTATAATGAGCACCTGACATGAATAATTCCAGTCGAAGCGAAAGAATCTATGGAACCAATCCATGCGCGATTTAAGTTTTACTGTAAGATTTATTCAGACGGGCCACAGATTGATGCCTGGGCATAGCGTAACGTTAACAGAAACTTCATTTGTTCCATTACGCAGGTAATAAATACTTGATTATCCGATGGTAGCATATGCAAATCCATGCAATATTGAATGCTTAATGAAATCTCATAGCACACACCCTTTAAGTTAGCCTTAACCTTTATTCGCGGAACCGCGGATTTTCGGATGCTCGCGAACGCGGAATTTCGAACGTTTCGCCTAAATGAAGCGCTAGATTAAATCCTTCGGAATGAGTTACCGACTGGAAATTTTCGGCTGAAAGCTTAGCCTCGAGAACTTTCTCGAACACTTTTGATGGATCGATTTTAATATCCTTCCCAAAGTATTAATCAACCCTCCACTCTCTCAAGAGTTCTTTCAAAGACCTAAATAATGACGCGACCCGTTTTCTCTGGTTACCGTGAAAACGCAGAGCCTTAAATTTTCGCGATGCAACGCACGGGCGGGAATTAAAAACTTCGCTCATACGTACTGCGAAGCGCCGCGCATAAACAAACAAAAGAGATTCGCCCCGAGGAAGTTTTTTTTTTCCACGGCGAGAAATGTTATCCGATCGCTTCATCCCTTTGAGATATTCAATTTGAATAACCCGACCTTTACGCGGTCAGGAAAATTTAAAAAAAAAATAATAATAATGCTAGTGCCGGCGACCCCGCTTAACCTTACAGTGTCTCGCCGAGTGCATTACACGATAAATATATATATATATATATATATATGCAAATAACACGCTATCGCTACCACGGCGTCGCTCCGAGTATAATTTCGTGGACCACCTGTTCCGAATAGAAGTATCGTTCGAGGAATCTTCGGACGGAGACGTGAAATTAAATCTTGATTCACGGCCCCTACACCCCTTCTGACTCGCCATTCTTTCCCCCCTCTACGGTCACCCTTGGGTTGGTCGCGTAGAGTGGGCGATTATGACCGATAGAGAGAGAGAGGAGGATAAACCCGAATGACCGGATCTGACGTCACCGCACTTTTATATATATATATATACACACACACACACACACATATATATATACACATATATACATATATACATATATACATATATACATATATACATATATACATATATACATATACACACACACATACATATACATACATACATATATATACACACAAACACACACATGGCGGCGAGGCAACCGCCTCAGGCGCCTCTTGAAAGGGGACGCCAAAATTGGACAAAAACGAAAACCTATCAAAATAAATTCATAAGGCTCGGGGCGGACGACTGTTGGCCATAAAAAATTATCTGGTGCTGAATATCGCAAAATAAAAGGCTAAGACTCAAATAGAACTGAAAAAACAATCCGGCTCTTTACATAAATTCCTCAAAGAAGATCTAGCATTGAGAGAATCCGCAACAAGTGAAAATGCGGTTCATTTCATCAATCATAAAAATACACACAAAATCAAAATAATTGTATCCTATTAAACTAATAAACTATTCCTCATATAACTTGTATGACTCGATGTGCGCCATAATTGAAATCTGCTTGGGGAGCACAAATTTCTTGAGTCAGCCCTGTCTAAGCCTATCATACGATTTCAAATTTCCAATTAAATGTGTTTAGTTCCACACAAATAAATCATCTTCTCGAAGTATACTTGATAATAAATTTAAACTAAAGTTTAGATCGATCTGAAATAAAATTATGGATTCGAATAAATAATTTTTATTATTCCCTATTGTTTTAGACTAACACATAAGAAAATTACTTACAATTAGTAAAAAAAAATTAAGGGGGCGCCATATAATATCTCGCCTCAGGCGGCAAAATGTCTGGGCACGGCCCTGTATACACACACGCACGCACGCACACACACATATATATCATCATCATAGGTAGTCTGTCCGTTGACAGGTCCGTGATTATTCTAGGTTAAACTTGGTTCTCCATATACTCCTATTTCCGCAGTTTTCTTCATGTCTTGATAGCTCTCTTTCCCTTTCAAGTCGTCTACTAGCTGAAACCTTTTCCTACCTCTTTCTCTTTATATATATATATATATATATATATATATATATATATATATATATAACACACACACACACACATACACACAGGGTGAGTCAAAATTAAGTATAAACACTTTAAATAGCCACATTTTGTTGACATTATGACCAATTTTAATAAAATGATGTACATTTTGAAGATAAAATAAACAATTAAAGTACTGTTTATTTTAATAAATTAACAAAATAACAATAGCTTAACAATATCTTGAAGATTAATTGGTGACCCATTGAGATGGAGTGTTTATACATAATTTCGACTCACCCTGTGTGTGTGTGTGTGTGTACACACATACGTTCCCGTGGTGACTTCATAGGACGGATTACGATTAAGACGTGAGTTAGAATATTGACCCGCTTCCTCTCTCGTTCTTTCCTCTCTGGAGAAAGGCGAGGCATTATGCAGCTCATGTCATCGCCGAAAAGAATTCTTGGCGAGATTGCAGCAAGGCGGATCAGATAGGCGATGCGATGACGTAAGAGCTAAGAGGAAAACGGGCGAAAGCGGATTTTTCTCCTTCGCAAATAGCGTCTAATCTGAAAGTGTATCGATATATGAAAAATACTGAGAGTATCAACACGAGTTAAGAAACAAGTTATTGTACAGCATATCACAAATTATATAGATGTACGTAAGGGAAATAGCGTTTTAAAGCTATTTCTTACTCATCAATTATCCATTTTCTTCCTATTTAAAAATATTGCATGCACACGTAAGGAAATTAAACGTTTGTTTGTGAGATTGTTTATTATGTTAGCAACAATGAAGACGTAACCATACAAGAAATTTCAAGAAGAAAGTTCAACTCGAATTAAGACATTCTTGTTTGATTTTCTTGATAACGGCTACTCCTACGATAAAAATGTATAGGAAAAGAAATACTCTAATTTACCAGTTCTACAAGTTTTACTTGAAAACTATTTTGATGTGACTAAAACTTCACGAGATATGACGGAAAGTTCATTTTTTGTCGCCAGTCAAGTGATTGCCTCACGTGATTAATTTATGCGATTTTCTTATTATCTTGACTGTAAGTTCTTAATATCAAATTTAATGAAAATCCGTTCGGTAGAAGCCAAGAACGAACATACCGACGTACAGACCGACGCTATAATAATAATAGGCGCTTATGCTGGAAGCGAAGCGTACCTAAAAATATTCGTGTTAGTTTTCTTACGAATATTATGTATATATAAAGGTGCAAAAACAATGTTTAAAAATAAAGAGGAGGGGAGCCATGTGGTCATACTGCCGAGGAGAGACCTGCGCTACCGAATAAAGAGAAACGTTGAAATACAATTTTAAAGTTTCTAAATAATTACAATAATCATCACTGGAAACTGATCGATCCAAACGTGTCCAAAATCGTGACAGTACTACTGAATAAGCAGCCGCGGTTGATCAATTTACGCAAGGGTATACCACATCATCTCATGTCCAAACAAACCGCGTCAATGCGAAACGTTAACCGCGTTATCTGAATTTAAGGTATGTACGAAAGAAAACAAAAGAGTATCGTATAAGGTTGGAATACATATCAAACCACGATAGGGCGTAATGGTGATAAAGTCACAACGGATAATCTTCCTCTGCAACGCGGATAATCTCTGCAAGGGACGTGTTCTGTGCTTCGAGTCGTTCGTTTTTTGTCGTCCTACATTTTTACGCAACGCGCGATGTTCGCTGCACGCGGCGGCGCGGAATGAGCCGAGCACGCGACAATCGCCATGTCGCGACTGCGGATGTAGGGAAAGAATTTACGGCACGCGTGCTCGAAGCGGCACGCGAGGCGATTTTCGCTAGACAATCGCAAGACGGCAGGTGGCGTTTCGATGGCATTCGTCTACCCACCAAATACGACCATGGAAAGCTTAGCAACGACTTGCAAAACATTTTTTAGCTTTTTACTTTCTCATATACGAAGTATGTTGAGAAAGTACTGTCATCGCGAAAAAATTCGATCTCGAGATTTTGACGGAAATATACGTTTTAGGTGTAGCTGAGTCCGAAAAAGTGGATCTGTCTCTCTCTCTCCAGCCTAAACGGTAGAGCAAAAATGAATGAAATCTCGTAATTAAGCATTTTATAATACAGAGTAGAAGCTACGAAGAAATGGTTAACATAATTAAGGGAAGTTTATTTACGCATTTTTAACAACTATTTGATTTTCTCAAAAACTGCTCTAACGATTTTGATCAAATTTCGTAGTTACTTTAGTTTACGTCGTCAATAATACCAAATAGTTCATATCTCTCAAAAAATGAATATAAGGCTAGTTTATTCTAGGCATCTTTAACAGCGTGATTTTCTTGAAAACGGTCATTACGATTTTGATCAAATTTCGTACAGCTACTTGAGTATACGTCTGCAATAATACCACATAGTTCATATTTCTCAATAAATGTATATAAAGCTAGTTTATTCTTGGGCCAATTTAATAACAAACAGATTTTATAAAAAACGGCTCATACGATTTTCATCAAATTTCGTATAGTTATTTAAGTTTATAACGATTCTACATAGTTCATATTTTTCAAAAGGTAACTAAACGACGCATTAGTATATGAGAAAGTTTGTGCAATGTATATTGTGCCGATTTTTTTGGTACGCGAGACCAAACTATTATTTATATTTTTATTAACTTTTGAAATAATCGACAGCAGAAGGTTACTTGAGTTTTTTCCTCCTTCGCAAAATAATTATGTGAAACAACTACCTATAGCAAATGTTAACAAAACTGTAAAATAATGAATATTGTGCAGAAATACCCAAATGGCTCCTTGTATGGTATTCAAAACCGGATTAAAACGTCCATAATGTAAAAGCCTTGCAAGTATTATGCTGGAAATTAACGCAAAAAACAAAAGACATGAATGACTGATTGAAAAATCGCCGTGCCCGGATTTTATACTTTCTGTCAATGGTACTCTGCCAAGAAATGAGAATGAAGCCTAGTGAATGAATAATTTCGACTTTTACTAAATTATATTGATATTCTTCCTTCTTACATTCATATTGCTATGTACTTTTATACTGAATTAACGTTTTCAACGTAAAAGTGACAAGAAAATAATCAAAATTCTGAGGACGGTATAATTTCTATAACGTTTACATATCGCCGGCTATAACGAGAGTTAATTTGCATGCACAATACACCGCATACTGCTGTGGTCGAAGTTGGCGGAGCACTGGTTTATTGCAATGATAAGTTGTAGTCATATGATTAACGTTTTAATTATTCGTTTTTATTTTTTTAAAAGGTTATTCTTTAAAAGGAATATTTTTTGGATGATTAAACCACTTCATCCTATCGTAATGTATTCGAAGTCTTAGCTTTCTAACCACGAGATTTCAAGAGTACGAAACGCAATGAATAATCAACGGTAGAGCGATTTGTTCCTTCAAACAAGACGCAGACAAATAGCCCGTTATATAATCACTGCCGCGTTAAAGGAATAAAACAGATCGGCTTTTAAGGTCATACGATTTATTTTACCGGCTAACGTAAGTTTCCTTCCTCTTTAAAAAAAAAACAGCAAACTCAGAAACTGCAGGTGCGCATCAGATTATAAGCCATCCGGTTAATTTAGTTCGTCTCCGTGGCAACTGGTATCCAGGACCCGGTATCTCGGTTGCACCGGATATTCAACTAATAATGTTACTCTGCAAATGCGGTGAATTACGGGCGACTGGGAAATCCGCTCCGCTGATATGGTTACTTGGAGTTCATATTGGGAAAATGTATCACTATAAGCGTCGGATCAGAAAGAATTTCATTCCTGGATTTCCTTAAACGTTCGACGTGTTGGGAATATAAGGAAAAATATCAGAAATTCGCTTTAAAGAGAAAAACTTGAAGAAGTGCAATTACCGGATATCCTTGCTAGGTTTTACTCTAAAAGGACGACACAGGCGATTCGTTTTAAGAATCAGAATCTGTTTTCTAGTTACTATCAATTAAAAATTAGTCGTAAATTCAACTCCTATAATTAACTCTCGCAATAAAAGTTTTAATGATTTTTTACGGAGAATTATGAGTTTATGTTAATAGGCATCAAGGTGTGTAAATCGCCGTTTTTATTGTACCCCTTAAAAAAAAACATTACCAAATCAGAAAAGTGTTATTTCCAGGAAAATTCTGTTTTCCACTATTTTGACGCACGTTTATTTAATTTTAAGTAGCCGTGGTTAAACAACGAATTTCCTCAATATTTAAAAAATGGGGGAAAAAGGACGGTACGCCTTCTTTGCAATTTATGTGATGCAGAAATGCACGGTAAACGAAACGCACGTGAATTGTGTGAACTTTCACCCACGGTAACAAAAACAGAGCATCGCAAGTGGACGCAACAGATAGTTGTTAAAGATCGCTGGAGCTCGCATTCTTACTTTCTATATTGCGACACATCCAAGTTCGTATTTCCAATTTTTTTAACCCGACACATCGAGAAAGCCATAAAAACCAACCGCAATTAAATTTGATTCATCTTCTGGCGTGAAAGCAAAAAATAAAAAAACTCAAAAATTGTAAAAAGTTAACAGACCAAGCCATCCTCGAAAAATTCCGATTCATCTTTCGCCAAAATATATTACTCCAAACTTTTCAGTTTAAAAAAAAGAGCAATGCCCCTAGCGGAGGGAAATAATTTGAACTTGGCATAAAATTCTGAGAAATGGAGCTAAAATATTTCATACGGTTTAAAAAGCGATGGTTTTTCATCTATCTAGGCCAAAAAAATCAGATTAAAAGCGTAATCTGCTTTTATATACGTTACGTTAACACTAGAACGTCGGACGGGACAATTTTGTCCCATTCTGATGTTACGTCCCCTACAGTTTCTGTGATTCCGGTTTAATTTAGTCGAGATTTCGTGACTTTTAATCGTTTGAGGGTTGCATTCCACTCTACACTTTTGAACATTCCCCCCTCAATATTAAGGATTATAAAACCACTTTACCCTAGAACGGCGGATGGGACAATTTTGTCCCAAAATGAGTTGCTACTTCGTTTCACATTCTCTGTGATATTATTCTTATGCAGGCGGCTTTGTAACATTGTTGTAGACTATGGCATGCCCTTCCCCTCCTCCCCTCTCATCTTTCGCCAGTCCAACTTCTAGTCCCACCCTTCCCTCCTCCCACCTTCCACTTGCTCCCGCAGTATGATGCAGGTTAGAACGTGTTCCTGCAGCACTGTTTGCGGGCTAATTTACTAGAGAGTTTCAGTTGAGTACGGTGCAACGCTACATTCTACAGCATGCTAAACTATGCAATTAGTAATGTGGAGACTACAACGTTCATAAAAATTGAACCTAGTACTGCGACTGTACGACTTTGTCGTATAGGACATTTTTGTCCCGTCCGCCGTTCTAGAGGGTACGCCATGTTCAGACACTTACTTACCCGATAAGTAACGTAAGCAGTCTTTCCAATACCAACGAACACAATTACACATTTTCGCCTCCATCTTTAGTCTTTTTTAGACCATTCTTGACGCGTTAGATGTATAATAGTATGGACTACATTTAAAATATGAAAGAATACCTTCATTTTCTTGGAGGATCACTCCCCCGCACAATGTAACCTCATAAAAATTAAACACTACCTAATAATGAACCTGCTTTATTACGACGCGTAGGATATTTTGAGCTTTCGGTCGAGAAAATAATTTTTTTAATTGAAGTTTTGATGTTTCAAAATGGAATCCGTGACACATTTAAAAACTAGGTGGAAATAGAAAAAATAAAACAAAAAAAAATTCAAAAACGTTCTACTTAAGAACGAAACTTTATCTTTATCTATTACGACGTTTTTAAGGAGATATTTGACAGAAACCGAAAAAACCGATTATTTTTTATAAATAAATCCTAAACAATAACTGCTGTGGAAAATTCTTTCAAATGAAAGTTGCAGGAAATTACAATCTCTATAACCTTTGTATCGAATTGTGTATACAATAATGATATTTTAACGAAGATATTTCGCCAAAACCGAATCGGGTTTCGAATAAACTTCGACTTACGGTTAATCGGTATTGTCCAAAAGCTAATCAACTCTTCGTGCTCATACCAAAGTGTTATATATGAAATTTGGTAATGATAGGGCAAGTACTCTTCGAGTTAGAGCGCCTACAATAACATACACACACAGACATCATTCCGAAAATAGTCTAAACGTGTTCTAGGGATCAAAATATCTAATAAACTATCGGTTTTTCGAAAAATTCCTCTCACATACACAGAGACAACATCGAGAAAATAGTAAAAACGTATTCTAGGAACCTCAAAACGTGTATTTCCATCGAAATCTCAAATTCCATTTTTTCATTAATACAATACTTTCTCTATACTACGTATATGGAGAAAGTAAAAATAAATACAAGAACCGAGAAGAAGGAGGGGGAAAAACCATTGCTGTTAATTGAGGGCAATTCACCGCACACGCTCAACACATTGTTCGCATTTTTTCGTAGGTCCATTGTTGGAAGGAAAGAGATGGAGTCTTCGCATCGAGAAGGGAGAGAGGAAGGAAGGAGAAAAGAGAAAAAATGAATGACGCGAAGCGAGAAAAAAACGACGCCATAGTGGGCTCTCGCCCTTCACCTTCGCAAAAAATCATTTCACAATCTCTAAAAATATTTTTTTAAAATCTCTTTTCTCTCTCAAATCTGTCCGTCTTTGTTAATTTACCAAAAATTGCAACAAAAAAAAGTCATCATACCTTCTCCTTTCTCTCACATAAAAAAAACGCGATCTTTGCACTCTCACGCGTACGACAATGGCGTTCTGCGAATGCAGTTTTACGCTCTCCGACGAGAGGCAAAGGGCGCTGAAATTCCTCTCCTCTTTTTTTTCTTCCTATTCTATCCTCCTCCAGTCCAGAGGGCGCGCCGTGCGCAAAAGCGAGCCGAAAAGATATCGCCTATCGCCCTTCAACTTTTTTTTCAGCTTGCGTCGTAAATGGCGTAGACGTTTTTATATTTTAATTCCTCCACCCTCCTCTCGCAGGCATCCGGGAGCTGACGCGCGGTGTTTTGGCTTCAATTGTTTCAAGTCCCTTTTAAGCGATCTTATCCCTTAAAAGCGTGTGATGGCGTCTTCCTGGTTTCCTCCTTCGCCGTCTTTTGTTTCCGAGTACGCCTTAATTTAATCGAAACTCTGCGTGTTGTGTTTGGCAAAAACGCCATTTCAACGGGCACTTGGATAGAGGGCGTCCTTTTTGCATCTTGAATGCAAAAGCGGGAGCGGCTGGAGATTGGAATCCAGGATAAAATGGTTGGAGAAAAATGCTGGCATTCACGCAAAATTTTAAGCCTCCAAGGTTAATTCATAGCCGCGCTTTTTGCATCTGTTAGGAAATTGCAAAGTGACGACGGGAATCGCATTGATAGCGCCAAAGAGAGATCGGGTGATTAATGAGGTGTCCGTTATGATATGGGGTAATTTATTTAAGTTACTTTACAAATCCACCTACATACGATGTTCAATAACAGTTTTCCTTTGAATTGGGCGGATTCGCATTGCACGGTGTCACCTTGAACGGCTTAGAATTGCGCGGTTTCTCTTTATACGGCGTAGACTTAGCAAAAATTCAACTTTAGAGAACTAGCTACCTGTTGAAGTATCAACTTAGCACGGTTTTTGGAAGGATCTCCAAGCATTTAAAAAGCCATAAAATGTTTCAGTTGTGCTCGGAGGTTAATAAAAAATGAATAAAGGAAGCAATTATAAACACAAAATGACTAAATTGTTGCGATATTAAGGAGCAAATACGGCGCCCAAATGTAGCCTCGTGCATTCCTATGGGGAAAACTATCCCACTTAACACGCTTTCACTTTACACGGTCTGTTTCTGGAAAGTACGTATGTACCGTGCAAGGCGAGGATCGGATTCAATTCTGTAACAGAATATCTGTTCCTCGACACTATATATTTTCTAAAGGGAACTCCCTCATTGGTCTATGATCATTAATTATCGAAGCACACGATTAAAACGTCATCCGTTCGACATTTAGACAACCGTTAAGTTGATTAAATAAAGGTTGCCACAGGAAACACGCTCTCTTTTTATCAGCTCTAATTGTAAGTAGAATAGTAGAATAACTGGCTTTCAATTCCGAGATGGCTTGTCCGACTCCTAGCTACCGTGGGCAATGACATTTAGACTGACGGGCTAATAGCGATTTACCTTCAGTATCGTTCACAAGCTAATGATAAATAAAATTATATCTGCGCCACGCCAGATGGCATACCCATAACAAAATAAAAATGGGAAATGAAAACTTAGAACTTTTTCTTGTCATTCGAACTTAATAACAACCTGTACCTGTATAGAAACTAAATTACTCCGAGTTAGATATTCTTTCCTGAATATAATTCACTTGTTAAACTTGTATGTATTATTGTAATTCCACTATTGTTCTTTTATGTATCTAGGGTTTTCGCAGGTTTTTCCACCTCCCCCTTCCCTTCGTGGGTGTTTTCCTGCGTGGTCTTTTACTAGGATGGCCAAGTCAGGTCTTTCCTGGGTTTTTACCGCAATTACTCTGTCTTTTTATAGAAATTTTCCGAATTTGTAATTCGCTTGCTTGTTTTTTCTATTTATTTTATTTTCTGGTTATTTTCTGTGAAATTATTATTACTATTTTATTCTCATTTGTAATTGTTGACGCAGGGTTAAATGTAAGAAGGGACTATATAGCCTCAATTTCGCCCTAATAAAGTCGTTTGTCTGTCTGTCTGTCGATCGAAACTCGATTTATCGAAACATTGGAAGCAACGGAACACCTTGAAAAAAAAAAAAGGCTTGCCATTTCCCTCGAAAAAACCAGATCCACCCCTACGACCCGGAAAGAATCGGCGATGCGCCAATAACGACAAACTCGAAAACAAAAACGAAACGAAAATTCTCGCCCGATCGAAATTCTTGGGGGACCCTAAAAAAAAATACTGCATATTTCTCGACGAAATCAGAGCACGGTCCATTTAAGTATTAGAAAAAAAGAGTCGAAACATAAAAAAGAATTTTATCTTCAAGGTTGACCCGTCGTCGGGATCTCAGGTCACGTTCGCGCCCCCGAATTTCACCTTTCCCGCCTTACGCTGACTCCATAAAACCTAGAAAGACCTAACTTGGATGTAAAAGCCGCTCTCTCCCACCTTCTCTAGCCAATTTTATCTAGGAAAATGGTAGATCCAGAGAGAAAGAAGACTTCCATGCGCGCTTCGCATAAACGGATAAAAAGATCTGCTGCTCGACTTTTCTTTTGCGCAATCTAACGCCACGGGCGGAACTTTCGCGAACTTTAAATATGATATGCGCATCCTTAAAAGTCTTCTCTACGCGTTCGTGTGCGAGAGAAATTTTTTAAGAGATATGCAAGAGTGCGAGGACCATTTTTATGAGTTTTCTGATAGATTAATCCTATTCTAATGACTTGATCCGTTAAATAAATTTTTTTGCCAAAATTGTGAAACATAAAACTGAAAGAAATATTTTTTACGAAACTCTGCTCCATTATTTCTGACAAACAATTTTCTAACAAGATACACCACAATGTAATACGAAAGAAATATTTTTTTACGAAACTCTGCTCCATTATTTCTGACAAACAATTTCATAACAAGATACACCACAATGTAATATGGATTGCACTTTCAAAAATAAAAAAACTGAAAGGTAATTTTTAACTTACAATTCCCATTGATACAACAGCGAAACAGCCTCCGTCAGGGGGCAGATTGCCAGCCAGCTGATTCTAAAGGGAGTGATTTAGATGAAATGCAAACATGGTCGAGCCAATCGTTGTTTGCTTACATAAGCCAATTAAGCAATCCGATTCGTGGCACACCCTAATCTGATCTCTTCGCCTCAAACTTGAAAGTCGTCCGCGTTTTGACGAAATGACTTTTTTTTGGAAAGACGAGCGAGCGACTTTCTACATGCGTCCAAAAACTGAATTCCCTTTTCCGGAGAATTTCACTTGATAATAATTCGAAGAACGACGTTTCGATGCAAGAAAACGTACCTTCCGAACTTTCTCAGACGCGAATTCTCTCAAGAGTTCTTTTTTTCCTTCGTAAGGAATTTTTCTAAAAGGAAGCGTCAGTTGTTTTGTTAACAGGTTTCCTTTTCCGAAAGGAGATATTTATTTTTATATAGAGAGGGGAGTATTTTCGGCCACGGAAACATCTTTCGTCGGAGGAATAAATATTTTCGCCGGACTTCCGACTTCTTTCCTAAGAGGAGTTTTTCCGCAAATTTCAGGAACCTTTGAAGCCTTCAACTTTAACAAGAGAAACGCGATAAAGAAAAAGACATAACTGAGATCAACTGTACCACATAACTAATATACGCAAATCCCTCCAATATCATACGACAATTAGATAATTCATTTTCTTTTCATCTTTATGGTAACCAGGGATGATATAACACCAGACACAAGTGACAACTTTGAGGTAAATAACGGTGCTTCGTACTCCATATACCATTCCGGAGAATAATAGATTAACAGATGTAGATTATTATTTTTTTCGCTGCAAGAATTTACCCAGATTCCTCGAAAGAATGAGATAGATAAATCATAATGATAGCAGAGTCTGGCTATAGTTTTGACAAAGAAGGAAATAGAAGGCGAAGGAAAATGGAAAGGTTTTTTCTGGCTATGGTAGCTGGAGAGGCTGGATTAACATTTTTTTCAATCGGTAGTAAAAACTTACTCATATACGAATGCGTCTTTATGTAAAATTATTACAAACATCAACTTAAATAACTATACGAAATTTGATGAAAATCGTATTAGCCGTTTTTTAGAAAATACAATTTTTGTTCAAGTTGCCCAAGAATAAACTAGCCTTATATTCATTTTTCGAGAAATATGAAGTATGTAGTATTATTGCAGACGTAAACTCAAGTAACTGTACGAAATATTATCAAAATCGTTCGAGACGTTTTTGAGAAAATCAAATTACTGTTAAAGTTGCCTAGAATAAACTAGCCTTATATTCATTTTTTAAGAAATATGAAGTATACAGTATTATTGAAGACGTAAGCTCAAGTAACTGTACGAAATTTGATCAAAATCGTTATAGCCGTTTTCGATAAAATCAAATTATTGTTAAAAATGCGTAGAATAAACTACTCTTAATTATTGATCAATGTCAACCATCTCTATGTATACTCTGCTCAGTATGATAAAATGCCTAAGTACGACATTTCATTCATTTTTGCTCTACCGTTTAGGCTCTAGAGCCAGTAACAGACAGACATACGGCATTGCGAAAACCACTTTTTCTGATTCAGCGACACCTAAAACGTATATTTCCGTAAAAATCTAGAGGTCAAATTTTTTCGCGATAAAATACTTTCTCAATATACTTCGTATATGAGAAAGTAAAAAGAAGGAAGAGAGACATGAAATGGGGACTGGGATAAGAAGAGACAGAGAGAGAACATGAAGAAGAGGCGAAGGATGGAGTGGAGAGAAAAGAAATAGAGACAAAGAAGAGATATGAAATAGGAAAGGGGGAGGAAAATCGAAGCGGAGATAGGGACGATAGAAGGGGGGAGAAAATAGGTGGAATAAATAGGAGATGGATAGATAAAGAGAGAAGAGACTAACAGGAGAAAAGGTGAGGAGCAGAGAACGAAGATAGAAAAGAGAATTGAAATATGAGAGAGGGGGGGAGGGGCGATGATGGTTTAGAGAAAAGGAGAATAAAGAAGGGAAGGGGAGGAAATAAGAGCAGATAAGATAGGAGAGATCATAAGGAGAAAGAAGACAAAGAGGGAGGGAGAGGGAGGAGAGAGCGAAACGTGAGGAGGGAAAGAGAGATAGGCAAAGAAGTAACGGTGTGAGTGACGCACCGCTGACTCGACTATTAGGCAGTTCTGCCCTTTGAACTCTTTCTCCATCTTCTGCCGACTTCCCCTCTCCCTTTCCGCCCCCTTTCCACCCTCCTCTCCCCCCCCCACCGATCCCCCTTCCCCCTTTCCTCCCCCTCCCCCTCCAAAGCGGCCACGACCGTCCTGCATTCTCGGTGGAACAGAAGCACGTGCTTGGAATCCTGGGAAAAAATACACCTCTGCTTGTTTGGATTGCACCACCTCCCTTCCTCTCCTTTCTTCAAACTCCTCTCTCCCTCCCTCCTCCCTCCCACCTCCCCCTCTCCTAAACTCGCCTGGCCGCTCTTCAAAGGAGCCGTATGCAAAAAAAAAAAAAACTGGTCTTTCCCAGGTATCCGGGAGACGGTTGGATAGTTCGTAATTTTAGGTCAGTTTTTTATTTCTTCTTCGCTTTCCTCCTAGTCCAAGCGGCTGGGATCTGATATTAATTCTCTCTTTTCTTCCCTTCTCCAAGGGCGAAGATTATAACCTAAGAATAGGTATTTGAAGGTATTATGCCTAATGCCACAGTGAACTCGGATATAAATTACGTGGAGTTCGAGCATTTATATTACCGTTATCTTTCAAGCTTAACCTTTAAATAGTGAGATGAAACACTGATCGTACTGTAGCTGAGATGCTGCCTCCCAAACCGTTATTATTTTTTTACTATTATTTATTCGCTAGCTGTATCTTCAGTTGAATTTTCCAGGTTTAATTATCTGTAATAAGATAATTAAAAAAAAAACAATAACCACATTATTTGTAAAAAGTAAATTGGCGCAAAATAGCGGGGTAATATGACGCTACGACTTTCACGGACCGCACCTCAACAGTTAAAAGGTTAAGAAATTCGTACTCAAGTTGATTCCGAATTTAATGTTACAAAAATGTTGAACGTGGTTGGAAAAATGAATTTAATTCATCAATTACACCCAAATAAATTGCGTTACTACTACGGCCTTTTACTTTGAAATCATACCGAAACCTCAATTTTATTGCGTACAAGAACGAAGAATTGACTTAAACGAAAACGAGCCTACTTCACGATAAACGCCTTCACTTAAACCCACATGCAATGAAAATTTTATCCCACTTTACTATTAAAATTTGAATTCCTTTAAGCTTTTACCACATTTAAACAATACTTTCGCAAAAAAGAAACTTACTTTATATGTACGCAACCAAATTTACCCCCAATTTAATAAAAATCGTAAGATTTTTTTAAACGAGGGCAACTGTAACCGAATTAGTATTTTAAATAGATTAAACTCTATGCTATGCTAAAAACACCTAGGGTACTGGAAACGACATTCTTTGGAAAGAATACTTTTTTAACGCATAAATAAAAACCCTTTGTTCGTGTTGTTACTAATCCCATCCCCTAGTCACCAGATGTCTCTAACATAGCGCACTTCCCTCATCCCCTTGCGTGCATTCCTCTAACATTTGGAGGGAGAACGTGTAATTTTAACTCGGAAAATTCCGAGTCTTGACGAAAATCTAAGGCCTTGGAACGCAGTGTACCCAACCTGGCTCTCGGCTGCGTCACAGTGCTCTTTGTGAGAATGACTGCGCTCTTTGGCTGCGCTCTTCTGCGATGCTTAAAATCGCGTTCCTTAGCATCAACAATTCAATTAGCAAACTCGGTGCGAACCGGGTTTTCCCGGCCCCCCATTTGCGACGTTATGAGGAGAACACGCAAATCAGCGTAAAGCGTTGGTCCCTTTGGTGTTTCTCGTTAAGAGTAGGCTAACGCCGGCACCTGGTTTCTCTCCTCCCTTGCATTGTGATTTAAACTGAGAATCCTTCTAGCGCTGGAGTCGTTTGAAGTCACAAGGCCCCCCCCCCCCTATTGGAACAATTCAATTGATTATACCTAAAGAGTAAGCCGTGGCGTAGTGGTGAGGGTGCTGGCCCGCTACGCTGAGAACACCCAGTGCGAACCGGGTTGCCCATCCCCCCATTTGAGTGGTTAAGGGGAGAACACGCAAATCAGCGCTCCGTCCTTCGGAAGAGACGTATTGTCATCGGTCCCCTTGGTGTTTCTCGTTAAGAGTAGGCTAATGCCGGCGTCGGGTTTCTATCCTCCCTTGTTTTGTGATTTAGACTGAGAAGCCTACAAGCGCTAGAGTCATTTGAAGTCACAAAGACTTCCAATTGGAACATTTAATTTCATTAAAATTCCTACATGCATTTAAGGACATTAAGAATAACTTCGACGATTACTCCATTTTATTTACGACCATGAAAAGGCCAGAATGAGAAAATGCGATAAATAAGTCCTGTGTAGGTTAGCGAAGAGCTGATTTAAATCACTGAATTGGAAGGGTGAAATCCACGAACCCTTCAACACTAAAAAAAATCGCTTGCAATTCCCTTTGCGCATCGCATATTGGCTGACGATAATTACACACTTGCTCGATTTGCTGCATTTATCGCGTGTAGAGTGAGGTCAATATTGCGGCATAATCGCACTTATCCCATTTTTTTAAGTGGACGTTTTCGCAACGTCTTAAAACTAACATAATAATTTCCTTACGCTCGTAAATGTAAATTTTAACGATTCGTTCCAGCCAAACATCATGAACTAGATTTGAATCGGTGTGCGAATTAAATAATCCTTCGTTACAACAGGATTAATCACATCCAGACGGAACTCGATCTTTTCCTGAACACTTGGTACGCCTATTATGTATCTTGTTCCCGAGCAGTGATCAATTCCCACGAAAAAATATGAAGTACTGATATAAATTTTAAAAGGATTGACATTTTGTAATATGATACATAAATGAAACATATTGCATCCTTTAAAATGGGCGTGACTTTGACGGAAGAAAACCCCGTAAGAAATAGTACTATTACTTGGATTGACAAATTCGCGTCAATAATTTCAGCTCCCATAATAAAATAAACAAATTCCATCTGGGAAATTATTTGCAGAAATCCAATTTTTATGAGAAACCATTCGTCTTCTGATACAGAACAGAACGAAAAAGTTCTTCCTGGCCGAGAAAAATGGAGAGTCCTTTTAAATTAAATGGCAATAAACGTGGGTCTGATTACAACATTTTAAGATTTCCCATTGATAAAGGCTTTAACTGGATTTTACGCTTGGCACAGTGACGCTCCCTGCAAAACGCGGAAAGGGACAGTTCGGCTCGACCGTATCGGCGACGGACTATTCGGCGATGGGATTATTCGGCACCGAACAGTTCGGCGCCAGCCGTGTTCCGCACGGCACAATTCCAATATATTTTGGACGGGATGGCGTCATGATAATATTAACGTCGCAACTATTAAGTTACCGAATCTATTACGTAGAAATAAAAATTACTATATTTAAAGGAAAATAGATTTCAATAAACTTTCGTGAGAAAAAGTACAAGATAAAAATTATACAACGAAAAATCAGCGGATGATATGCATAAAGATTTGCACAATTATTTAATTATATTAATGTTAATTTAATACAAATCTTACTGTTAAGTTAAATTAGCTGACTTGATTTCATCGAACCAATACTGCTTACATAAAAATGATTATATTTTTAAAGAATTTAAATCCAATTTCCTTTAAATATAGTCATTTTTATTTCCACGTTATAGATTCGGTTATTTAATAGTAGCAATATTAATATTATCATGACGCCATTCCCTCCAAAAAATACACTGGAATTGTGCCGTGCGGAACACGGCTGGCGCCGAACCGTCCGGTGCCGAATAATCCCATCGGCGAATGGTCCCGTCGCCGAACCGGTCGTGCCGAACCGTCCTAAACCCCTGCCAAACGCTCATGGCCACTTTGACGGGACGGTAACGTAAATGTAATTATATCACAACCGATCATAATAATTAATACACAACTGCTAATAATATAACAGACGCCTCCTACAAAAAAAAATAGAGCTTCCCTTCATCTCGGTTCGCATTTCACTCTTCAATTTGTCAACACCTGTCTCTTCTCATTCTTCTTCACCTCTCTCCCTCCCCCTCCCCCTCCCACTCTCTCTCCCCCCCTCTCTCTCCGTCTCCCTTGACAACCTTAAGCCACTCAAGCCGATTGAACCCATTTTCTTGTCACCCCTTTAGGAAGGAAAGTGTGTGTGTGTGTCTGCGTGTGAGAGAGAGAGAGAGAACGACTCTCCCTACTGTGCGTAGTATTCACGTATCATATCTATCTCGGGGCGACGTTTTCTCTTTCTTGCTCCCTTACCAAGGTCACCTTACGAACGGCCGTGGCGCAGGTGTCCTACATCATGCATGTCAATACGACATCAGGGAAAGTTTGAAGGACAATTATAACTTTGTTGGAAGTGGATAACTTTTGGGCGGATAAAGCCTGAATACAAGGAGGGGGGGGTGGGGGTCGGGGAGGGGAGGGGAAAGGTGGTGGGAAATTTTTTTGAAGGGAGTCAGGTTGAAGGCGTGCCTTTTAAATCGCAGTATTATTTACGAGCAGAAAGACGAGGAGTTCTTGGCGTAAATGGAGTATTTTTTTCTGGTGCCTAATGGATGGGTGAGCATACATGACGCCGGAGGATTTTTTTTTTTTTAAACTTCCCTTCCTTCGCTGCCAAGTTTTGATGGGAGACATTGTTGAAAAGCTGCATGATTAGCCAACTGCATTATTGATAGGCTTCGCCATGGACAATTTCCATTCAAGTTCGAACTTAAAGAGTTCAATATAACTGAATTTATATCAGCAATCCACACATTCGCCTATTTGAATATATATTCCTCTTAATTTTTACTTTCTCATATAGAAAGTATATTGAGAAAGTGTTGTAATCGCGAAAAAGAAATTACTTTTTCATACACGAAGTATATTGAGAAAGTACTGTTATCGCGAAAAAATTCGATCTCGAGATTTTGATGGAAATATAGGGTTAGGTGTACCCGAGTCCGAAAAAGTGGTTTTCGAAATGCCGTCTGTCTGTTCGCAGCTCTAGAGCCTAAAGGTAGAGCGAAAATGAATGAAATCTCCCACTTAGGCATTTTATCATACAGAATAGAAGCTATGAAGAAATGGTTGACATTGCTCAATAATTAAGGGAAGTTTATTCTACGCATTTTTAACAACAATTTGATTTTACCAAAAACGGCTAAAACGATTTTGATCAAATTTCGTACAGTTACTTGAGTTTACGTCTTCAATAATACTGTATACTTCATATTTCTCAAAAAATGAACATAAGGCTAGATTATTCTAGGCAACTTTAATAACAATTGTATTTTCGAAAAAAACGGCAAATACGATTTTCATCAAATTTTGTACAGTTGTTGAAGTTGACGTTTATAATGATTCTACATAGTTCATATCTTTCAAAAGATAACTAAACGACGAGTAAATGAGAAAGTTTGCACAATGTATGTTGTACCGATTTTTCTTTACGCATCGTAGTTGACTGCAATGATGGAACTAAGAGGAAAAAATATTACCAAATTAAATAGAATAAAACGATGCTTTTAATTATTATATTTAGATCCAACGACAATTTTTCAATAACTTCGGTAATGTCAGTCACGAATTCGTATGGCTTCTGGGGTAATGATTGACTCGAAAGCCAATCTTAGCTTTCTGCAACGATGGAACGAAAAGGAAAAATATTATCGAATTAATTCGAAGGAAACTACGCTTTTGACTATATCTGGAGCCAATGAAAACCTTCCCACACTTCGGTAATGGAAATCACGTAGTGTACGGCTGATGGGATAGCGACGAAATCAAAAGTTTGACTAAGAAGCCTTTTTATTTATTTTTTTAAATAAATCATGTCAAGGGCAGGCGCGCAACTTGGGAGGCGCAGGTCCACGCAGTGCGCGGGGGCCCCAAGATATTCGAAGTAGTAATATCCTTATGGAAATGAAAGATTTCATCGCTCGAAATGAAGACGAAAATACCCATCTCAAGTGTTTGGAGTTGTTTTTTCCTATCCTTATAATCTTGGAATTATAGAAGTCACAATGTATTTTCGGAACTAAAACGTAAAAAATATCGATAAAAATCAAAACGGTATAATAATTTCATATATTTTTATATAAATGGGGGCCTCAAAAACTTGACGTGCGTGGGGACCCCAAAACTGCACTTACGCCCATGGCCAAGGGCCGAATCTAAATTTACTTAATCTTGACATTTAAAAAAATATTATTTCCTCTTATTAAGCACATAACAGTATTGATCAAATATCAGAAAATATAAATAATATTTTAAATTATAAAAGATTTACTTTTTTTAAATGATCTTTTTAAATCCATTAAAATTTTAGGAGATTAATGTTCGTTTAATATGCAACACCCATGGATAAATAATGAAAATTTTCTTCGCCGATCGCTACTAATGATTACCCTCGGGTAACAGTCAAACTTTTACAAGCATTTCATAGTAGAGAATTTATTTTAAAACGGATTAAAATAGCAAAATTATCATTTTCAACCGTCAGCGAACTTCGTGTTTTTCCCCATCGTTTTGAAAAACAGCGTAAAATGCAAAGGTTACTATTTTTTACGATCTGTTCATCATGGAACATTTTCACAAAGTTCTGGATGCCGAGGTGAATTTTATGGATCCTGTTTTCTTTTTTAGGGCGAGAGGGAAATGAAAAAAAAGTTGAAAACAACACGAGTAAATACGAAAAGATATTTTAGCCCCCACCGCCGTTTACTCCAGTGCAGTGGTTCTCAACCGGTTTGCCACGGCACATTAGCGTGACGCGAGGAAAGGATTAGTGTGCCGCACACTCCGGAGATATTTAATTTTTAAATTACGTATGTATTTAATGCACAATAAAATTATACAATTATTGCTTTAACAATAGTAACAAACTAATACAACTGCGACTTTTACTTGTTACGCTAGTTTTTATCTTTAAAAAATAAGTACCTACGCGGTGAAATTAATTAGGGATGGTTTGGTGTGCCGCGACGCTCTTAAGCTTACATAAAGGGGTGCCGTGGAGCGAAAAAGGTTGAGGAGCAATGGTTTACTCAACCAATTCGTAGAAACGGTAAAAACGACACGATACGTCACTTTTGCATTGACTACTTCATTAAGAAACACAAAAAAAAAACTTTTTTTTTACAAACGACTTTTTTTTCACATTTACGCGAACACCCTGCAAGCAGCCAGAAGCGTTTGGCAAGGGTTTTCGGAGTAGAGAAACAGCACAGCCATTACCTTTCATAATGTGAACCTTTACGATACGTTTACCCCAGCAAAACACAAGTTTGAAGATGTGCCCGGGACCGTCATTTCTTTTGTTGGAACGATAGGATTATGAGTTCGAGGGGGTGGATGGATACGGTTCGGTAGTTTCGATAAAAGACTGATATATATAAAAAAAAAGCAATGAGGAAGATCCACGTCTGGAGTGGTGTGCGTAGTTGGGAAGCGAAGAAGTATTCTCTCAGAAGGAGTTTTCGGGAGAGGGGTGGGGCGGAGAAGGGGAGGAGAGAGGCATGTTGCTCGCTGGGTTCGTTCGTACCCAATTGTGCGTAGGCAGATGTTCCAAGAACGTAACTCCCATCCTCTCAGAAAGATCTCTTTCTCTCTCTCTCTCTCCCTCTCTGCGTGTTTTTATTTTTGACTTTCCAAAACAACTCCTCTCTCTCTCTGTCTCTCTACCTCCTCCCGCCTTTCCCCTCCGTCTTCCTCATTCCTTCTCCCTTTCACCCTCTCCTCACTTCCACTCTTCATTTACTCACACTTTTTCCAGATCGCGTTTCTTCAACTCTCTCTCTCTCCCTCTGCCGTCTTTTTCCTTAACTATTTTTTTTTAATTCTCCGTATCCACTCCATTATTCTTACTTCTTCAGAGGGTCATTACTCATTCCCCGGCTTTTAGTCTATTTATTCTTTAAAAAGGGAGACTCTCCTGTCTTTTCTCATCTCGGCGCAATCCTTTCCCCTAACCCCTCCGCGGTCGCTCTTCTTCTTCTTCGAATCTTTTCTCCCCTTCCTCTTCCACATATAAAACTGACCTATTGACCTCTAAGGTTTTCGTGACGTTTCGCCGGGTGGTCGACGTCACAGGCATCATCAATTTAAGACTCGATCCGAGACGATATTTTGCCGATCCAAGCTGGACTCGAAACGTTTTCGAATTAACCTGAAATTATACGATTGAATTTCAAGTCTGCCAAAGCGACGCTTCCTTATCGGTTGGAATACTTGATCAACATAAAACGTAACGCAAAACCGTCTTTTCGCGCATTACGTGTCACAAAGTTATACACAGCTTAACCTAAACGAGACTATCTCTATTATTTCGGCGGGCTACGGAGAAGAAACGAGTGAAAACCCAATCAACCAATTTCCTTAGCACATTAGTAAATTCCATCTCTAGCTCAAACAATTAACCTATTTAATCATCTTTTTATCCTATCTCGCTCTTTTACGCTATTTCTTCCCCATGTTCTTTCCTCTAACATTCGCATATCTTCCACTCAAACAATTCTTTCCCCAAAAAGATTCCCCAATCAATCCTATACTATCTTCACCGCAATCCCTGTTTCGGTCCCTTTCCCAATCTCGTCCAAACTACGTAATTCTTAATATTTATCTCATTACACTTCATTTTCTCCCGGTTTTTCTTCCTTTCGATTCAAAAGACCTTGCAATAATGTTGCATATTGCATGATTTATACAAAATGCATTTTCTTAATGTAAAAATATATCTTTGTGCGTGCAATGCTATTTCCATTGTTATTAATAACCTATCCATTACATTTTTATGGAAACTGTTTTCACTGCACCCCATTCTCTTCGCGTGCGTTTTCCTAGAGTAACCGAACCTAGTTACAAATTAACCAATAAAACACTTTCAGCTACACTTTAAACATTTTGCGTTTTCTATATGTTCATTTAAGGTGCACAAATTAAAAGGTAAAGCCCAGGTTTAAACGTAAAATGGGATTTCGTGGTTTCAATTTCGCCTGAATAAGACTTTTGTATCGATAACATCTAACGTGTTCTTCATTCCACTTGAACGGACCGGAAAGCTTTAAAAAAAATCTGATATGGCCAACACATGACTTTCTCCATATTTGGGGTATAGATATTTAAATTATTACGAATAGCATTATAAGGCAAAATTATTATTTCGTATCGTAAAAGAATACAGCCGTCCTTATTGCGGTAAATTAGGTATATTTTGAATATATGTGGTTGTGGCGCTGTATACAGGATATTACGAAAACGTTCAATATCTCCGAAATGGATGGCTCTACGAAAAACTGTTGCAAACAAAACTTGGAAGAAATATTATTATCTACAACTTTGGTCCTCACGAAGATCATCAATAACGACGTTTTTAAGGAGATATTTGACGGAAACCAAAATAACCGATTGTTTATAAATAATTCCTAAACAATAACTGCTATGGAAAATTGTTTCAAATGAAAGTTGTAGGAAATTACATATAACCTTTGTATAGAATTGTATATTCAATAATGATGTTTTAACGGATAAATATCGCAAAAACCGAATCGGGTTTCGAATAAACCTCGACTTCCGGTTAACCGTTATTGTCCAAAAACTAATCAGTTCTTTGTGCTCATGCTAAAGTGTTATATGTATATGAAATTTGGTATTAATATGAAATGTACTTTTTGAGTTAGAGCGCACACAATCACATACATCCCCACACACAGACATCATTCCGAAAATAGTCTAAACCTGTTCTAGAGACCTCAAAACGTGTATTTCCGTTGAAATCCCGAAGTCGATTTTTTTCGTGATCACAATACTTTCCCGTTACTACGTATGGGGAAAGTAAAAACGAAAACATAAATTCGCGCTCTGTTTAATAATTTAATATAGGTACTTCTGGACCATACGTTATTAAATTCATTCACAAAATTCATAAAGCAATTTGTTTTGCTTTTTGCGCGCTCCAAAATCATTTTTCGTAGAAAAAATTAATAGACTATTACTTTTTTAAAAAACATTTTCGGCTCCTTTATTTTCGAAAAAGAAAGCATATAATCAATTTCTCTTTGTTGGATTATCCAAGTTTATCCACTGCACGACAAACACTTCTCTTTCAATTCGGCCATACCATCTTCTCTCTCCCTCTCTTTTGTTCTTTCCCTTCTCTTCAGCCGTCTCGCCTCGCCGGGAGAAGCGAGCGAGCGTTGAGGACGAGCGACGAAGCGAGGAAGGGAGAGAGGCCCCACTCGTTTCTGTTGCGGTCCTCTTCGGTATGCAGGCGTGTTCCAAAAATCTCCGCGCGCACAGCTGTGTGCTTTTCGCGAACCGATCTAACGTTTTCATTTCCTCTCCCTCTTTCCTCTTATCCTTCCAACGAACCTCCTCCTCCTCCATCCCCTTCCCAAACTCTCCCTCTCCCCCCACTCCTCCATTTCTGCTCCTCTTCGTTATATAGGAATCCGAAACACAGCGGGACCGGTGCACCTGCCTACTCCATCACCCACAAAAATACGCCGCTCCCTACTACACGAGAGCTTTACCCCTCCCCTCCTTAACCCGCTCTTCCTCTTCCCCCTTTTTTTAGCATTCCTCAATATGTCTCCCTCCACCTCCCCCTCTCTCTTCCTCCTCTCTCCCTCTTTAACTTCCCTTTTCCTTCTGCCATAATTCTCTTATCCCCTGATTCTCTCCAACTATTTCTATCGCTTTCTCTATACTTTCCGTCTTCCCTACTTTCACTGTCTTTCTTTACCTCCACGATCACTCTCGCTACCTCACACTGCCTGCTCTATTCCGCCTCTGCATCTCTCAATTTTTCTCTCGTCCCTCTCTCTCTGTCTTTTTATAGAAAATTTCCGAATTTGTAATTTGGTATTGTGCTTCTATGTTTTCTATTCATTTTATTTTCTGGTTCTTTTCTGTGATATTATTATTATTACTACCGTATTAGGCCGAATATAAGGCGAACCCTTATTTTCCCAATGAGAAAATCCCAAAAAAAGTAACTTCTTCATACTTAAGGACCCGAATATAAGGCGACCCCTACTTTCCCGAAAGACAATTTTTGAAAAAAAAACCTCGCCTTATATTCGGGCTAATACGGTATTTTATTCTCAATTGTAATTGTTGACGCAGGGTTAAATGTAAGAAGGGACTATATAGTCTCAATTTCGCCCTAATAAAGTCGTTTGTCTGTCTGTCTGCCCCCCTCTCCTTTCTCTATTTCTCCTCTCTCTCCCCCCTCTCTCTCTCTTTCTCCCTCTCACTCGTCTATTTCCCTCCCACTCAAGTTTCCACTGCTCTTTCTCTCTCACACCACCTCCTTCCCCCCCTCCTCTCTCTCTCACCTCTCTCCTACCTTCTCCCTGTTAAACGTAAGAAGGGACTTCACAGTCTCAATTTCGCCCTAAATAAAGTCGTTTGTCTGTCTGTCCCTCTCCTATGTCCGCCTTGGTGTATGGGTGGTTAGATTGTCTGCCGGCTGCCGCGAGTTTGAATCTTTCCTAAGACATGGAATTTTGTGCTTTTCACGGTTATATATATGTAAGAATGGACATAGATGTCTAAATATCGCCTAAAAGAAGGATTATTATTGCTATCCATCCTAATCTCTATCTCACCTCTCTCTCTCTACTAATCTCTCTCACTCCCTACCAATTTCTGGCTCCCGCGCTTCCTCCTCCAATCTTTTTTTCTCGCTGCCTCTTCTTTTTATTTCCTCTCTTCCTTCTCCCCCTTCTTTCTTTCCTCTTGTCCCATTCCTTTCCCCTCCTCTCCCTCACTTAATTTTTTTTCTCTCGCTATTCCCTTTCACCCCTGTCTCCCACTACTTTCTCCCTATTGTTTTTCTCTCCTCTCTCTCTCTCCCACTTCTTCCTACCTCCTCTCTCATTTCATATTCCCTCTCTGTTATTACTTGTATGTTTATGTTATTATTTTTATTGTCATTCGTAATTTATAACGTAGGGTTAAATGTAAGAAGGGACTATGTAGTCTCATTTCGCCCGAAATAAAGTCGTTTGTCTGTCTGTTTTTCTCTCTCTCTCCCTTTCTCCCTTCAATCCCTCCTCCTCCCCTTCCTTCCTCCTCCACTCCCACAGAATCTCTCCCCCCCTTCCTCCTCCACTCCCACACACAATCTCTCCCTCCCCCCTCCCTCCGCCGCCCCTTACTTTATTTATTATCCCCAAAGGAATAGCCAGCCCCAAAACGATTGGGTAGATCTCCCTCTCTCTCTCTCTCTCTCTCTTCCCGTCCTTGTTTTTAATTTTATTTTTCGTCCGTTCTACAAAGGTCGTTGTCCTTTAAAGTACGGATAAGTTGGTACCGGTGAGGAATGCCTCTTCCCTTCCACCTTCCGCACTAAAAATTCCCCATCTTTCCAACAAATCTCCTCCTTTTCATCCTTCCCACTCGCCCTCTCCCTTTCACTCTACTTTCGCTCCTCCTCCCCCCCCCCTCCCCACTTCCTCTCGCTCTCATCCCCCTTCTTTTGTTTGTTTGCGCGAGTTTCATTCTGCGTTTTAGGGGAAAAAAAGGAGGTAGGTATGTGTAAGTCGGTACGGGCGAAGAATGTCTCGGGTTCGCTTCCTCTCCTATAAATATATACATATACACACATCCACACACACCTTCCCCTTTCTCCATTTTTACTCCCGACTTTCCTCCTCTCTTCCCTCCCTATCCCTTTCTCTTCCTCCCCTTTCTCTTCTTCCCTCCCCCCTCCACCTCCATCACTCTTTCTCTCTCTCTCTCTCCTAATTTCCCTATGTCTCATTGTCTACCTCTCCCTCCCTCTATTTTCCCTCTCCTACCTCTTCCCTTTCCTCCTTTTCTTGCTCTTTTTCTCCTTTTTCTCCTTTTCCTGCTCTTTTTCTCCCTTCCTCTCTTTTTCTCTCTCTCTTTACTCTGTTTCTAAACCTTCCCCCCCCCCCCCTCTGATTTTCACTCCCTCCCCATCTCCCTCTACCGCCCTTCGCCAAACATAATCTATCTCCTGCTCTCTATCTACATCGCTCTACTCCCGTATAACTCACTCCCTCTCTATACCTCTCTTTCTTACTCCTCTCTCTCTCTTAAATGGAAGAGGAGACACCTTATAGTCTCAATTTCGCCCTGAAAATAAAGACATTTACCTATCCATCTATCTATCTATCTCTATTTTGCACTCCCCTACCTCCTCTATCCCGCTCTTTTTCTCTCTCTCACTCCTGTTCTCCTCTCTTCCTCCCTTTTTTCTATCTCCCTTCCTCTATCTCCCACTCTCTTTCTCCATATCTTCAGTCTAATTCACTTCCTCCCTCTCTCTCTATCCCTCACCATTTCTTCATCCTCCCTCTATTTTGCATTCCTTTACCTCCTCTCTCTCTCCCGCTCTCTCTCTCTCGCTCTCTCTCTCCCTCACTCTCTCCCTCTCTCTCCATCTCCCTCTCTCTCTCCTGTTCTCCTCCCAATCTTTTTTTCCTCATACTCTCTTTCTCCCTTCCTCTCTCCCCATCTCTCTTAGACCACTCCTCCCCCTTACTCTCTTTCTCATTATCTCCATCGCTGTAACATTGTCTAATTCATTCCCTTCCTCTTTCTTTCTCCTCTCTCTCTCTCTTTTTCCCACCTTCTATATTTTCCCTCCCCTACCTCTACTTTTCCTATTAACTCTTCGACCATTCTACTTTCCTCCTTCCTTCGCAGCTACCTTGTTAATTTTTTTTCACTCCCCGAGTGTTTTGTTCCAGACCGCAAGAGGGAGTGGAGAGAGAGAGAGAGAGAGAGGGAGAGAGGCATTACGGGGTGCATCTTGCGCCCTCCACCACATCCCTCCTTTCTCCCCCTCCAACTCACCAATAGGACGCCCTGAGGCTATCCCCGCTTTTTTTTTATTCCGCAGCGCGCGAAACGGAAAGGAGATTCCGCTAGTCGGGAGGAAATTTACGCTTTCGTATCTGCGGCGGTAAATTTCAACCCGACCGCTACTCTGTTAATGGCCGTGAGATGTTATCCCCTACCGGGAGGTTTTTTTTACATAGGCTTATGCGAGTCTCGGGTTTGATTCTCGTCCAGTCCTCGCTTTAGCAGGAGACAAAAAATAAATACCGCGGCTGCGGGTTTTTTTGCGCGCGCCCTAAATAGAGAGAGGAAGGAGGGAGGGGGAGGGAGAGAGAGAGGGGGGAGAGAGAGAGGGGGGAGAGAGAGAGGGGGGAGAGAGAGAGGGAGAGAGAGAGGGAGAGAGAGAGGGAGAGAGAGAGGGAGAGAGAGAGGGAGAGAGAGAGGGAGAGAGAGAGGGAGAGAGAGAGGGAGAGACAGAGGGAGAGACAGAGGGAGAGACAGAGGGAGAGAGAGAGGGAGAGAGAGAGGGGGGAGAGGGAGAGAGGGGGGAGAGGGAGGGGGAGGGAGAGGGGTAGAGGGAGAGAGTGAGGGAGAGAGAAAGGGAGCGAGAGAGGGGAGGGAGAGAGAGTGAGGGAGAGGGAGAGAGGGAGAGGGAGAGAGAGGGAGGGAGAGAGAGGGAGAGAGAGGGAGGGAGAGAGAGGGAGGGAGAGGGAGGGAGAGGGAGGGAGAGAGAGGGAGGGAGAGAGAGGGAGGGAGAGAGAGGGAGGAAGAGAGAGGGAGGAAGAGAGAAGGAGAGAGAGGGAGAGAGAGGGAGGGAGAGAGAGGGAGGGAGGGAGGGGGAGGGAGGGAGGGGGAGGGAGGTAGAGGGAGGGAGGTAGAGGGAGGGAGGGAGAGAGAGGGATGGAGGGGGAGGGAGGGAGAGAGAGGGATGGAGGGAGAGAGAGGGATGGAGGGAGAGAGAGGGATGGAGGGAGAGAGAGGGATGGAGGGAGGGAGAGAGAGGGATGGAGGGAGAGAGAGGGATGGAGGGAGAGAGAGGGATGGAGGGAGGGAGAGGGATGGAGGGAGGGAGGGAGGGAGAGAGAGGGAGGGAGGGAGAGAAAGAAAGCAGAAATGGAGGTAGGGAGAGAAAGCAAAACTTTTACGAGTAGCGTAGTAGTTTTAGCCCTCTCTCTCTCTCTTTCAAGGGTAAGGTTTTATGCAAGGAGAAGGGGGGTAGTAGGACTTACTTCCTTTTTACGGGACTCGGAAATAAGGGGTTCGAGAAATTGGTCCGCATAACGAACCATCTAAACCCACCCCTCCAAACCCAGGTCTATTCTCCCAATGGAACGCCTTTCTTGCGAGGAGTCCATTTGTATAACGAAGTTCATGGCGAACTATAAGGAAGGAGGGGAGGGAAGGAAAGAACGTTCTCGGGCAAAAAGCGCTCGGGAGCTCATTTCGTCGAGGTTTCGACGATATGTACGCGTTTATTTTTTTGAAAACGGACGAGTTTTGAACGAAATAGGGAATGGAAGAGAAAATATTTAAGGGATAAATTACACGTTATAAATGACTTTTTATAATTGGATCCAGGATTGATTAGAGAGAGAGAGGGAGAGTGTTGCGGCAGATTATTATTATTTTTTTATTTTTCAAATATCCTCGACATGTTTCATTAAAGTCTTCACTAATCCTCTTTTAATTCGCAATTTTCCCAATGTTTTGATTTAAAAAAAAACTTATAAAAATGTTTTTTCTGCTTTTTAGCCATGAAATATGATTAAAGTTTCAGGAAGATAAAGAGCAGGGGCAGAGAGATACTGTTCGTCCTTTCCCTGCGCATTCAGAAGAGCTAACATTTGAATAATATGTTCATTATTAGAAATAGGTCGGCGCTTGCCATCCCCTACCAAGCGCCTTGACGGACTGAAGTATATAAGCTGTAATGGTTTCCCCATTAAACATAATGCTCTTATCAGAAGATAAACAGAAGGTTTTATACCTATGTACCTCAAGAGGAACGCTACAATGAAAAAGGTTTGTGTGTGTATATATGAGCTGTTAAAAAAGGAAACCGAGAACATTTGCACCAAGTATTGAGCAGTATTTAAGATAGAGGCGTAATGAAGTTAAAAAAAAAGCAGTAAGAAGTGAAAATTCGATATCGGAATGATATAGTACGGGCAAAAGCATTCCCATCGGGCAAGTTTCGACCCAAATCAAAATTATATATGCCACCTCTGCTAACGGTAGAACTATATTCGATAAGAACAGCGAACAAATTAACTCGCTCTCCGGTAATATTCAACCATTGCCAAAACCAACGTGAAATATGGAATGCCTTCGTATAAAAGTGTAGGATGTATTTTTTTCCTCGTAAAATGCTGATGCGCTGCATAAAAATAGGATATATACTTCGCTTTGTTTTTAAATGTCACTTTTTTTAGTTTCGTGTTCTGGAAGTCTATAGACGGCTGCAAATAGGCCGGTAATTTTGGTCAATGTTTGAGCTGAGACTTTTTCTGGGATGAGATTATATAAAAACTCAGCACCATTCATTTAACGCAGCGGAAAAACCAAATCTAAACATTAAACTAAAAAAAATTTCGGTTCAACTTTGCGAATTTTTTCCATTTTTGACGAGGGAAAAAAGAAAATAAAACAGTAACTATACCACTTTTTAAAAAATCAATTTAATACTACACACGTTTCATCGCGCCGCAAAATTCCGAAAGCCGAAGAGTATCGATAGCAAAAAAGTTCTCATTGCGCAAGAACCGAGAGGTTGTAAACATTTAGTTAAAGAGCATTGGAGACTTTTTTTTGTAACCATTTTTGGAAGTGTTATCTTTCAAGAAGACATCCGCCAACGGCATAAAAAAATGTGAAATAAACAGGTGAAGTTTATCTACAGGAAAGACGAATGCAATCTCACGCATCTCTCACCTAACACATCTCAATTGAATGAGAAAACGTCCTTCTTTTTTTTTTCTCAATCCATCCGCCTTCACTCGACTCGTGCAGCGAGAAACCTCTCAATCGTGACTCTTTACCTTAACGAACAGGTGTCTGAAAAATGATCAAGACATCCTCGAAGAATTCGACGTTAAAAAAAAAAAGCTGATAGTTTTACGCCTAATCGCATTCGTCGCGTTCAGAATTCTTTCGGCGCCTAGCGAGCTTTCCCTCATTTTCCCGGCAAAAGTATTCGTTAATAAACGCCGCGTTGAATTCTAAATCGGTCGATGAATATTCCGGAGAGGATATTTCCCCGCATCGCAATTATGCCTCGAGAATAGACCGATCTAGCACGAGGGAGCGCGCGTCCGAACAAAAGGTTAGGATATGTAGACGCCTCGTGACTCTCTATTACCCACCCGGATGGTATATAAAGAGGCAGGAATGCCAACCGTATTTTTTTTCCCACTCCCTCTCCCGACGTTTGAGAGCTCGATGCGTCGGAATTATCTGACAAATGCAAATGTCGGGAGGGATGGTTTAAATATGTAAATGCGCGAGCTCGCCACCCGCGGCGCATAAAGTCGTCATCCGCTTTGTTTTTCCAGATCGATTAAAAACAAAACACGGTCGGAAACGAGGCGAACGTTAAAAAAAAAAAAAAAGAAACGCGTCAACAATGGGAAGGATATTTCGCTTTTAAATTGAAACCATACGTGGAACTATTCCCCTCGATGCATTAAAAGGGCGGTCGAAGTAAACAAAACCAAGGTCGAAAACGGGTAAGTGGGCGGAGGAATTATTTAAAATTTATTATTCGACGTATTTAACCTCCAACCTGACTTAAAACGCATATGGCACGAAAACGGCATATAATAAGCTCATATTGACGCCAGCAATACCGTTTTGACATTCCGCGAGCAGTTCTCTCAGGTAGCCATACGCGCTCTTAGGGGCGAAAATTCTCTTCGTACGTTACTCAGCGCTTAATGACAAAAAGCTTCCGAGAACGCAAATAATTCAAGGCGACAGATTTATTCTCCCGTTTATATTAGGAAAGGAAGGGATGTGGAAATCTCCGCCCTTCTACTGCATTAAATCGCGCACGTTTTTAGGGACAACAAATGAAATTCTGATGAAATTCGCGTTAAAATTATTGCCCCGTCATCAGCAAAAAGCGGTGAAAATGCAGTGCATACCTAAATTAAGAAAAATCTACGTTAGTGTGTCTTATTGTGTGTTTCGAGAATAAAGACTGTCGGTTCTACCAATTATTTCGACTTATTTTCTTGTTCGATTTGTTCTACTCTTAAACTAATTAGCGCCGCCGGGAAGAACTTTCGCACGCAATAATAACGAGTCTTGGATTTTCAATTACCGTTTGCACACCATCCTTTTACACTTCCGTTTCTGCCGACTTCAAAGTCTTAGTACCGTAGGTAGTACAGTAAAAAGAATAAAACGAAAATTTACGGTAATTTCACTTCGTATGTTTATCAAATTAGATTTACCTAAAAAAATGTTTGTATGTAAAGTTTCATGCATATATATATATATATATATATATATATAAACATAGGAATAAACAGAATTTTTTAAAAGAATCGTACGAAATGAATGCGTAACTTACTGTCACAAGAGGGCACTCGCGTCTGGGCATTGTTACTCACCTGGAAAGGAAAGAAAACAGTTTTAGTAAAAATCATGCACGTTAATTTTATGGTCAATTTATCAATTTAAAAAAATAACCTCACCTTATGGGTCAGATTAGGTTGAACGAGCCAAAAAAAAAACCGTACGGTATAAAAATGATAACAATGATTCGTAGAAATACGACTGTGAACAGTATGATGCAAAACACAAAGACAATTCGTTGTGTTATCGTTGCCACAATCATCATAGAAAACAATACAGATTCAAATGTTGGTTAGCTACAAGCCTACGTTATAAATCACATGATGCGTTAAAGCGGAGTAAAGTTCCCGCAAAAAATACAAAAAATTCGTTTTCCCGCAAGTATTAAATTAATACTCGAATGTTGAATTTATTTTTTAAGAAAGTGCCCGTATTTACCCTCAAGGTAAGTAATAACTAAGGTGTATCCTATGATTTTTGCCGTCGGCGCCGTTACTTCCCAGCCACGTCTCCGACTCTATTTCTTTAGAATGTTCCTAATAAAGGCTTTCAACAACTCCGATTCGATAACGAGAATTGAGAGGCTATCGAAATAATTCTAGTCCTGGCGATTCGAGACATCAAGTCATCGTTAGAAAATGATTGATTACGAGAACGCTCCCTAGCAAGAATATTCTTATCAACAATACGAATTTTTTTTCGCGAAAAGTTTACCAAAATGTTAGGGTGCATATTATACGTGGTAACAAACGCAAACCGTCCGTCTGTGGATAATATTTATTTCTGGACATATTTTAACCGAATTCATATTTAAATTTCCAGTTCAAAAGCTAAAATAAGAATTATTTTTAACTTTTAGCCTTTATAAATTTGGTTTATATAAGAAATAATAAAAAAATCGGCACAACATACATTGTACAAACTTTCTCATATACGTACTAATGCGTCGTTTAGTTATCTTTAGAAAATGAAAATCGTATGAGCCTGTTTTTAGAAAAACCAATTTCTGTTAAAGTTGCCCAAGAATAAACTAGTCTTATATTCATTCGTTGGGAAAAATGAAATACGTAGTATTATTGAAGACGTATACTCAAGTAACTGTAAGAAATTTGATCTAAATCGTTAGAGCCGTTTCTGAGAAAATGGAATTATTGTTAAAGTTGCCCTGAATAAACTAGCCTTATATTCATTTTTTGAGAAATATGAACTATACAGTATTATTGAGGATGTAAACATAAGTAACTGTACGAAATTTGATCAAAATCGTTAGAGCCGTTTCTGAGAAAATCTAATTATTGTTAAAGTTGCCTAGAATAAACTAGCCTTATATTCATTTTTTGAGAAATATGAACTATACAGTATTATTGAAGACGTAAGCTCAAGTGACTGTGCAAAATTTGATCAAAATCGTTAGAGCCGTTTTCAAGAAAATCGGATTGTTGTTAAAAGTGCGTAGAATAAACTACTCTTAAATATTGATCAATGTCAACCATTTCTATGTATACTCTGCTCAGTATGATAAAATGCCTAAGTGCGAGATTTCATTCATTTTCGTTCGACCGTCTAGGCTCCAGCGCCAGTAACAGACAGACGGCATTGCGAAAACCACTTTATCGGATTCAGCGACACCTAAAACGTGTATTTCCGTAAAAATCTCGAGGTCGAATTTTTTCGCAAAAACAATACTTTCTCGATACTTCGTATGAGAAAGTAAAAGAGAAGAGTTTTAGCTTTTTTGTTTTTATTATATGTACATACATGATATAATACATACATAGCTGGAAATTTGTTGGCATTGTTTTATATTACACCAAAGGTTCGCAACCATCCTTTAAAATTTCACGGATTAAAACTATCCTATTACTACACTTTTAGATGCATATTATACTTAGTTATGACGTGAAACTCAAGAAAACCTAAGTGCGAATTATAATCGAAAAATGGAGGTACCTACGTGAAACTCATTGGCCATCTTACATTAGAAGAGTGGGGGAAACAAGCAACCTTTTAAAATACGAAGAGAAAAGCTACGGAAACAACACATCCCCAACGAACACGTCAAGCGAGTACAAAGACGAAAAGCAATTAAGACGATGCTGAGGAACCGATTTATTAAAAAAAAAAAAAAGCATTCCTCGCAGAGGATAAACCACTTTCGGAACGAAAACAGGCAAAGGAAAAAAAACCACGAATTAAAAACGAGCAATGAGTCCTTAATTTTTTTTCTCTCTCCTCAAAACCGGAAGCTTCTTTCTTATTTTTCATCATTCAGCGCGAGAACTTCACGCAAAAGTTGGCATTTAATTATGACGGACGCCAGAAAATCTAATTTCCTTTACACCACGGGGCGGCGGTTGAAAGGGAGGGGGGGAGGCAGAGGGGGAGCGAGGAAAGGATAAATGAGGTGACCGGGGGATGGAAGAGAAACTGAACGAGTTAAGCGGGAATCCTAACCGACTCCACTGTATAGAAACTTCCAAATGTACCTTACACGCAATCTCTCTCTCTTTCTCTCGCGACCCTGAAATTCCTTCCTTCCCCGTCCCCTTTCCTCCTCCTCCCCCCTTAACCCTCTTTCCTCCCCCCCCCCTCCCCTACATCTGTTTACGTCTTGTTGCGTGATGCGAGGCAGTGTATATCCCGACCAAGAAGAGTACATCGTCCGCCGACGAGGATATTATTATTAAACCTTTCCTCGCCCACGCAATAACGCCACTTTCCTTGCACGCCTGTTTCCTACATATTCCCTGCCTCCTATTCCCAACCTTACCCCTCCATAACTTCCCCTCAAAAGTAAATGACTCCGAAGGAATGGCGGACTTAAGGTGTGGGGGGGGAGGGGGGGGGGGAAGTATGGGGGAAGGTTTTGGATAAGGGTAGGTAGTTTTGGCTGTTTCCATCTGTGCGTATTATGTTCGGAATGGATAGGACGAAAGAGTAAGATGGCGCTGAGGCGCAAAATTCCACTTCAGGGAAACCGAAAAAGGGAAGGGGGGATTGAAACAGTTTGGAAGGGGTTGAATTGCCCTTACACACCTCACCTGCCTATCTCTTTAGCTGTATCCCTCCCTCCCTCTCTCTCCCTCCCTCTCTCCCCCTCCCTCTCTCCCCCTCCCTCTCTCCCCCTACATATATACAAATATTCACACACATAAGACCAGGGAGTTTACATTAAACCGTATCTACATATCCTCGCCTCCCTACAACGCTTAAATTGGCACAACCTGTCTTCTCTCTTATATAACCCAACCCACCTTCCTCTTCCTACCAACACCGCCATTTCTGCTATCCCGAAGCGCAGTCACCTCTGACGGGTGAGTTGCCCAGACACGGGGGCGAATGGGGCTGAGGGGGTGGCGAAAGATTATTCAGGAACACGGAACTCGTTTCGTTTCCATCGAGTTCGAGAGAATGTTTCGACAAATGACGCTAAAGGGGGAAGGAGGAAGGGGGGGAGGGGGAGGAGGAAGGGAGGTTCGCTCGTGTTTACTCGTGACAGAGAGAGCTCTGGAAAAGGGTTTTATAATATTTCGGTTAAGGTTACCTATGCGTGCCACACGTGAGATAGCTATAGTTTAGGCGGTTTTTAGGCGCGTTCGCTTCCATCGTGAGCGCCTATTATCGTCGATCTGTCCGTCCGTCCGCATGTTCGTTCTCGGCTTCTACCGAACGGATTTTCATGAAATTTGATATTGAGGACTTACAATCAAATATAAGAAGAAAATCGCAAAAATGAATCTCGTACGCCAATCAGGGGGACCACTTTAATGGTGACAAAAAATGAATTTTTCGTCATATCTCGTAAAGTATTGCTCATATCAAAATATTTTTCAGATAAAAGTTGTAGAACTGGTAAAGAAGAGTATTTCCTTTCCTATACATTTTTATCGTAGGAGTAGTCGTTATCGAGAAAATCAAACAATAATGTCTTAATTCGAGTTGAACTTGAAAATTTCTGGCATGGTCACTTCTTCATTGTTGCTAACATAAACAATCTCACAAACAAACGTTTATTTCACTTACGTGTTCATGGACTAATTTTAAATAGGAAGAAAATGGATTATTTATGATGAAGAAAAGAACTTTAAAACGCCTTTTCCCTCTCATACAGGTATATAATTTCTTTCTAATACTCCACTGTACGAAACGCGCCCATTTGTGATATGTTGTACACTTTCCTAACTTGTTTAAAGTCTAGGTCGGCGACGATTTCACGCTAGGGATTATATAAATATAAAATTCCGCGAGGAATATGCGTGAAATATAATTTATGGCTTAATTTTTTAAAAACTATGTGACGGAAGTAGCAGTAGTAATATTAGTAAAAAGCAGACATTAAGTATATACTGAATAGTTATAAAACTGTTGCCATAATAATTTCATGCTGAAAGTTTTGATTCAACTGTAATAGCTTGGTTTGAAATGGGGCTTGTAAGCCTCCAATTAATCTGTCATACGATTAAGCGATAGTCAGCGATACATCTACATAATACCCTGAAAATCACCAGTTTGGTGGGTGGCAGGGGGTGCAGCGAACCAAAGCCTACCTAATAACTTCTCTCGCTGGTATCACTCTCCTGTTATGATCCCTTATGGTCCTTGGGAAAAAAGGAACCCTGATATCGCTCGGACTACAGTCGATCTCTCGTATTTTATCCTTGTGGTCATGCCTACCCATGTAAGTACATAGGTGCCTCTAATATTCCTGAGAGCTCCTTTAATAGAATTTCCGTCCTAAATTTCTCCAAAAGCCTTAATCTGGCGAAAATACATTTCAATTACATGGTATCGATCGCTAGGGTGCGTTACAAAATTAGTTACAAGGAAGTGTATCGCGCTCGGTTCAAAAAACAAATAAACCACAGGTTTCAAAAGCTAACAGATATCAAAACTGACATTAATATTTTAAAGTAACTGCCCATCATTTCGCAACCGACACATTATATTCACTGAATATTTTAAAAGCGAGCCGTGGAGAGACACCTATGTGTTTAAAAATAGACACGAGCGTTTCGGGGGAGAAATAAAGTCGGTTCGATCGTTTTATATGACCTCTAAAATAATAGGTTATCCGGGTAAAAATTAACCCGCGTTGAAGTCAGTATATATATTTTTCCGGATGACTTCCATTCAGAACTCACTTTTAATATTACATATTCTAGCCATTCTGCAATTTTGTGTTCGCAAGTTTAATGTACATTAGATGAATCTAGGCATTCAGTGAATGTGACACGGCAGTTCCACCTTATTCGCGGAGGTTAGCATTCTTAGAAAATGGCGCCAACGTAGAAAAACCTAGCGAATATTGATAACAAAAATCGATGGGCAAAACGGGGTTAATTGAAGCTATTTCCCTATTATCACAGCCATTCCTTTCCTTTCTTTAGTGTTTTGGGGCCATAGTTTAATCATGGTATTGTAGGTGAGTGCAAATAGACGGTAGAAACTACAGTTAATTGCATGCCAGCGAACAGACAGGGAGACAGAGAGACACGCTGAGAGTAAAAGTACCACGCGGGCAGCTCGTTTGCCAATAGCTGTTCTACGATTCCGTCACAGCGTTACTACTTTTGTAGTTATGTAGTACTATGTATACTTGATTTGTTATCGTTTCATGGGTTTAATCGAATGAGCGGAGAGCGTGATACGGTCGGCGGGTGGGAATAAGAGAAATTTAACTTCCGCAATAACAGAAAAATTTTACGGTATTTTCTGCGCGAATAAACGGATCAAGCGGACATAAAAACATGCGAACATCGAGGAACTACATAACCCTTCCCTAAGAAAACATATTTTATTTGGGTGAATAGCATACGTGGCTCTTTTGGTACAAATTAATTACACGCAAATATTTTGATTATTTTAAAAATATATCGGTACAAAATACATTGTACAAACTTTCTCATATAGTAATGCGTCGTTTATTTATCTTTAGAACATGAAAATCGTATGAGCCTGTTTTTAGAAAATCGAATTATTGTTAAAGTTGCCCAAGAATAAACTAGCCTTATATTCATTTTTTGAGAAATATGAACTATGCAGTATTATTGAAGACGTAAACTCAAGTAACTGTACGAAATTTGATCAAAATCGTTAGAGCTGTTTTCGAGAAAATCGGATTGTTGTTAAAAATGCGTAGAATAAACTACGCTTAATTACTGAGCAATGTGAACCATTTCTATGTATACTCTGCTCAGTATGATAAAATGCCTAAGTACGAGATTTCATTAATTTTTGCTCTACCGTTTAGGCTCTAGAGCCAGTAACAGACAGACAGACAGACGGCATTGCGAAAACCACTTTTTCGGATTTAGCGACACCTAAAATGTATATTTCCGTCAAAATATCGAGGTAGAATTTTTTCGCTATAACAATAGGTACTTTCTCAATATACTTCGTATATGAGAAAGTAACAACGAAAACCGTTATTCTATAATATGAGCAATTTTTACCTGTATACAAGCTGTTTTGGTCTTCTAATAGAAATTCAAATAAGCGGCTGATTATATTAACCAGTTATTCCATAAAGTGGAACCCACTGTATTAAAACATTACATCCTCTGGGGTTGTGACTCAAAGAAACTACAGTTAATTGCATGCCAGCGAACAGACAGGGAGACAGAGAGACAAAGATTCCGAATCCCTTCCGCTCTTGTAGGCGTTGTAGGTGCATACTCCCTTTTATCCGGGCCACTCTATTATTCGTGTTCATCCCCGATCCGAATCGACACGGATAATCGGACTTTTACGGCGTTCCTACGTTTTGTCCCGCAAAGATTCAAGAGCTTCACCGAGTCACCTTTTCGCTGCTCCGTTTAAGCAGCTCAAAGAGCCTATAAAAATTCCCCACGTTTCCCCCTCGACGCGACTGCAAGTCGTCAAGAGAAAGGGGGCGGACAAATTCGAGAACCGAATCGAACTGCGATACACGCCTCGATACGTGATCGAGAGATCGCTCGAGAATTAAAAGAAAAAACACGCCCGTGATCCCGTCGCGTTCTCACGCTCTGAAAAAACCTTGTCGTGAGAGAACCTCTTAACGACACGCCCTCTAAAAAGATACACACGCACGCACGCGCGCGCGCACGCACACACACACACACATACATACATACATACATACATATACACATACATACATATATATATATATATATCAAAGCGATGATAGCACCCTCTAGCGAGTAAAGAGGAAACAAGTGAATTTCTCCCTCCCAATACATACATACACATCCCTTTCTCACTCTATTTTACTTATTCTCATTTTTGATATAAAACTAGTCCCGAGGGCACTAAATCAGTTCACACACTCCAAGGTCACTTTCGCATGCCGTCGATGGAAGAGTTGGGGGGGGGTGACCTTGAACCGACATCAAGTGAGAGAGAAAGAGGGAGGTAAGGGAGTTTGGGGGAGGGGAACGCGCGGAAGAGAGTCACGTCGTGCCGGGGGAAAATGAAACGTGGAAAAAAATCCACACAATAACCTTTCCCGTCCTCGGCTTGATGGAGCGAATTTCGAAACGCTCACTTCAATAAAAAGCGCGCAAATCAAGAGAGAGTTTTTCGTCTCACAGGAATTGTATGGGCGTATGGGGACTGCAACCTTTTCAGCGTCGCGAGCACCGAGTAACATTCTGGAGCACCAAGCGAGCACAAATATACATAGTAGGAATGATCGTAAATAAAATCAAATTCACGTCAAAGTGATTTTTTAAAATGTCCTGTAATACGTTTAGAAAGAAATCAGGCGAAGAAATCAAATTAATGCCACTAGGAAAGAGGATTTTTAGCGTAATTGAAGTGCACGGTAAGACCGCCATAAAGAGCGCCAGGTTCCGGTATCCTGCAATGGAAACACATGCATCATACAGTTTTGCATGTACATGAAAGGTATTTGTGCATCTACATGTATGTAATTTGCCTACTGAACAAAGCCATAATTTCAGAAATATTCGCCGTTGTCCTTGTTAAAATCTAAGACCACTAGATTAAATGAAGCAGAGGAACTGTAGATGAAATATTCACCCGTTTCAACAAAATTTTCCGGAATAAAAGATAAATTTAAATTATCTATCGCAGCGGTCGCAATCAGAAATTTCACTCGAGGGTGATATTTGTAAAATCCCACCTAAAATAATGTATATATTCTAAATATCATTCAAATTTCATAAAACAGGTTTTCTTACGCACGAGCACAGTCACGTATACATAATACCCTCAAAATCACCCTACAGGTGGGTGGCAGGGGTTGCAATGCACCGGACATACTAAACAAATTCTCAAATTTAGACTTAAATATACTATTTGTGTTTCTTTGTTTAATTTTAGCGCTACTTACAATCATACGATACAATCATCTTTACTTATTTTTACGCAGTTTCACTTGTTTTTTTACATATTTTACATTAACATTTTGTTTGGCAGGGGGTGTCACAGCACCAAACGAACTCTAACTAATGCCTCTGTTGGACTGTCTTATCGCATCTGGGAAAAAGGATCTGTGGTATTTCTCGGTTCTAGCGAATCTTTTCGACATATTTTACCGTACGCTCTGATATAACATTACGCTCACTAACACCGATGGGTACAACTATGGCGCGTGCGTCTTCAACGAATTCGAAGGTTTTAAACTTTTGAAATAGTTTCCTTTTGTAATAAATTGTTCCACTCTTCAACGTCTGCCAGAATAATCCCAATAAAAGTTTCTCAACAAGTAAGTTCAGGATCGTAAATTAGTTTCGCGAAATAGTTTCCTTTCGTAATAAATTGTTCTACTCTTCAACGTCTGCCAGAATAATCCCAATAAGAGTTTTTCAATAAGTAAGTTCAGGATCGTAAATTAGTTTCGCGAATATTGAGAGAATTAAGGTTAAATTTCTGCAGGCCAACGAATACTCTCATTCTGCTCTTCACTGACCAATTTAGCCTATTCAATACATAAATCTTACACCCAGCGCATTTAAACCTTTCATATCAATCATGCACCCAGTGTAGGGGATAAGAGATCCCAGAACTACAAGATTTAACTTTGTCATAACGATCCACATCAATTTTTCATTTTGCGCGTGCGTTACAAGGTGACGTTTGATGCTCACCGTGAATATTCCCTAAAAAATGATCAACCGGTGGAAAAATATTTACCTCCCGGCCTTACGCTTCGCCATTAATTTTCGGTAGGCAAGAGACACGAGATCCTTCATCATAAAAAAATAAAATATCCCGTTGGATCGTATTCGTCGTAAACGGTAAACATTGCGACGCTCTTTTCTTTTTTCTCCAACTCCGTACATTTTGGACAGCTCGAGAAAAACGCTGTCGCTTCTTCTCCCTTAAATCTTTTTCGACTCGTGTTTCACGTCGAGTGATCCTATAAAACGAAGATAGCTGTCGCGTTTTATTTTCGTCAAAACAATGTTTTTCCCCTACTCTCGACTGGTAACAACAAGCGATGATGATAAAAAAAAAGGGGCCAAATAACGTGAATTTGTGGGCTCTTCGCTCTGTCGCTTGGTAACGCGTCCTTCGTCGCTCGCATTCGAAACCTTAACCACGCAACGATTCCTTATTCATATTCCTTATATGTCCCGTAAGATAATTCAAAGTCCCAGTGGGTTCCCTTCCCCTTTCTCACCTGGCAATATTCCCTCCGTGAGTCTCTCTCCTCTTATGGATCTTCCCGCTTATAATAACCTCCTCCAGCCAATTCTACTGCGATCTCGCTTCCTACTTCGCCTTCTTATTTCAACAGCTCATTGTACGCCTCTAAATATGGAGAAAAAAAAGAGGAGAGGACGTCTAAACGCTGACTTGGCTACCGCGGCATACACCCCGAGCGTATAAACCCAGCTTATCCGTCCTTTACCACAACTTTGACCAGTATGATTCACAACTCCATAAAAAAACGAGTTAAGTGTTTTCCAAGAGCACATACCTGTATTTATACACTTCCAAGATCCGTATAATTTTTACTGCTTTTTAATTAAAGTTTTGATTTATTCACGACTTGGCGATCCCCTCATAGTTAAAAACTAATAAAAATATATGTGATATTTTATCCAGCAAAGGGAATATTTTAATATCCACTTGGATCGTCATCATCATAGGTAGTCTGTCCGTAGACAGGTCCGTGATTATTCATGGTTAAACTTGGTTCTCCATATACTCCTATTTTCCGCAGTTTTCTTCATGTCTTGATAGCTCTCTTTCCCTTTCAAGTCGTCTACCAGCTGAAACCTTTTCCTACCTCTTTCTCTTTTTCCATCCAGTTTTCCTTCTAGCACTTCTTTAATCATGCACTCTCTCCTCAGGTAATGCCCAATCCAGTTCGCCTTCCTCTTTCTGATAGTCTGTATAATCGTTCGCTTCTCTCCTATTCTTCTTAGTACTTCCTCGTTTTTCACCCAATCTGTCCATTTTATCTTCAGCATTCTTCTCCATGTCCACATTTCGAAGCTTTCCAAGTATTTTATATCATTTTTCCTTAGCGTCCTTGATTCTGCCCCATACAAAGCTATACTCCATACATAGCAATTTATCAACCACTTGCGAATTTCCCGCTTTATATTTCCCGTTAGTAGGAGTTTCTTTCTTCTGAAAGCGGCTTTTGCTTTTGTTATTCTAGTCCTGATTTCCTCGGTACATTTTGCTTTTCTCGTTGTGATGCTTCCAAGGTATTTATAATCTGAAACTTGTTTTAATAGCTTTCCTGCAATACTTGGATATAAATATTCATATCGTTATAATGCTAATGCTCATGCACATAACCTTCCATTGTCTACTAATATTTTTATTAATATGGCCTCTACTTACACATATTCTTCTAGATATATGTTAATTGGACCATTTTAATATATAAACCTTAGTAATACTAGTAAAAAATAATGATAGAATTACTACCAACAACGAAGAATATTCGGTCCTGTGAGTAAAGATAAAAGGGTTGCTGAATAATTTAGCAAATTGATTTTATTAAGAACGTATTTCCTGCTATTGGAAATGAAACATGAGATGATAAATATTCAAGATCGATTACGTCAAAAAATTCTAGTTCATTTGCATCGAAAGGAGAGCCAATGTTTAATACAAATATTTTGTTGCCAAGAAACAGGATCCCAAATATTACGATATAATTGAAAAATCCAACCAAAATCCAGTAAGAAAAATCCATGTAACACTAAGCCGTTTTATAAAGGAACTAGCTGAAAGAACTCGACGATGCCCGGGTTATGCCAGACGTCTTTGGTGAATAAAATTATGTATTATATGGTAATACAATCATTTCTCCCTTTGCGCACTTCAAAACGTGCATTTCCGCTGAAATCTCTATTTCGAATTTTTTCATGAAAACAATAATTTCTCTATATTACGAATATTGGAGAAGTAAAAACTAATTCTGAGATATCTCTGATACCTATGAACTGGGCGAACTTTTATGTTTTTATTTTTATTCAATGAAGAGAAGATAACCATGTTATGTGTATAAAATAATAACGTGTGTCCCTATTATCATTTAATTAGAACTTGATGCTTGAGCCTATTTGCGTTAATAAACATTATGGATGTATGTAAATGGTTCTACTTACAAAGAGATGATTCCTGCATTCAAACGATGATAGGAGGATTCAACTGCTTTGATTGAATCGTTAGAAACGATTCCCATACGCAGTTAACTGAATAATTATCCGTAAATATTTATGTTGCTATGTATAAATGTTGACATTGTCACAGCAATAATTTCGATGCTTAAACAAATTGCGAAGCGAATAACGCTATTCTTTCACCTATTTGAAGGTTTAATTGGCATTACTTGAATAGGAGGCAACAATTACGGTCGCCTTGACAACGTCCGGAAAGAGTACGAAATATCCGCAAAATTTCAAAAACAATTGCGTATTTCTGAATGATTCGACGGTGCAACATGTAAACATCGCAAGAATAAGATAGTATAGAGTTTTAGCCGTCGAATAAAGCAAAAACGAAGAAAAACGGTCCATATTTACGTTTTAATGAATGAAGGAAAAAAACCTTGCACTCTGAAAAATCGAAAATCCCGTGTAAACTTATGGGAAAATAAAATTGTCTCCTGGAGTCGAACCCGGGTCGATTTTGGAAACCCCGGGTACCCTATGTTACTCGTAGAGTCATACGAAGTCAATTTTCAAAGTTTCGTCCCGATAGCTCAAAGGGCGTGGGAATGTATAAGGAACAGACAGATGGACAGACTTTCAATTTTATTATATAAGATAGCGCTGTAAAGGAAAGGATAAAATATTTACACTCACATGTATCGTAAGTTCAACGGTCGATCGATATAGCGAACACGAACGAATACATTAAAGAAAATTGAGATCTTTAATAAAACGATGGCGACATTATGATAACCGATATGATTAACCGTGAACATAACTTTATTACCCTTTGAAGCGGAAGGAAAATTTGCGAAGTTAACCAACCTAATGTGTCTCATTTAAAAGGAACCTAACGATGAAAATGCAGAATTTTTAAAGATAGCTTTCCAGATATATACGTAGATACCCTTAATTCTTACGGATATTATCCATCGATTTCCACCTCTTTTTAAAGCGTATCATTAAGGCGGGGCACACACTCATCAAGAGGCCGTTATTGCTCGCTCGAGGAAGAAAAGAGACGAATGGTTTTTCTTTCCTTTCCTTTGAAGAGAACCTCAAGCGCCGCTACGAGATGGCGAAAGGAAAAAAAATTAAAGTAAAAGAAAAATCCGTCGCGAGCTCTCAATTTTTACGAAGACAAAAGAAAAGCGTCGTGTAAAGGAGATGGCGGCAGGTGAAAAGAAAGAAAAGGGCGCCAAGAAGAATTATTACGGGCTTAGATGGAGAGAAAAGAAAGGAGAGGCAGAGAGGAAGCGGAATGAAAGTGGAGACAGGAAGAGAGAGAAGAGAGAGGGGAGAGAGAGAAGAGAGAGAGGAGAGAGAAGAAAGAGAGAGAAGACAGAGGAGAGAGAGGAGAGAAGACAAGAGAGAGAGAAGAAAGCGAGAGAGAGAGAAAAGAGGAGAGAAAGAAAAGAGAGAAGAGAGAGAAGAGGGAGAAGAGAGAAGAGGGAGAAGAGAGAGAGAGAAGATAGATGAGAGAGAGGAGAGAGGGGAGAGAGAAGAGGGGAGAGAGAGAAGAGAGAGGAGGAGAAAAGAGAGGAGAGAGCGAGAGAGGATAGCGAGAGAGAGAAGAGAGCGAGAGAGAGGAGAGGAGAGAAGAGAGCGACAGAGAGGAGAGATGAGAGCGAGAGAGAGGAGGAGAGCGAGAGAGAGGAGAGAAGAGGAGAGAAGAGGAGAGAGAGAAGGGAGGAGAGAGAGAAGAGGAGAGAGAAGAGAGGAGAGAGAAGAGAGGAGAGAGAGAAGAGAGGAGAGAGAGAAGAGGAGAGAGAAGAGAGGGAAGAGGAGAGAGAAGAGAGAGAGAGAGAGAGGAGAGCGAGCGAGAGAGAAGGGGGGAGAGAGAGAGAAGAGGAGAGAGAGAAGAGGAGAGAGAGAAGAGGAGAGAGAGAAGAGGAGAGAGGAGAGGAAAGAAAGGGGAAAGAAAATGGTGGGAGTAAGGGAGAGGAAGAGACGGAAGAGAGATAAGGGGGAGAGAAAGGGATGGGGTGAAAGAGGGGGAAAGAGATGCGAGAGAGAGAGAGATGGATGGGGTGAAAGAACGGGGGGGGGGGGAGAGAGAGAAAGGAGAGGTTGAGGAGGGGTGAAAGAGGGGGGAGAGGCATTCTGGAGCGAGGGAGATGGATGGGGTAGGGAATGAAAGTGATAAGAGGGAGGCGAAAGAGGTGGGATAGAGGGATGGAGGAGGGGGCGAAAGAGGGAGGGGGGGCTGAGGAAGGAGAGGGACGGGGAGCGGGAGAGAGATGCGGAATATAAAGGGGGAATGATGGATGGATGAGGGGTGAAAGAGGGGGGATATAGATGGAGAAAGAGAGGGTTAGAAAGGAGGGGGAGAATGGAGGGGGATATAGGGGGGGGTAGAGAGGAAGGAGAGAGGGAGGAGAGAGAAAGGGAGAGTTGGATACGGCGAGGCATGAATTGAGAAAGATGGACGGCACGGGGAGAGAGAAAGAAAAAAATGGAAGCCAATGGGAGACGGAGTGAAAGGAAAATAGGAAGCAGCAATATCGAGGAAAAATGAGAAAGATAACCATAAATAGAGAATATTGGAAGGCGAAATTTAGGCTTCAAAAGGGCGCAAAAGTGGGAGAAACCAAAGAGGAGGTAAAAATGAAGAAAAATTACAGCATAAAAAGGCAAGACAAACAATTGGAAGGGCGAGGAATAAACGAATGGAGGAACCGAATAATAAAGGGCGAAAGTTTAAACATAATTTTCACGCGACTTCATTTTATTATTTTATTTTTTTTAAAAACTCCACGAGGAAGGGAAGTTTCTTTCGAGATATTCAACAGGTGTTCCCTCCAATTGGTTTTCGGGTTGAGAGCGAGAGAAAGAGAGGGGAAGGCGAGGTTTAAGGAAGAGGAGAAGAAAATAAATCGTCGACAGGAGGAGGTGAAAAAAAAAACTTTTCCAGAATTCGCTCCCGAAAACAAAAGAGCGATGTTGATTTTGCGTAAACTTCTTCGTTACGGACGGAACAATTTCTTGATAAGTTTTTCTCATCCTCCCTTCCTGAAACTGAATGCCAATTAGCCAAGCAAGCGGATAGATCCAATTTCGCCCGGGGATGTTGTATCGCATGAATTTCGATTCCGTGTTTCGAAGAGATACCGAGGAGAGAACACGGCTAGGAGAAAAGGGAGCAGAGCGAGCCGAGCATATTAATGAAAACAAGGGTTCGAATATGGACGCGTACCTATACTGGCAATACAAAAGAACTATACGAAGTCATATTCTCTCTATGGAAGTATCTTTCAAAGCAAGGCGCATGAGAAAATGCAATATTATAGGATAGTATAGTATGCTTGTTATAGTATAGCTTGTTTCGATATAATGTACACTAAATACGAGACATTTTTCAAATTTATGCTGTCTTCCTCATAACTATGCCGGTAGCAAAAAAGTTAGAAAAAACAGCTCTGAGGAATAATAAAACAAGAAGGAGGTGATAAATTACTGATAGGTATTGTCGGAGACCTTTGCAATGTGCCTAAAATGTATTGCATACTGTTCATTTTTGCAGGCAAGTTAGTGTGCGAAAAACTCAAACTCAAAGCTCCTAATAAGATTTTTAAGCAACAAAATGATAGCGAACTTGCATTTTGGCTTGAATCGTAATGATGTTAGAGGCAATGCCTTAAGAAGTCATAAGGTTGCTTCTCTTTAGGACCAGCGATTGGCAACGTTACCACTGAGGACGGCTTATGTGTGACTGAATTACTTATACAATTCATAAAAACAGTTTGATGGTTATATGAAACACCTCGAATGTTAAATTTTAAAAGGCTTAAAAATTAGTCCTCTTTAATTTTGTTTTTATTTTGAAAGGCAAATTAAAATGTCGCTAAAGTCCTCAACTGAAATTCATGGCAAGAATATAAAATAGTTCGAAAAATTCTTATTCCAAAGCTAAATCCTGATAAAGAACGTGCTCAAATTTCTCTCAAAAACAGAGAAGTTCGAAATACTCGTACTACACAGGAAAAACGGACATTTTGGTATTTTACATTCTTTTTCGTTTGATAACGTAAATAACTTTAACATCGCGAAACACACTGCGAAAGACAAATTCAGTTTTTCGTATAATATTACAGGCGATTCGTGAAACTGTAATATTATGTCCAATAAAAGAGTTCTGACTTGAAAACACTTGAACGCAACAAGATAAGAATGTCTGGATGCGAATAAAACGAAAGTATTATAGAAAAACCAGCATGTGACGTTCGTGCTAAATTATTTATTATCATTTTTTAATGTATTGCACACGCGAAAAGCCAGATAAGGCGATTTATTGGCGAGATGAGGACGGTTATCGTCGCAAAACGATAGGAATGCGAAAAGAAACGAAGGTCGGATGCGTACTTCCACGGCGCACGTTCCTAGGAAGAGGGAGAGAGAGATAACTCGAGCACGGTTGGTGGTTTAACGACCAACAATGACCCCCAGGACCAATAAGAAGCGAGATATTTAAAAAAAAAACACACACACAAGCAGGAAAGGTTTTTATTTGAGAGAATAATCTGGCGAGATTAAAAATAATGGCGGATTAGGAGAGCAATTAGCGAAGCAAGAGATAACGCGTTGCAGAAACTCGGCTGCATATATCTTTAGAGACGCATGAAAAGGAGAGAGAGATAGGAAAGGGCGTCAAGAGGACAAGAAATGGAATTTTTACGAGCGCATCGTCATGGCGACAAGGAAAGAGAGAGCGAGAAAGATCGAAAATAACCGAAGGGAAAAAATCCGAAGGAAATATGGCGCTGAACATTCCTTCGAGAGATAAAAATTGATTCGAATGCCGTTCTCATGGCAACAATTACAGGCTTTCTTTCTCTATTTGCGCAGTGATGTTCGTTGAAATTTATCGCGACGGAACGAACGAACGTAATTTTGTGGTTTTTAAACGAATTTTGTGAAATTTTTCCGTGTTGTCTTTGAGTAGGATTTCCGCAAAAAAAAATAAGGTTCACTCGATTATTTGTAAGACCTACAAACCTCGATTCCGAAAGATAGAAATTAGCAACATAACTTCGAGTCTATAAGCCCAATGATGGCGGCACTATAGATTTTATTTATCCACAAAAAGGTACAAATAAAATGTTTTGACTTTTTTGGCATCATATCCAGCATCAAATTTGCATGTCTTTAGCCTCCGGGTAGAAGTTATGAACGAGTCAGGAAGGATCCAAAGTAAGACAGTTTTTTCGTGAAACAAACATCGCACCTAAGGCAAAGCCATAGGAACTTCGAATAGAGAACTGAATTGAAGAATAAAAGGTCGAAAAATTTAGCAAAGGTGAACAATATCGAAAGACACTAGAAGAATGACAAAATCGACTCTATGAAAGACCGTTGCCAAGGTCCAAATTTTTCTGGAACAATCAGTCGTCATCAAAGGTTGTTCAGGCCTACCATCGAAAATTATTAATGCGCGGGACAGTCCCGCACAACAAAGAATTGTCCCGCGTCCCGCACGACTTACAAATGTCCCGCTAAAACCATTTCGAAACTAAATATTTGAACGCGCCCACTACAAATAGAAAGCTTTAGTGCGTTGGTTTTGGCACATAGTTGCGCGAAAAGGTACGTGATTTAGGAAAGGCCGTTATGGATATGGGAAGCTTAATGGGAAGTGAAACTTTAGCTCAATAGAGAATGACTGATTTACTCACCCCCGCGCAGTTCTCCTTTCGAGAAAGGATTGGACACTAGACGGTTGCATTTCTGTTTTATACGTGCTTTTGGCGTTATATTTTTATATTTTGTGATTTTTCTAAAAGTTTATTATTGCCAAGCTTGCGGTGGTACTACGTAACACTGATTGTAAATAAATAAACGTTTTCACTTTCAAAAGTAAGGTATATATTGGTATTATTTCAACATTATTCTGTTTCGGTAATATTTTATTTCTTGTTATTGCCGAGCGCAAAAAATGTACCGCGCAGTGGCTTCGGTATTATTGGCGACACGTAAAAAACGACCCGCACGGTAGTTTCGGAAATCCGGTAACCCTGGCTGGAGAGAGCATCAACTCGACGGTTTATCCAATCGCCACATACATTTTTGCTTTTCGGTTTCCTCGCGGAACGGCTCTAACAGAAATAAGGTAATGCGATACGCAAATTACGTCCGGCGAATCCGTACGAGCTTCCTCGGCGGCGACCGCAACGCCCCAACGAGTGTGTATACGTGTGTGTACTTTCAATTAGAAGGATCGCCCAGGTTATTTTACGCGACATCCCGCATAATTGAGTTCGTGACGCAATCGCCACCTACGAATAGAGGAACGAAATTCGACGACGAACGAAACGAAAGCGAAATCCTGCCGTCCGCTCCAACCCTTCCACCCAATGGGACCGCAGGGTTGTAAATTTTAGTTTAAAAAAAAAATTCACAATTTCTCTGAACATCAAGGCATTCAAAAGACGATATGCATTTAGATCGAAAAATAATTAAAAATAATTACGAGCTCTTCTCCAAGTTAATCAAGGAGGATAATATATAGAGGTAGATATAGTGGTAATAGCAGGGACAGGGAGGAATTCGAGGAGGAATCAACTCAAGGCATGGGCTTCTTTGCATAAACTGCGCCCGGATATCTGCAAACCGCGTCCCAGACTATTTATAGCCCAGACAACGGGAGACTAAAAAAAAATAATACCAAGGGAGTGTAAAGCAGAGCTAGAACAAAGAGAGGTTGGAGTTTTGACAACAGAATTAAAACGAATGAGGGAGAGAGAAAATACGGAGGGTGGAAGAGGAAGAGAAAGGGAGGAAGCAAAAAAGGAGATAGGAGTGGGAGAGAGAGAGATGAGTTTTTGCGGCGGGGGAATGACAAAAGGAAACTATTTCAGACGCAGAAAGGGAGGGAGGGGGAGAGTGGGAGAGAGAGGGGGAGTGGGAGAGAGGGAGGGGGGAGAGTGGGAGAGGGGGAGAGAGGGAGAGAGAGGGAGAGAGGGAGAGAGAGGGAGAGAGGGGGAGAGAGAGGGGGAGAGAGAGGGGGAGAGAGAGGGAGAGAGAGAGGGAGGGAGAGAGAGAGGGAGAGAAAGAGAGAGGGAGGGAAAGAGAGGGGGAGAGGGAGGGAAAGAGAGGGGGAGAGAGATGGAGGGGGAGAGAGGTGGAGGGGTTGAGAGAGATGGAGGGGGAGAGAGAGAGGGATGGAGATGGAGAGAGGGAGGGGGAGAGAGAGGGGGGGAGAGAGAGAGGGAGGGAGAGAGGGAGAGAGGGAGGGAGAGAAGGAGAGAGGGAGGGAGAGAAGGAGAGAGGGAGGGAGAGAGAGAGAGAGGGATAGAGAGAGATATGGAGGGAATAAGAATAACGGACTGAAGGAGAGCAAGGGAAGAAATGGAGGATAACTGCTCGCCTCATTAAACAAGCAGAGAGAGAGAGAAGGGAATCCTTGGTGCTTTTAAAGTCACATCTCCCGCACAAGGAATTTTTTTTAAAAGCGGCAAAAAAAAACCATTTAACATGGAATACGGGAGTGATGGCGGCGACATTATGGGAGGCGATATTCATTACTCTTGAATAGGAGATATGAGAGAGAGAGTCGTTCTTTTCAAAAGAAGAAAAGAAAGAAAGAGGAATTTCCGATTGAGGCGGACTTTAAAAAAGAGAGGGCGTTGTGTGAGTGCCCTCGAAAGAATGCGGACTCCGTTCTGTTTATCACGGAATGGGAATTCTCCGCGTGACGGATAACGAGGGAATATATTTCGGATAGGATTATCATTGTTATTCCTACTATTCCGAAGTGTATCCTGTTAATGAATTACACCTCTCCATTAGCTATAAGAAAAAAAAACAGATGCTCATTTCGGAAACAATGCAGCCCTCATCATTGGCGATCCGCCTGTAGTGGACTCAGAAGAAGAGTTAAACTCTTGGGTATATTTTACATTAACCACTACGAAAGAACCACCACTGACGAAGCCTCTTTTGTGCCTGCACAATAGGATTTCTTCTTTTACAATAAAATGTAGGATAGGAAAAAATCTCCAATTTCGACGGTCACTTTCTTAACTATACCGTCGATTTCTATTTTTGCAGACTTTTTATCATTATTGATGGAGTTCACGAATTTGATACCGCGCACGGTAATTTGCTTAATATTTACATCGATAATCTTATAAATATTTTAGTGTGTGTGTGTGTGTGTATGTATGTTCTTTATACGTTTTTACACCGTTGAAGCTATCGAATTTCATAGGCCATCCTATGGACCAAAGGAAGAACTTGGTCTAGGTTTGCAGACCGTGTGGTCTCTTATACCCCATGGGGTCAACGAAATACTATTTCCATAAGAATTCATGGGAAATGGCGTGGAGAAACCCCAAAATGCCATGCAGCCCTTCACTGATGTGGATATAAATATACCTAAATATTAACTTACGATCACGGGAAATGGATTATTTTACGCATGAAAGACTGAATATTATAATTCTGTTCATGTTTCGTGGTATTACATGCTAAATCGCTCGAAATTCTCCTTTACCCGCAAAATTTATCGGTTTAGATGTCCATTTTCCAGGCGGCAATAAAGCTAAATTTCTTAATTGTTGTCCTCTTCAAAGGGAGATATACACGTAAAGATTAATGCAAGGAAAATCCACGCCGTGGCACGCCGTAGAGGCAGAATAGCTAACGCCAAGATATGCCTTAATATAGTCTATGAATACTTTTAAAATGAGTCAAATGATTTTTAAGGAATATTAGAACATTGTTATCTTTTACCATTAACATTTAAGGATTTATCACAACATAAATCGATACATCTACTTACATTTGTTCGGTTACCAAGATGTTGTTTATTGTTTACGTTTTGGCTAATAGTACTGACATAATCCACATAATTTTATTTCCGCTTTAAAGGATTCGGTGCATCTATCCATGTGAATATTAAGTAAGACGTTAATGCGTACAATACAATACATAAAATATTAAATGTTAATGTAAGAATGGGGAACGTTTGCCCCGAGCAATAAAAATCGTTTGCCACTCTTTCCCGAGCGAAGCCGGGCGTTTCAACTAGTTATACTATAAGAGAATCAAACCAATGATGAGACTTGGTAATATAGAAGATACGCTCCTATGGTTTTACATTTTTGTTATGGATGTTGGATCCATCTTAAATTATCAACACCATTACAGCAAATGAAGCGCGACCGATAATACTTCGTTCGAGACACTTTTAGACTTGCCTTTTCAACTCTTTTATTAACATAATTATCCGGAAGAGAATTCCTGAATGAATTTCAAGCGAAAAAAATTTCGAACGGAATTACTGTTCAAGGTAATGCGGCGTAGGGTCGTTTATTCTGACGTTAAATGATCGCTAAGGAACCTAACTAAACATTAACACCGCGCTTATTTTTTTTTATTAATTCCGCAGAAAACGTCTGGAGCAAATTTTAACACTCTTCCAAAACGACCTATTGGCATTTAAAAGGATGAAAATTAATTTTCGCCGTTTAAAATCTCAAAGGGTCTCGAATTCTGCGAGACATCTGAGCGTGATGGTTCTGGCAAAGGTTCGTCGGCTCGGTTATTAAGACGGCTTTAGCACTTCCTCGAGCCATTAACCGCGAGGGGAAGAAGACGGAACGACTTCTAAAAACATAAAGGTCCGATCCTCTTCGCAAGAAGGGGAACAACAGGGGATAAATGTCAAACAAACGGGCCGAAGAAAAAAGCATTAAAATGATAATAATTATTATGCATGACAAGGAAAACATAAAAAAGTATTCCATTTCCATCCAAGCAATGCATACAACATGGCGTGAGTAATGACGTTAACATGACCACTGCAGCCATCTATTAAGAGAGGCTGTAACTTTAATTTGATTGTAACTGTTTTTATTTATGCCCAAGTTAAACTCGAAATATTGATCTAATAATTTAAAGGCGCGGTCATTCGCTAATTTATCCCAATGCTAAGTTTTCTAAAATTAGCTAATACGGTATTTTAAAGAACGAAATATAAATAATAACTGTATAGTACACAAACAAAAACAGCCGAAATCAGTGACGATTATAAATGCATGTGAAAAATAAATTCGCTCTGGAACCACCACTGACCGTGTCGAAGAAATGCGATTCTAGCCAACCCAAAATTTTCATCGCTATTAGGAGGAGGTAGATAATTTATCAACTGGATCCCAACCACAAGACGAGACGCATAATTCTTTTTGAAACCAAACGAGAACGACTTAAAATGTCTGCATCATCACCTTGGAAATAAACAACGAAGCGGCGATTATATTTTTAAGCTGTACAAAAAGTCCAAGTGTCTGGATGACGTGCGTCTTTTAATCCAACACTTAACGAACCAGATCCATAAAACGTTGTTTTTTTCCATAACCGACGATGACAAATCAAATATTACCTTGTTCGACAATTACGCAATTAAAACAACCAGACCCGTTCGGGTAATAAGCGGTTCTCGCATTAAAAAAAAAGCTTTGAAATTTAAACAAAATCACCACCACCACAACCGACGTTAAAAGATCGGCACAGCGCGGCTTAAAAGCGTGTAATAAAAAAGAACGCGATGCGGGTCGGCCGGGAAACAAAAACGCAACGATACGCGCGCTCGTCGGGAAAAAGTAATGAATTATTACGCAAACTACAAAAAAAAAAGGTGTTGCTCGGGCGTTTTAAAACACACGGAACGTGTTTCAAAGCTCCAATTCCCATCCGCTTTCGCAGCAACAAATCTTGCAATAAAGACAGCTCGGAATGTTTTATTAATACCGAGAGCGTGTCAAGACTCGAGGGGGCATTTGACGACCGCTTTATTAAAGTATACGAGGGGGAGCGCCGACTCGCTTACGGAATGCCGCCATCAATTACCTTGCGAATGTGTATTATCTCGCGAGGAAATTATAACATGACGCGATAATTTATTTTACGACGCGACTTGTTTCTCAATTAAAGGGCGATCAACTTTTTCCCGACCTATATATGCACTTGCAGCATGGCCTCCTGAATTGCCGAGTTAAGGTTGCGACATCTTTTCCGTTGACGCCGATTCGAAAAACACGAATTTTCGAAAAGATAAGAAGACGCTCTTTGAAGGCAGAAACTCGGCCGGTAGCTCGAGCAATATTATTCACCGAGTTTCGAGACGGTGACGCGAAATTATGAACCGGTCGTACCAACGTTTTAAAGAGTTTCGACCGATGAACAAAACGAACGACTCTTTTAAGTTGTTCGCGCGCACATCTGCACCTCTTGAGTCTTCCTGTGATTTATCTGGGAATTTTCTCAACGCGTGAAACTGGCGGATAAATGGGACTTCAGGGGAAATTAATATTCCAATCCTCGCTTCTCGACAAACCAAGAGCATGAATGTCACGCGAAGGTGTAAGATGGAAGCCGTCAACATAAACCGGAGCGAGAAAATAATCGTTTTATTTGTAGAAAGACGCAATAAATACAAACGCCAGCGTGCCAATTCAGAAATGTGCAGGCCGAGTCTATAAACTTCTATCACCTTCAAGACTTGTCAGGAAAAATGAAGGTTTCATTGAGCAGTGTTTTTCAGCGAGATTTATTTTAATACTACAATTAAAATAAAGCTTCCGCGACGATTATCATTATAAACAAGCATTGACTTAAGGTTAATGAGCAATCGAGAAGAAAAAAGCATTAAACGTTTTTATCATTTAATCACCTTCAAAACAGGAAAAAATCAACTTATTTCAACGCTACAACGCCACCGGTGAGGTAACAAGAAACTATAAATATCAGTTTCAGCCTATATACACGCACACACACGAAGACTTAAGGTTAAAAAAGTTTTAAAGTAAATGCTCCAAATAATCGATTAATATATTTTGCATTCCCAAGCGAGAAATATACACATATTTTTAAAAATGAGATGAACAACTTGTAATATCAATGGCGGTAACAATAAAACATCTCCAGGTTGAACCAACTAATGCCTTGGCATGGCGAAAAAGAATACTGAGGGTCATCAGCAGTTATATAAAGCAAGAGAAGGGAGAAAAACGAGAAAAATTTGGATTTTCGGGATAAGATACAGATTGGACTCGACATTTTGTTTTCTCGAAAGCATCTGGGTTTGAATCCACGGGAAATTTTTTCCTCGTTTTTTTTTTTTTTTTTGCATTTTGCGTGTAAAAAATTCCCGGTATTATCCCGAATTTTCATCTCTGAATATGTGTGACGTATTTTAGAGCGATCGGTGATTGTTCTGTGGCGGATAATTTTTTTTTAATACAAACTTTGCAGAGAACATATAACAGCTAGGGAGAGAGAAAAATGTTCTTCAACTGTTGTCCGCCGAAACAGTCTTCTTGACAACCGACGTAAACAAAAGAGCATCGTTTTCTTTTTAAAAAAACCGTCCACAGAGTCTCCGCCGTGCGTGTTTTTCCCATTCTTTCCCAACTTTAACCGACTTTTTTGTCTTCTATTGCAATCGGAGCTGCAACGGGCATACGACTACTTGGAATTTATTATCACCGCCTTAAAGGAAAAAGTGGAGCAGAGTTCGATGTTAAATTCCTTCTCGAAACGACTGATCATATTTCTCGTCCTCGTAAGAACTGCGAACAATACTTCACACATTAAATTACGAACGGCTTCTTCCTCAGAGGGAGACTCCAATTGTTTCCAACTGGGAAAAACAGGATGGCGCAAACAAACCAAAATCGCCCTTCTCTTTCAGACGACGATGTGTATATGACTCTTCCATTTAAAAGAGAAGGAAGGAGAGAAAGGAATTCGAAGAATGTCTATAATAAAAAAAAGGCTTTTATCGAGTCCATTGTCTCGCGTTATCTTTTTCGAGAGAAAGAGGCGAAGATGCCCTATATATCGGTCACGGAGAAGAACGTCGCACATTCTCAAATCGCTCCGCACGAAATCCTTCAAAATCCTTTGTATTTAAAAAAAAAAAAGCCTTTCGTAGAAGAAACCGCGTCACGATGGTACTTTTAAAAATATCATCCGCCTTTCTTTTTCTATGAAATCAGCAAAAAAAGCTTTGAGAAAATGTATCCAGAGGGTAGTGGTAAGTAACATTTAAGGCGAAAAATTACACATTCATTGTGGATGTTCTTCTCCTTCAATTGTTTTCGAACTTTAACGAGTTTCTGCGCTTGTCTCGACCGTTTCTCTCGAGAAATGACACAAATTACCGTCGAGTTTCGGCTTCCGATTATTGCGTCGTAACAAGTTTCTCTGAACAATGCGCAGAAAACGGGGAAAGCATCATAAGTAAGAACAACTTTAGGGTTTAAAGTAACCGAAGAACGGTGGACCTAATAAAAGATACTTAATCACGGCGTAAGAAGACACAGCTGCAGTAGATCCTACAGATGAAAACGCAGTTCGGGTCCTTCTGTCGAAAAGGAATACAACACATGAATAGAAATTTAAGGCGTGCTTGACGGACAATATGTTTAAATGCACAAAGAGTCCATGTCAAAGTGTCGAGGAATAATCAACGTATATATAAATCTGAAAACTATATGAGACATAAATCATCTTAGGTAGTCTGTAGATAGACAGGTCCGTGATTACTCATGGTTAAGCCTGATTCTCCATATTCTCCTATTTTCCGCAGTCTTCTTCATGTCTTGATAGCTCTCTTTTTCCCTTTCAAGTCGTCTACTAGCTGAAACCTCTTCCTACCTCTTTCTCTTTTTCCATCCAGTTTTCCTTCTTTAATCTTGCTCTCATCAGATAGTCCAACCCTTCCTCTTTCTTGCAGTCTGTATAATCATTCGATTCTCTCCTATTCTCCTCGTTTTTCATCCTATCTGTCCATTATATCTTCGGCGTAAATATGAACACTAAAATAACAAAATAAATAGATTGCCTCAATCTACTGGTCAAAACTTTTTATAGCTCCAACAACCATAAAATAGGATTGGTAAGGCCAGACACGCATTCCTGCCGCAAATCGGCCGTCCTAAGTGTTGATCAACCGATATCACAACGGATCCGATCCTTCACGATTTTACTTTGACTCAACTAAACAATAGTGACTTACCTTGCTGAGTTTATATGGTCTCTGTTTTTTTAATTCTATTTATTTGAATTTTATTTATTGACTTGTTGTAAAGCCCACTGTAAATTGGCATTTTTTGCTGTATGTGGACTAATCTTGAATAAATAAATAAATAAATAAAATAAATATGCGAATTAGCAGCAAGGCCGATTTTCAGGTGAAATACGTTTTCCCCTTCTTTTTTTTATGACTATTTGCTTCTCTAGCCACGAAGGGAACTCGATTAAAAAAAACATTCCCAAAGCACGTTCGAAATCGGCCGTATCGAAAACATTCGACCGCAAACGTCGATTACCCGCCGAAAGCGCCCTCTATATTTTCCCGCCAAACCAGAGGCAGACCGCGGAAATGGAGATTCGCATTACTCGCCGCCATTTGCATAATTATCTCGGAATACGGAACCGGCAGAAATGGGGGTTTTTTCTTCAACTTTGACCCGATTTCTCGCGCGCCGCAAGAACTCTTAATGCCATTCAAGGCTGGGAAAATTTCAAGTTGTTTCCGCCAACATTTAACATTTTGTACCGAGTCTCCGTGCAGATTTTTCAAGACAATGATAACCGGGATATCTTTCTTTTTCCTATCCCGGAAAATGTGTTTCCCTGAATTCTGATGGTCCCGAAATTATTATTTTTTCAATTGTCTAACACCAGAAACACGTATTAAAGTAATTCTCAAATGCAGTAGGTAGTAAACAACGTAATTAATTGGTTACTCGTGGACCCTAATTAAAAATAATTATCCTGCTCTGGTTGTAGCTTAATAACCAATAGCCATAAAAAGGCTGGAGAAACTAGATCACCACCGATGACGGGAGATTTGTAACCGAAATGCGTTACTGTTGACTATTGGCGCAAACTATAATAATTTATGTTATTAAAATCGTCGAAGTAATGGGTATTCCAGTATAACGAGCGGTATTCCCAACCGAATAACAGCAATGCCGTGACCTTTTATTGAAAAAAAAACAAAATATCTTAAGACAGCATGGAATCAATAAAGCTTAAACTTACGAGTAAAACGCGAAACATTCCAACAGAAATTCTGGTAAGCATTTGAAACAACAAGTAAAAAATAAATAGAAATGCCTTTGAAGGAACAATAAGTAGGCGTTATATAATCGTGAGCCATAGGCTTACGCAAACAGAGACATTCGCTTTATAATGAACTACCAAAGATAAGGGATACATTGCCCCATTTGGCGACCTACAAATAGTCGTCATTAGCTTAAATTAAAGAGGTTCGGGTGAACACGCATCTAGGTCCATTAGATAGCTCCATAGCCATATTAATTCCGACACGATTAATCATTCGCGAACTTAATGGGACGATTTATAAGGACAGGATGAAAAAAGGTCAAAATTAAGGGCGGATTTAATGAATATCGAGCTCCATGAATATGGCTAGCTTCGAATATTTTTTTCTCTAGATCTGAGGTAATCTAGGCGAGGATTTATCACTCCGGAAAAGGAATACACGGTCCGTGATACGGGAAGCTTATGATGCCGGTTTGAGAAATGATTGGCGTTCGTTTCGTCCCGCGAGGAAGGAAATTTTGGAGCGAAATATTAACCCTAACGGGCATTTAAAAATAATCACTTCCGCTAATGACTCCGGAATCGGAAGATTTATTTCGCATGAACAACATTCGAATTAATCCCATACGCTACATTTGCGCTCTACGCTAGAGACCCAAGTAATATACGTTTCAGGTCGTTAGGTAAGCACATTAAATTCGACACTTGATCAACTGGCAGTTTTTTCTTAACCATACATCAAAAATTGCTGTTTTTCAACTACTTGTTAACATACACAAGATATCGCGATGGCGACAAATTTTAAAACTTTTTGTGCAATGCATTTTCGAAATATTCAAGGCTCATCAACTTATACTTAACGCCAATTTAAACACGATAACAAATCAGCAGATGAAAAACCTGCCGAATTTCTCCGTTCTGTTGAGGACATGGGCATAACATTCGAAAGTGATTTATAAATTGAAATTAATTCAATGATCCATCGCGACCTTCCGGAAAAGCGAAAGGAAAGAGAGACATCTTGAAAATAAAATAGATGGACGGAATATTCAAGCAGTTCGCTGAATTTGTCGTGATATTTCGCGAAGCATGCACAATTCTCATAGAAACTAGCGAAGAGCTGCTCAAGGGATAACTCTACATCAAAATTGTGGAATAAACATTCTTAAGTTTCTCCTTCGCGTATTTTTCATTAAAATGCGGTAAATCAGCGGAGGGCTGAAAGTATTTTTGAAAAGAACTCGTAATTTTAAGAAATATTTAATTTATCGGGTCGTTATTGTGCCTTTTTCTTGCGGAAGAAGGGTTGGAACCTTTACGAAGACATTTCCATTAAAAAAAGATGTTTACAGCGTCTGAGGTCTCAAAATCGGAAAATTCCGCGCATTGCCCCATATCGTAGGTTAGTGGCGGCTGCTGTGCGGGTTGCCTATACTCAAAATTCTAGATATTTATTAAACGTTCTCAGAGACAGACATTTTATTTTAAACAAATAATATTTTATCACGTTAATTCGGATGGAGTAAGGTATTCTTCGCACCTAATAGTATATCCGTGCTCGAAGTATTTGGGTTTTCACATGCATTTCTTTCTAGATTCAGCCTGAATTTTCGTAAAATTTTAAACTTTAGTGCTCTGGCGGCAGGGTTAAATATTATCCGATTTCAAAAAAATTTGCATGGATAATACTCATATCAATACGCAACATTTGCGCATACGCCAAATTCCGTCCGGTGAAAATCGATTTTTTCGGCCCACCCTAATGCACATTCGTCGAGTTAATGAGCGCATCCAACAAGAAATTGACATTCAAAAGGCAAAACAATAGTACGGAATAGTACATAAAAAGTACGAGAAGCGTGTTATTTATCACTAGTCAGGCCAATGATGGAATGGGCTTCAAGTAGTGCACCAAGTTCTCTTTTTTTACGCGCCATCCATTTACGTATTCTCGGAGATACGCTTTTGAAGAAAATATCCCGGCGAAAATTTTCATAGATACGCGATTTGGAAAACAAATTACCTATACCCATAAACACAACGCGTTAAACTGCGTCCCAGTTTTAGTCACTGTACTTATTGTTCGATTCCGACGCGTGGTGTCTCTGTCAAAAACAAAGAAATGCGAACGCGATGCATACATTTTCAATGGCCCACACTGCATAAAAGGGTAATATGTACTATAGTACTCTTTTACTTTATTGTACTGTATTTGTTTTTCTCTTTACTGCAGTAAAAATATGTTCTTTCTACTGAAAATGCCCTTAATTTATAATATTATTCTAGTCCTAAAACAGGCTCTTTCATTTTATTACATACGTTTAAATTTCAAATGTACTGTATTTTTTAATAAACGCTGTTTTCCGATATCTTTCGATTACAATAAAATTAAGAAATTACCTCAAATTATTATTAGGTCCTACATTGCAAAACATGTCCAATAGCTCTCTTTTTGCAGGTTTTTCATTTACGCGGCCATTTCCGGGAACCACCTATCGCGTAAACTACGAGGACTAGGCGCACATTGGATTCGTATTAGAAGGCAGCATACTTGAGTTAGAAAGAATCCAAAGCAGAGCAGCCAGTTTCGTAATACAAAATGCATGAACATAGGCAAAGTGCAACAACGCTATTAAAGGATTTGAACTTGGTATTATATGCGGTATTATTATGAACAGTAGAATGGAGGTCGGGTTAAGGCAAAGGCATAAATGCCGGCTTCATTTTTGTAGGTGACAGTAAAAGTGGATATATAAACTATTTGATGACATCTTCAAAGGGATACCTATTTTAAAAGGAAATGGTTAACGTTTTGTCAGAATAAATACAGCACAAAAGTAAATTTTTTTCAATATGTCATTTTTAGGCGCGTTTCACTTCCAGCGTGAGCGCCTATTATCGTCGGTCTGTCCGTCCGTCCGCATGTTCGTTCTCGGCTTCTACAGAACGGATTTTCATGAAATTTGATATTAAGGACTTCCAATCAGAGATAATAAGAAAACCGCAAAAATGAATCGCGTACGCCATTCAGGGGTACCACCTTACTGGTAACAAAAAATGAATTTTCCGTCATATCTCGTAAAGTATTGCTCATATCAAAATATTTTTCAGATAAAAGTTGTAGAACTAGTAAAGAAGAGTATTTCCCTTCCTATACATTTTTATAGGAGTAACCGTTATCGAGAAAATCAAACAAGAAAGTCTTATATCGAGCTGAAAATTTCTTGCATGGTTACTTCTTCATTGTTGCTAACATAAACAATCTCACAAACAAACCTTTAATTTCCTTACGTGTGAAAGGCAGTACTTTTAAATAGGAAGAAAATGGATTATTTATGACGAAGAAAAGAACTTTAAAACGCAATTTCCCTTACGTACAGGTATATAATTTTCTTCTAATACCCCATTGCACGAAACGCGCCCATTTGTCATACGTTGTACACTTTCCTAGCTTGTTTGTTTTATTAATATTTTTCGGTTTACTGAAATCTCGGAGTGTAATTTTCTCCCATTTAGATCCGCCCTTGTAAAAGTCTTGTAGAGGAAGCACTAGCAATAAATGAAGCACCGAAGTACGTGAGTAGACACGATCGCCGTGATAAAATACGCGTGACAAGATTGTAGGACAGGGCGTAACCGAGGCTCGTTTTTTTTCCGAGGGCAATACGAGACCGCAACAGGAGAAAAAATTGTTAAGTTGACTTTGGTGCTCTTGCACCCCTCTCCCCCCTGCCACCCACCAACTTGGTGAACTGGAAGGTTACGTGTACGTTTAACGCGTTTGAACGAAGAACTAACGAAAATTTCGATATATTTTTTCCTTCTCGCGAAATCCGAGATCGATCCAATTCATTGTCAGACCCGTGGAATTCAAATAAGGGCAGGACTACAAATTCCGCCCCATCTCCAAGTCTCCGACCTCGAAAGATTGTTTCTTCCCCTGGATGTCTTATTAAGAAGCTTTTCGAGTTTTCATCTCGATGACAAAATCTTGGGAGTTTCTCGCTCCACGAACGAAGGACGCGGATTTTCTTTCGAAGAACATCTCTCGCGGGACTTTCTCGCGTAATTAGGGTAAAAACTTCAGCGAGACGACGTGTTATGGTGTTCGCGATCGTCTGGGGCAAAACTTGCGAGTATTTGCTCGAACCATATACGAATTAAGTCAAAAACTTTCCCTCGGGCGCGACGGAGACGAAAATGACCTCAACACACCCAAAAAGTACAATTTCCGCCGTCGAATCCGTACGAAATAATCCTCGCACGTCCGTTTTTAAAAAAAAAGATTTATTTCCGCTTCATCTTTTCTCGAACTTCCAATTTTTAACGCTAGTTGTCGGAACGGAAGGTGGTTTGGAGGGGGAGGGGGGCGGGGGGTGGGGGGGGGGCGGAATAGTAACTGTTATAATTACTTCTCAAAGTTGTTCCGAGATGGCGAAACCATAAAATCCCTTGACGGAGTCAAAAGCGAAATACGAAGCGAACGCCAGAGAGCGTTAATTAATTGACCACTTGGAACTTCCTCAATTAACTGAAATTTGTTGGAGGATAAGAGGGGAGAGAATTGGTGGGGTGAAATATGGAATGTCCTGACAAAAACGAAACGAAGTTGTGACATAGTCCAGAGGAAGATAGGTTTTTTTTTGTGAGGTGGCCAAAATTAGCATCAAGGGAGAATAAACCGTTAATTTACAGATATGGTATGCTCCAGGAATGACTCCAAATGAAAAAAATCGGCACTATACACATTGTACAAACTTTTTCACATACTAATGCGTCGCTTAGTTATCTTTTGAAAAATATAAACTATAGGCATAGAATCACTATAAACATCAACTTAAATAACTATACGAAATTTGATGAAAATCGTATGAGTCGTTTTTTTAGAAAATCCAATTGTTATTCAGGTTGCCCAAAAATAAACTAGCCATATATTCATTCTTTGAGAAATGTGTAGTATTATTTCAGAAGTAAACTCAAGTAACTGTACGAAATTTGATCAAAATCGTATGAACCGTTTTTTATAAAATGAAATTGTTGTTAAAGTTCCCTGAATAAACTAGCCTTATATTAATTTTTTGAGAAATATGAACTATACAGTATTATTGAAGACGTAAACTCAAGTAACTGCACCAAATTTGATCATAATCGTTAGAAACGTTTCTGAGAAAATAAAATTGTTGTTTAAAATGCGTAGAATAAACTGCCCTTAATTATTGAGCAATGTCAACCATTTCTTCATAGTTTCTATTCTGTATGATAAAATGCCAAAGTGCGAGATTTCATTCATTTTCGCTTTACCGTTTAGGCTCTAGAGCCAATAAGAGATTTCCTTTACATAAACGACAAAATATTAGAGTACCTTGTAGAGATGCATCACAATGTTCATTCTTTAAAACGTCTATCGTTGGAAAGCATGACTTTCGTAACGTGCCAATTTTTTAAAATTTGAGCGCTGATTGATAACAGATATAAAATTAATGGGCAAAAGCAAATCAAGGAATCAATGACACTTAAAGTCAAGAATAAGCCAATGGTACCTGTACTTCGTCCGATTCCGTTATTCTCTTACTGATGTAACAATGTAACAAAATATACTGCCAAAAAAAAAAACTAATGTAGTTTGTTCGTCCGTCTATAGATCATACCTCGGAGAAATCAGTTGGAAGAAATGCCTGAAATCGCCACGTGAAGCATTTCTTGCATTTTGGCCAGGGCATTACTTAATACTGCCCATCAGTTATCACTGACGACGATAAGCATACGCGAATTATTGCAAAGCTATGACTTTATTAACAAAATCCACTTGGGAGGGCTGCAACTACGTAAAAATATTCCATGGTAAAAATGAGACTTATTTTGTAATTTCCACTAAAAAAGATTTACTTGCACGCATTGCCGCAACTAGGGTACGGCGAAGGTGGCATTTGCCAAAGGCGCCGGCGCTGATTGCAAACGGCCGAAAAAGTGCCAGAAATTTATTTTCTCGTAAATACATATTATTTTAATACTCAAACGCTGTAAAAATGCTATTATACTTTATTAAAACGCAGAAAAAACTGTATCCTGCATAACCAAGGTGTTTCCAAAAATTTTACCACAGGCGCCATATCGTCTAGGGACGTCTCTGCTTGCAATGGTTCGCCTTTTAGAGGATTGCCAGGTCTAACAGAAAGTTTTCTGTATAATTTGGCCTACGTTGCCATGCAAGCATTGCGAACTAAATCCACGTGGTAAGGCTTCACTTTGTGGAAAGTTTCCACGGCAGAAATGAAATAATGTCCGGTCGAGTAAATCAGTTTTTAGTGGAAGTAACAATCGCCTTATGAAACAATGAGTCTTTCATTTCCGTTATCGTTTTATGAACTAAACTCTTAATTAACGACCTAACATTATCTTTTTTGGATAATCTTCCCGTTATTAAAAAATTGTAAAGTAGATTTTATTTTAGTAACCCGTTCATCATAACAATTTTAAAAATCGTAATGAGCCCAGTACAGATAGGACTTGGTTTGGAATATTATCACAATAAACTTGAGATTAAAAATTCAGCCCTGGAGGTAAAACGAGACAAGAAAAAAAATGATGCGAATTTATTCCTCGCAGAAGCCCCGCGATTTCTGCACCAACAATACTTTTCATCATTTTCATTTTTTTAAAAAAAGGCAGGTAACAGCCAACGTTTTCCGGTAAAGCAATCAACGACTTCTTCTACAGACGAAACAAGTAATTTCAAACGTTTCGTGAAAAACTAATGCCGCGAATTATTGTTCCCGGCGGAAAACACATCTGGTACGTAAACAAGTCCGGAGGAGGATTCTTTTCCTCCTCTTCGGTTCAGGATTTTGTTGCGTGGGAGTTTCGAGGCAGGGGCGAAAAAATTCGATAGACCGGAGGAGGGGGGAGAGGGAGAGAAGGAGAGAGAGAGAGAGAGAGGTTGAGGCGGGATCTATTTCTGTAGCGAGACGAGATGAAGCAGGAGTATATTAAGAAAGAGTGAGGGAGGCGGAGGAAGATGGGTAGGAGTGAATGGAGAAGAAGTCTGGATAGTGTGACGTTGGGAAGGAATGCGAAGAGAGGGGGAGAGAGAGGGAAGGAAAGGAGAAAGAGAGTGGAATGCGGACTGTGGAGATAGGAGAGGGAAGGGGCAGAGAGAGAGAGGAGAGAGAGGTATATATGTGTACAGGGAGATGAAGAACAGAGGGATTGATGGGAATAGGAAATGGCTACAAGTAGATATGAGAGAGGAGCAAAAGAGGGGAAGAATGGAAGAGGGAGAAGATGCGGAAAAAGAGAACACGGCGAAAGAGCGAGTAAATGTAACTATAGTCTGTTCACTTTCTTAAGTCTCTTGACCTTCACAGAGCAAGTAGCCAATCAAGAACGTTTCCCCTTCCGTCGCCCCTCACAACTTTCGCTCGGGAGGACAGACACCCAATCACGAACGGCAACAGCAAGGAAACGGCGGTAGAAATGGCAACGCAGACCGATGTGAACGCTTCGAGAGCAAGAGTAACACTGAGTTCCCCCTACTACCTTCCCAAACGAACCGTCTCCTATTGGCTGCTGCTAAGTCTTCAAGGTCAAGAGACTTCAGATAGTGAACAGACTATAGTGAGAGGGATAACAGAGGAAATAAGGGTCAAAGGGAGCTTAGGAGGAGGAATTGATGGAGATTAAGAAAGGAGAGAAAGGGTACGAGGAAAAAGGAAGGGATGGGGAGAGAAAATTTACTTGAAAGTGGGGGGAGAGAGAAAGTGATAGGTTAACTTCAAGGCGAAATGAAAACAAAGACAGTGAATGATAGAGAGAAAGAAGAGGAGAAAGGTGGAGATATGGAGGTAGAGAGGGAGAAGAGAGATAAAAGGGAGAGACGTAAAAGGGAGAGACGTAAGAGGGAGAGGAGAAAGTAAGGGAAAGGAGAGGGAAAGAGAGGGAGAGTAGAGTGAAGATAGGAGACGAAAGGAAGAGAGGAGAGGAGAGGGAGAGAAGAGAGAGAAAGACGAGGAGATGAAGATACAGAAAAATATAGAGGAAGATGAAAGGGAGAGATGAGAAGAGGAAGATAGAGGGAGAGAGAGAAAAAAAGAAAAGGGTTGATGGAGTAAGAGATGCAGAAAAATACCGAGGTAGAGATAAAAGAGAAAAGACAAAGTACTATAAGTCTGTTCACTATCTAAAGTCTCTTGGCCTTCATACAGCAAGTAGCCAATCACGAACGTTTCCCCTTCCATCGCCCCTCACAACTTTCGCGCGGGAGGACAGATACCCAATCACGGAAGGCAACAGCAAGGAAACGGCGGTAGAAATCGCAACGCAGACCGATATGAATGCTTCGAGAGCAACAGTGACAATGAGTTCCCCCCACTACCTTCCCAAACGAACCGTCTCCTATTGGCTGCTGCTAAGTGGCGGACCGTCTTCAAGGCCAAGAGCCTTTAGATAGTGAACAGACTATAGCTAGAACACAGGAAGAGAGAAGAGCGAGAGAAAGACGATGAAAGAGCAGACGAGAAATTGTGAGAGGAAAATGTAGGGAGAGATGAGCTGGGAGTGAGAATCGAAAACTTTCATAGGAACGAGAAGAAAGACAGAGACGGTACGACGGAGGTATAGATTTGCTTCCACATTTAATACCCTACAGTTCGCAGAAATCACACGGCATGGGGCGCCATTCGACTATAAAATATCTTCATAGCCTGCTTTATAGCTGGGCGAAGAGTAACGGTAACATCTCTCGGTTAAAGCGATTATTTCGGCGTCTTCTCTTTTATGCAGAGACGTATCCCTTTGGCAACGGTAGATAAAAATCTGCCACGCCACGCCGTGGATCTATCCGGGACTGCTAAATGTTTCCAAATCTCCTTTTATAGGTGGAGAAATATTTTCCCAGGCGAGACGAATTAACAGCAGCGAATGCTTGGGCGAGCAACATCAGAGTTCACATCTGAAGTTACAGGTAGAATCTGGGATGGGTTCTATTAGTGAGAATGAATAACGAGAATATTTTTTAGCGTTATAAAGTACAAGCAATGAAAAAACATGTATTCCGGTCACCATTTTAATTAACATGCACGAAAGCATCGCTATTGAATGTCACCGTTCACTTTCGTAACGACTTAAAGAGTGTCGTATGTAATGCCCTCGCGGACATAATACGGCTCGCGGGCTGTAGTTATACCCAATATATACTTCCTCTTCCGTTATCCCTACACTCATAAAAGGCAGAGGTGTTAACATTATGTCCATGGAAAGGCGAAGGCGAGGAGAAGGTAATAAAAGACAGCTCGACATCACCAATACAAAATAATCGAGATGGCGACAAAAGAAAATCGAAAAAAAGTGAAAGACGAAATTGAGTATGAAAATACAAGACGTTTTATATATATAACAGGAGATAAAAGATTGCGGCAGTATATCACGTTTTTTTTACCCCACATACATGCTAGAAAATAAATACATACATAAAAAATATACACATTTTAAAACAATATACTAGTCCTTGTTTAAATAACACCTACGTTATAAAACAACATATTAAAATATAATTTTAATCGATTATTCACAGCCGCATTCTATTTAAAATTTCCAAAAAAATATCGAAATTCCCTATTATTACAGCTCGACGTCACCAATAAAAAATAATCGAGACGGCGACAAAAGAAAATCGAAAAAAGTGAAAGACGAAATTGAGTATGAAAATACAAGACGTTTTAAATATATATACAACAGGAGGTAAAAGATTGCATTAGAGCGTGACGTAGGGAACAGATTGAAGCTGACGCATGGCGTAAAAGACACCGTGGCGAGTGGGAGACGGGTGACGTCAGAGGGAGATATGTTTTGGGGTGGGGGAGAAAGGAGAAGATAAAGAGGATCGAAATAGATGAAAAAGGGAGGAGAGAGAGGGAAAGGGAGAAAGAGATAAGAGAGGGTGCGTGACGCACAGAAACAGATGAAAGCAAGAATGGGTAAACACCGCCGCGTAAGTAATCCATTAATTGTCACTTTCGTTACTCCTTTTTTTTCTCTCTCTCTCTGCATCTCTTGGAAACCTTTTAATGAATTACGCGCGCGAGTAAATGCTCTCTCTACACGTGGGAGGATTATCAAAACACGGTCTGCGTCACTCATAAAAACCCATTAGAATTCGTCGGAAGAAAGATTAAATTTTTTTTCAAAACGAAAGAGGGTTTATTATTTTTTAAAAATCCTTTGCTGCGATAAATTCAATTTGCTCGTTTCTTGAAATGCTCGATTATAAAATACAAAGCTTGGCGTTAAAATTGACGGCAGTATATGACGTTTTTTTTACCTCACATATATGCTAGAAAATACATTCATACATGAAAAATATACACATTTTAAAACAATATACTAGTCCTTGTTTAAATAACACCTACGTTATTAAACAACATATTAAAATATAATTTTAATCGATTATTCACAGCCGCATTCTATTTAAAATTTCCAAAAAAAATATCGAAATTCCGTATTATCAAAATTTTTAAATTGTCTAGGAACTAGATAGGAATTCGGCATCTGAAATTATTGCAAGACGCAAAATATTAAATGTACTTATTTCGGCGTAAGAATGCATGGAGTTATCAAACACGCCTTATTCCAATCCGAAAAGTAAACGCATTTTCAGAACTTTCAGCAATGTTAAATCGATTCACCATGAGTAGTTTAAAAAATTTCCCTAACTTTCATTCTAACGATTTAACTAATGGATCACATCTCGTGTTTATAAATTTCACCATACGATGGCTTTCACAAACCTCAATATTATGAGTATATTTTGCTTTCCCATTGATATAACGTAAATTATACACCGATAAGTTATTTACACGAAGTACCAGCTTATTCAATTGAGTACGTGCCGACGTGCTAACAGAAAAAATGGTCCATATAGCAAGTATTGACGTCAAACAGCGAAAATTCTCCTATTCAGTAAATAAAATACTCGCGGACAAATGAGAAGCACACTAAATTGACAGGAATACAAAGAAAGAAATAAAATTAACACGCTTAAATAATTTTAAAAAAACTAAGATAACAGAGCAACCCATAAAAATCATCACATTCGTGATTCAATTAAAGATACCCCGAGGTTTAAAAAAAACCCTTTCATCCTACATAAATCGGCAGGGAATCACGAGTTTAAAGAGAACGCGCACGTATCGTGAGCAGAGTTATACATCGTTCGAAAAATCCGAACACGCCTTCTCAAGGCGAGAAGAAGCGAAAGTTTGCAAACTTTTTAAAAGGCGTCTCTCTCTCTCTCTCTCGTTCGCAGCGAGAAACTCGAGAAGGGAGAGATATGAATAACATCGGCCGAGAACACCTTCAAACTCGACCCAGAAACGTGTGAAGAGTAATCAGCCAATCGGATTTCTTTAAAAAAAAAGGAATACACGAAACACGTTTCGCGAACATGAGGTGCAAAACTCCACCTTGCCTCACACCCACAACTTAGCCGCCGGCATTCCAACCCACCCCCGCCCCCCTTAACGACCTACCTCGCACTCTCCCCCGCCTGCCTTGACACCACCACCTAACACCCCCCCTCTCAATTCAACCCAGGGCCAGAGGGAGACATTTTGGCGACCCGGGCGAAGACGCATTCCAGTCCTCGCTTCGGATAATATTGATGAAGAAATTTTCAAAATGTTTGTGAATGTGACGCTCTTTTCGACGGATGACAAAACGAAAACAATGAATGGAGGTAGATTATAGAGATTCCGCCGAGATTCCTGCCTTTTCAGCGGCATAAACAGTTATCCAATGCTTAACGAATTGTAGGATTACTTTGCAGTTGTGTCTCTCTTGCGCTGACGAAGGGATCATCCCGAAAGCTCCAACAACGTCTACAAATGTGTCTCTCCGACACCCCCAGCGGCTCTCCTTCTGGTAAGTGCTCACTGGGTTTTCTTCAGCACCTACTTGCCCTAAATATAGAAAGACAGGAGAGCGCACTCGATATTTTTTGCGCCTCTGGTCGACACTGCCTCCAACTTTCCCAACACCCCCAAACCCCGATTACTACTCCACCCCCACTTTAACATTACCACCCCCGCCCAAAACAGTCCACTCTTATCGCATCGCCAAATATTTCTTATCTCTTTCCAAGTCCCGCCTCCATCCCTCGATTCCAATTTCAGTTTCGTCATTCTATCGGCAAATCGTGGAAAATTTCTGCCTCGAGCCATGCAGACTACGCCAGGGACGGCAAATAGCTTGTGTTTTCTCTGTATAAAATATGAAGTTTCTTAGGGGAGTAAAATAGTGGCACACGAAAACATTCTGATATTTCCACATTACTTTCTTGGCACGCGACTCAAAAATCATACGCTACCCTTGGCCTACGCCATATATTGAGTTACAAAATAAAGTAATCAACGAGCCAAGTTATTTTTTAAACAATGGATGCGTCGCCAAAGTAGTAAAACAGGATGGTTATTAGCAATACATAAATTTTTCTAACCTCTTCAACTGGGTTTGTCCAGGTTTTAAAAGATGTTTAGTTATTTTTTTTGGCGACATAATAGTACAGGGATCGGAAACATACGACCCGTGAGACACTTTTGGACCTCGAGGAATGTTCTATGCAGCCACAGAAAGTATGAGAGATGAGCGGCCCGTATAAAATTTCAATATTTTACTGAAGTTGAGGTATAAAAAACCCTTGCGCATTTCAATGTTAAAAAATGTGATTATACTGGATTTTTAGTGACTTAAAACTAAACAATATCTTGATAATTTCTCACGTGAACTCTTAATTTTCTCAACCGAAGCATTCAAATCTTCCTAAGACATTCTCTTAAGCGCAAATGTGGCCCGCTACAAAAAAAAAATTCCACCCTCCGTTATAAGACAAAGGTATTTTTTGCGCCAATTTTAAGTTTACGCGGAATGTTTAAATACCCTTCTATTTCGACCATTAGTAACACTACTGTTCCTCTCTCTCTCCCATCCCCTCCTCCTTCCATCCCCCCCCCCCCCAACAGGGACGAGAAAAAACTTTCTTAAATGTCATAAAGAAAGGGGAGGAGTGGGGGGGTGGGGAGGAGGGGAGGAGGGGGGGGGGGAAGGAAGGAGGAAAGGGGAATAACGAAGACTCTGGAGATGTACTAGACCCTCGAAACAAAATTCCGCGACATCTCGTCGGTTACCTTTCAACTCGAATCCCGACAAAAAAAGATACTTTGGTGGAAAAGAATGAGAAAGGAGGAAAACAACTACCGACACTCGAGTTGTGTGGGCGGGTCGGAGCAGAAAGAATAAAAAAAACTACATAGTTCGAGGTGACTATCCGATCAAATAGGCGAACAGTTGAAATATAATAATTTACGAGCCGCCATTTTGCATTTTTCATACGGGGACTAAACCGTTGCCGTTAAAATTTTCAAACACACTACTCATCCATTGGAAATCAATAAATCGGCCAATTTTAGTGGATAATTATAAGCGGAAACAATCAGTTTTCAAAGAAAATACCTGAAAATAATTACATTGATATTTCTTCAGCCAAAAAAAGTCGAGCATTTTCTAAAACAGGGGTTCCCAACCTGATGCTCGCGAGCACCGCTGTGCTCTTTGTAAGCCTGATGGTGCTCTTAGACTGTACTCTTCTACGGTGCTTATTATCCCATTTCTTAGGACCAATAATTTAATTTTCACGGTTGATTTCTTTCTAAATTTATTCAAGATCATTAAGAATAACTTTGATGCTGGTTTTAATTTATTCATCAACATTACTACTCTTTCGGAAATTAAGTGGTGCTCTTTCGATATTCTAGGGTAGAAGTTGATGCTCGCCGCATGGAAAAGGTTGGGAATCCCTGCCCTGAAGCATTCTGAAGAAAGTTAAAAACTTACCACTCGAGTGATGAGGCGCATCTGTCCTCACCCTCCTTCAAAACTACGGCTTTTCAGCATGACTATTTCTTTCGCCACCATTTTCAAGTTTGGCTTTTCTATAATCAGCGCCTCGATCGGAGTGGACATGAACTACCGGAGAATTTTGAGAGAGAAACTGAAGTCGTCGACGAGAAAATAAAGTAAAAAATATGCCTATTTTTGTTTAAAAAAAATAGATTACAATAATCAGCGCCTCGATCGGAGTGAATATAAACTATAGGAGAATTCTAATACAAATATTGAAGTCATCAACGAGAAAATAAAATAAAACGCCTTTTTTTTTAAGGATAGAGTACGATTCGTTTTATAGAAGTTGGAGACTTAGATTGAACGCGGAAGATAATAATTTCCCCAGACCTATAAAAAAAGCTCTTTAAGGATTCTTGAGGAAAAACCGCACAAAAAAATCAACAAATTTGATTAACACTGCAAGACCGACAGACTCAACGACAAGAGCCAATTTTATCGTCAAAGAAAACACGCTGAAAAAGGCACGGAAAAGATGAAAGGATAAAACGAAAGGACATTGAGAAAAAGAGAGGGGGAGGAGGGAGGGGGAGAGAGAATGGGGGCACAGAAAGGGAGAGAAAGGCGCGAAAAGAGCACGCGGGAAAGAAGAAAAGAGAAAGAAAAATGAAGGAACGGAACCTTTTGAGTTATGGAAGGGAGCGGAAAAAAATAAAAACAGGAAGAGTTGTGAAATACGGGAGGGTTTTGGAAGAGACTGGAGAAGACAAGAAAGAATCGAGATGTTGGAAGAGTTATGGAGTCGGAAAGGAGGCGTGGGGCTGAGGGGGGATGGAGAGGGGAGGGGGAGGGGTTAGAAAGGGGATGGGCAGGGATTATGAGAGGGAGGGGAGGAGGGTGGAGAAGATGGGGGGGGGGGAGGAAGAGGGTGGGGGGGGGGGGAAGACGGTGGTCGGAGGTGTTGGGACTGAAGGAGGCGTTAGAAATGACACGACCGGTACGAAGCCCGACCCTCTCTCAAGACTCGAAGAGATGGATGGTCACGTTCTTGGTCGTGCGGTAGGCAAGAAAAATGAACGGAGAATGCTACGCCCCCCCTCTCCCCCCCGAACACCGCGCGTTACTTGGAAACTTGAAACCGAATGCTTATTTCGGGGTACCATCTCGCCACCACGGACGATGGAAGAGACAAATTCTACCCCGACTACTTAGCAACCCCATGAGTAATATACGCGGCTTTCGATGCATAAATTCAGTCTCCTGGCACCCTCTAAATAACCTTGATAATATAAATATTTTTTTCAGACGCAAAAGACCGAAATTTGTTACTACACGAGGATCATTTAATTTATAAAAAAAAACCTGAATCGACCCTTGCTGGAGCAATGCGGGTACGGTAATTAAATTAACCACGTAGGCTATTTTTGAACTGCATCTAATACAGTAAGATCCGCTCATCATCCTTCCCTGGTTGTTACCAGCCGACTAATGTGATCGATCTCGGAATTACGCTGCCAATCCGGTGCAAGGAAAGCTGGGAACATAGGCTGTCGCAGCGCGGTTAAATTCTATGTACGGCTGCCGTTTGTAGTTGTCGGCCGCTTTATTCTATCAGTTAAACTGAATTGAATTGGTGCGCTTAAATTATGCGGCGTCTGCTTTAAAAATAACGTCACCAAACGTTTTCATGAAAAAGTCGACATGAGCCTTTATATAACTCTTTGCGAGCCACATACGAACTTTCAACTACCGCCTGTAAATGTCAGAGAGTTACCTTTGATAATGTGTCACACGCCTATATTTACAACATACTGCATCCACGTTAGTCTAAAAATGCCGTTCAGACATCACGTCAATTACCTATTTTACTAACTTTGTGACGGTTTTTCTACGTCATACGATTCGCTTCGATCGATTTTAAGATGCCCTCTTAACATATTTCGCTCTTAAAATATTCCCCTTAATTTATCTCGATTTCGTATTATTTTAAAAAAACAGCGTAAGGTGCATTTTTAATGAAAGTTTCAACAAAGGCGCTACATTGACTTTTAAAGACCTTCAAAATTCACTAGAATCCGACGTGACTAAAAATCAGAAAGGTGCTTTAAAATATTAGAAGATATTAATAAGGACGGTGAAAGGAACATAACCTTTAAAGGAAGAAAAAAAAACGCCGTTTAATTGCAGAGTCACTCTCTCTCACGACAGCGCATCACGAACACGGGAAATACTCCATTAAGTTTTATTTCTTCCCATCTCCACTTGAGCAATTTCCGCGCAAGTGAAGTACTTCCTCATAAATCATACGGAAGTCGCACCTGGTTTCCCGATACACTTTCAGTTACGCGAACACAGACACACAACGGAGAGAATTACGAAAACAAGCGAAACGATATTACATTTTTTGAGCAAGGAAAATAGCCTGTTGACCAACGTGTTTACAATGGAGCAGATACGGACGAGGAACAATTATTCGCCTTTCCTAGTTCATTTTTAGACACGTTTCGCTTTCAGCGTGAGCGGATTTTCATGAAATTTGATATTAAGGATTTACAATCAAATATAAAAAGAAAATCGCAAAAATGAATCACGTACGCCATTCAGGGGTGCCACCTTAATGGTGACAAAAAATGAATTTTCCGTCATATCTCGTAAAGTATTGCTCATATCAAAATATTTTTCAGATAAAAGTTGTAGAACTAGTAAAGAAGAGTATTTCCTTTCCTATACATTTTTATTGTAGGAGTGGCTGTTATCGAGAAAATCAAACAAAAATATCTTAATTCGAGTTGAACTTGAAAATTTCTTGCATGGTTACTTCTTCATTGTTGCTAACATAACCCATCTCACAAAAAAAAACGTTTAATTTACTTACGTGTGCATACAATATTTTTAAATAGGAAGAAAATGGATAATTTATGACGAAGAAAAGAACTTTAAAACGCTATTTCCCTTACGTACACGCATATGATTTCTTTCAAATACTCCATTGAACGAAACGCGCCCATTTGTGATACGTTGTGCACTTTCCTAACTTGTTTATTCTCTCTCCCCCTGCACATTTCGCAATTCAGCGCTAGGCGGCGTTTGAAGGAAATTTGAAAAAATAAACAATTTTTATTTAAGAGGCCGGCGCATTTATAGGAGAAAATGTGCCGATTGCTCAAATCCCTGGCTAGAGATAGAGAAGATAATGGGGCCATCAACGCTGCAAATAGGCAGGGCAGAGCAATGAAGGGCAATAAGGAACTGTCACACACAATAACGACGCCGTATATTACGCGCACGCTAAGGGATTGTGGGACCGACAAACGCGAGGCGGCAAATGCTTCTGGCGTCACGATTTCTGTCTCGTGAGGCGTGGATTCGTCAAACTTCACTGTCAATAACGTGCTTTTTTTTCGATGGTGACTTTCAAAGGGAGTACGGCGTTGCTAACTTCCGGACACTTCATAAAATTTAAAAAAATTTGAAAAAAAAAATGTGAAAGGACGCGAAAAGTTTCATTCAGAAACGGATTGCCTTCCTTAACGAGAAGTTTTGGCAACCATACTCGGAAGAAGCAAATACATTCATCAGTCTTCAATATAATCCACCTACGAGCACGTCGAATTATCGGATGGAATAAGTAATTTTTAAAATTAACGTATTCCCCTGACTCATAGTTAATTCATAGACAATCCAATTTCAACATTTTTTTATTTACAGAGATTCTTGTGTATCGCAGATTATCTAAACCAAACTTACTTCAGGTACTCTATAATTATATCACTTTCCATGTAATATAATGCGGAAGAAAACAAAAAAGACAAATATGACCAAACCCCATCGCAGGTAAAAATTGTCAGCTTCTCTGAGAATCGTTTGATACGGAACATTTCACGAACACGCCCGGTATATTCACTGTTTAAGTTAGACGCTCAGCTCCCTAGCCTTGTAATACATTTGTAAATTCGAAAACCTGAAAACCGCGCCAGGCAAATAAGACAGACCAAAATAGAGAATCAACTCTATTTAAATATCAGTAGACGGCGCTTGCATTCTGTGAGCATTTCGGCCTATTCTGAATAATGGGATTAAAACGACCCCTAAACATTGGAATTTTAACTAATTCGGGATTTATCCATCGGTTCTGAACAAAAACCTATATTCCTGCCAAAATGTCAACTTTCTAGCTTATCTGGAAGTGCCTACTATGTGTTATAGAGATATATCATACAGAACCGGGACAAGTACTAGGAGAGCGAGCCATCCGGATAGGCCGCAACAATTTCAACTTTTAAAAGTTACATTTTATATTTAAAATACATATTGTATTTTTTTATTTAACTCTAAATTATAAATAAACGAGCTTTCAAATTAAAAATTGCGTACTGTATACTTACAATAGGAGGGGGTGCGTAATTTTCAAACCCTGTCTAGGGTGCAAAAATGTCTTGTCTCGGCTATGTAATTATACGTATATATAACTAACGTATACGCATGCAAACAATAAACACAAAATACACATAACTGCATGTTCCGGAAAGTAAAAATAGTCAATGGCATATCAAAGTTGTGTAATTCTAACATGCAAATGAATAATGCGCTACAGTTATCCACGTGTTAATCAAATGGAGAAATTAATGCTCCGAGAATCGAACCCATGACTTCAATGTAAACAGTGAGCAGCTAAAAGTTTAAAAGGTATAAGGCCAAGTAAATTATGAAAGTTTTATGGGTCGAATGGGATTTAGCACATTGCCCCTGGATCTTATGCCGCCGGCGGTGCACTGCGCATATTAATACATCACGACGTCACCAAGCAAATTATATATGTGGATAATTATTGCCTATGTATATTCAAAATATAATTTATTCCGGGAAATCATTTAATTTTTAATGAAAGCCTAAAATTTCCCGTATTATCACAGAGTATTAGGAAATAAAGTACCGGTAGTATCCATAGATTCCAGAGAAGTATTTCAACGTATAGGGCCCAGTTGACTGCAAAACTTCCGTACGCCAAAAAAAATTCCTATAGGGCAGATTATAATTCCACCCTTAAATAACATCCGTTTCAACTTCCGAGGACGCTCTTAACGATTCTTCTTTCGCAAAAAAAAATACGACGGAATTCGCCCGCTCCATCCTTCCTTTTTTTCTTTGCTAGGGAATTTTAATATGCGGCGCCTTAATTAATCCCTTGGACGATGAGGGACACGAGCGGTTCCTGCGGAAGGGATACCCTTAATATATCGGGGCAAACAATTCGCCCCCGGGTGTTTTAGGATGGCGGAAGAGGAAGACGTCTGGATACCAAAAGAGGGCCTCTCTCTCTCTCTCTCTGGATGTAAACAAACGGCCATGTTGATGCAGATGAAGCTGGCTGCCTCCGGGACATCTGGTCCAGCCGGTCGTGTCATCATCGCGTTATACATCCACGGGACGCATCACTTCATTACGATGCCGCGAATTCATAAGCCACAGAGTGGTGCCGCTGCTCTATCCAAAGCAGGATAAATATAAAAAAAAGGCGGTCGGTCACTTAATTTTAAATTTCTCTTTGCTTTTTTTATTCATCTAATAAACTAAGCGCGTGTGTCTGTGTATGACGTGAGGAGCTGGAATGTTAAATGATAATATAAAAAAAGCTTTACATAGTTGGAATCAACTGTACTGATGCGGATGAAATTAGGTAAGATATACGATATATTGAGAATTGAATATTCACTTGCAAATTCGCACGGATGGATTAAGTAAATTATTTTTGAAAGGGTTGACTTTGATGGGTCTCTTTATTTATCGTAAACAAACCCCAATACACTTCATTTTAAAGGATTAGTGACGAAAAATCGACTCCCTCTCTTATTTACTTTCTCATATACGAAATATATTGAGAAAGTATTGCAATCGCGAAAAAATTCGATCTCGAGATTTTGGTTGAAATATACGTTTTAGGTGTTCCCGAGTTCGAAAAAGTGGTTTTCTCAATGCCGTCCGCCTGTCTGTCTGTAGGTCTGTCTATACGCGGCTCTATAGCCTAAACGGCAGAGAGAAATTGAATGAAATGTCATACTTAGGAATTTAATCATAAAGAATAGAAACTATGAATAAATGGTTAACACTTCACAATAATTAAGGGCAGTTTATTCTAAGCAATTTTAACAAAATTTTCATTATCTCAAAAACGGCTGCAACGATTTTGATCAAATTTCGAACTCTTACTTGAGGTTACACCTAAAATAATACTACATAGTTCATATTTCTAAAATAATGAATACAATGCTAGTTTATTGTAGGAAACTTTAACAACAATTTTTCTCAAAACTGGTATATCGATTTTGATAAAATTTCGTACGGTTACTTAAGTTTACGTCTACAATTCACATTTCTCAAAAAACAATATAAAGCAAGGTTATTCTTGGGCAACTGTAATAAAAATTGAATTTTCAAATTTCGTAGAGTTATTTAAGTTGATATTTATAATGATTCTACAGTTCACATTCTTCAGAACACAACTAAACTACGCATTAATGTATGAGAATGTTTGTACAATGTATATTGTACCGATTATTTAAATCGTTTCATCAAGCTTCGATATTCTTTTTTTATCATAAGTTCTCACATTCTATGCGGTTCCATGGATTTCATCAAAAGCAGCCAGAACGACCATAATTGGTACAACTTATGAGTGGTTATATTTCGCTAACCTTGAAAATGTATGTTAGGCGTTACTAATGGAGGGAAGACTGGGGTGAAATTTACCTAGAATTAGATGGAATGGTTAAAAAATCGGTACAGCATACATTGCACAAACTTTCTCATACAGTAATGCGTCCTTTAGTTATCTTTAGAAAATGAAAATCGTATGAGCCGGTTTTTAGAAAATCCAATTTTTATTCAAGTTGCCCAAGAATGAACTAGTCTTATATTCATTCATTGAGAAAATTGAAATATATGGTATTGTTGCAGACGTATACTCAGGTAACTGTACGGAATTTTATCAAATTCGGTTGAGCCGTTTTTGAGAAAATCAAATCATTGTTAAAGTTGCCTAGAATAAACTAGCCTTATATTAATTTTTTTTCAGAAATATGAACTATGTAGTTAATACTGAAGATGTAAACTCAAGTAACTGTACGAAATTTGATCAAAATCGTTAGAGCTGTTTTTGAGAATATCAAATTGTTGTTAAAAATCTGTAGAATAAACTTCCCTTAATGATTGAGCAATGTCAACCATTTCCACGTACACTCTTCTCAGTATGATAAAATGCCTAAGTACGAGATTTCATTCATTTTCACCACTTTTTCGGACTCGGGTACACCTAAAACGTATATTTCCATCAAAATCTCGAGGTCGAACTTTTTTGCGATAAAATACTTTCTCAATATACTTCGTATATGAGAAAGTAAAAATGACGGAATGCTCGAATCGACTTTAATATCACGAACTTATTGATGAAAAAATCGACTTTATAACAAAAATATTTAATCATGGATGACTGCGTTGACTTCCAATAATAATATAGATTTAATGTTTGACGAAAGAAACACCGAGCACATGCACTGAATATGCCTTCTTACCATACCTAATCAAAAATCCCTTTGACACTGAAATAACACGTTGAATAAATAAACTTTAAATTGAAAAATTCAGTACTCATGCCAATGTAAATATCATGCCTTTAAATGATAGAAATTTATTGTTTCCTACACGACTTTTCAAATAGGTCGTGATGTACTATTGGTCGTAAAGAGGAACATGAAACGAAATTTATTTTGAATTTCAATGATATCCAGTTTTTTAGACAAACGCATAAATTAAAGCGAATGAAATGTGTGGAAACGAGTTAATTTATCCCGTTAAAAAAATCGGTACAACATACATTGTACAAACTTTCTCATATACTAGTGCGTCGTTTAGTTATCTTTAGAAAATTAAAATCGTATAAGTCTGTTTTTAGAAAATCAAATTGTTGTTAAAGTTGCCTTAATAAACTAGTCTTATATTCATTTTTTGAGAAATATGAACTATTCGGTATTATTGAAGACGTATACTCAAGTAATGGTACGAAATTTTGTCAAAATCGTCGGAGCCGTTTTTTAGAAAATCAAATTGCTGTTAAAGTTGCCTAGAATAAACTACCTAACCTTATATTCATTTTTTGAGGAATATGAACTACTTGGTATTATTGAAGACGTAAACTCAAGTAACTGTACCAAATTCGATCAAAATCGTTAGAGCTGTTTTTGAGAAAATCAAATTGTTATTAAAAATTCATAGAATAAACTTCCCTTAATTATTGAGCAATGCCAACCATTTCTTCATAGCTTCTATTCTGTATGATATAATGCCTATGTACGAGATTTCAATCATTTTCGTTCGACCGTTTAGGCTCAAGAGCCAGTAACAGGCAGACAGACGGCATTACAAAAACCACTTTTTCGGATTCACCGGCACCTAAAACGTATATTTCCGTAAAAATCTCGAAGTCGAATTTTTTCGCGAAAACAATACTTTCTCGATACATCGTATGGGAAAGTAAAATACACAAGTAGTATGTATCCATTCCTCGAATTGCACGGATTCGATTTACACTTTTACAGTTTACTACTGTCTCGGATCGCGCTCCTATCAACTTCGCCTAAGCGCGGATCTGAACTGCATTCAAATCAAAGCTATTAAAATTATTAAAACGAAACTTTTAAGATGGACTCATAAGTAGTATGAAAAGGTTAAAAAGGAGCAATTTCGAATACATATTTACTAAATAGCTTCTTATTGAGTTCAAAACGCGCTCAAACTTAACCGTATTTATTTCTACTTCACTTGGCACGGTTTCGCTTTACATGACATTTTTCCAAGAACGCACGCCAAGGTTATGGGATGAGTACGTACCGCCAATACTACTTAATATAATTGAACTTAAAAACCGTCACGTAATAACGACTCACCGGAAGCCAAAGATAACTTTTCCAAAAAGAAAAGAAAGAAAAACCGGGTACTATCTTCGTTAAGGAGTAAAAAAATTTCACGCCTCCACATCGACGCGACGAGGGGCCGGGAGAAGGTAATATGTCGTTACAAGCGCCGTACCTAATTTCCCTCGAGGCTACCTAGATGTCTCTCTTTTTCTCGTTTACGACGCTGTAGCTTTTTTCAAGAGTCCGAAATAGAAGCGAGAGACGAAACTTTTTTTTTTAGGGCCGGGTAGGAAGATATCGTGTGAGAAGCACCGTGTCGGAGGGCGGGGGGAGGGGGGGAGAGGGGGGGGGGATTTTGGGGAGGGGAGGGGGAAAGAAAGTTTAAAAAGAAATTGGAAGGGGTAAATTAGGGAGGGGACGTGGGAGGGTAGCAGGACAGACCCGATGAAGTGGTTTAGTGAGCGATGGACAAACAAATAAAGACTTCTTAGTTCTTCCCAGAGAGAGAGAGAGAGAGAGCGTTACTATTCCTTCTGTCGCCTTGGCACGAAATTGCCCCCTTCCGGGGGCAAGATTTTTCAAAATCCCAAACTGTTTATTTTGTCTGAAAATGTTCCCTCCTTCTGGCGTTCGAAGGTGCCGTTAGGAGCAGGAGATTTCGAGAGTTTGTGTGTGGACTCGAGCGTACAAATTAAGTCGCTAGGACTCTACATCATCACGTTGTCTGCCTCGAGAAAACTAGAACGGTACGCGGCGTTTTTTTTCCTCCCCGACGCGGGGTGTTATTTGAAAATACCTTTCGTCGCGATCGGACGTGTTTTTTTCGTTGGTAACAGTATAAACATCCTGGATAATTCAACTCCAAAGACGGACTAGGTCGAGTTCTTCTTGAGGCCATATCACGCCCGGTGGACACGAATGCATCGGTCGATATACATTTCACGTAAGGTTAAAGTCCGTCACAAATAAAGTGACCATTTTTCTTTCGAGCTAAAATCAGTAAAGCTGGCATTTGTTATCCTTAAAAGAAAAAAACGAAAATTCAGATCTACTGTCCGGATAAACGAGGCAAAATCAGTACAAAATTATTTTGTTAAAGGTTCGAGTATCACAAGTCGCAACCCACAGAATATATATTTTTAAATGTTTACGAACATTCGATGACAAAAGCTATCATTTAAACTAGGTATAGGTACGAAAACAAGTTTTAATAATATTACAGCGCATTGAAATTGAAGACATCACCATAACAACTAAGCTAACGTAATGAGGTAATACCAAACAAGAAATTACAATATTCGTAAATCAGTACAAAAATCAACACTGAATCAATAAAGTATTGAATGCATCAGTACGATTCGTCACTATAGCCATAACAAAGAGTTCGTCCATAAATGTAGGTTTAAATCCCTCGCGCAACGCAGGGGTCTCGCGTTCTCGAAAAATCCGCGTTGTAATGATACCTGGTAACTCAAATTACGTCGAACTTCTATAAGTCGAACGTCTATAACTCGAATTCTCCATAATTCGAAGTGAATTCATTTTACAGGACAAAATCTTTTCCGTGCTATTTTTCTTCGAAAACTCGAATTTCCTATAAGTCGAATATTTTTTTTTGTTTCCCTTGAGGTTCGATTTATACAAGTTCCACTGTAATATATAATATACCTGTGAAAAAAATTCACGTTTTTCTACAGGCTACGGACTTTCTTAAAACGCGCGTCGCCTGTCCAATTCCGGACCACCTATAATTAAATTTTATATTATAAATAGTATATATTGGGTAAATTAAGTGTCACATTTATATAACCGCGTAAAATAGAATCCGCGTTGGGGAAATTCGTTTTTGGACGAGAGCTCAACCCAGCGACTGCGAAGGAGGAAGTATATATGTAACACTTTTAACGTTTTATTTATAAGTTATTTATTTCATTATTAATATATTAACAAGAATCCTGATTTTTTCGTACCTATTACAATCACCTTTTATATTTTTGTTAGATGGAAAGAGTTTGCAAAGAAGTCGCGACAAAATCAAATGCCGCAAGAGTATAATATAAAGTTTTGCCTTCCCTATTCTCATTTTGGCTAATCCTGTATAACGGAATGTTTATATATATAACGTAAAAACAATTGACTGAAAGTAAAATTGTCTTACCCAATAAGAAATACACTATATTCGATTACGACAACACTTTAATATTCCCAACGATGATGATGAAGTGGGGAAAGTCGAATCTCTTAATGAATTCTGCCATCTCGTCCATTAGATACTAAATATAGCCAAGGCTAATATTTCTTTTAAAAGAAATCGAGCGTCGAAGAACCCCTTTGAAATGCTATATTTTCCGTTAAAAAAATGCAGATGGCAGTACTAAATTTACCAGTCAGGTCGACGATGATGGCTCCATTCCTCACACCCCCCCAAACGCGGTGGAATGCGAAGAATCTCGTGTGGGAGCCATCTGCCGGAGTATATTATAAACTGCCCTCTTTACCGCATCCAAAACAACAAACCACAGAACGGAAACTTGCGTATCTTCGGAATGATATATTGTGAAACGCGCTACGCGAATTTTACACTTGTCCTGCGATATAACAAATATTGATACTAGAAACGATTTCATAATAAATAACCCTTTTTATTAAGCTGTTCCGCTGACTTTGAACCCACATGGAACGCCTTTTTATGCGCTATTCATCGCGATCCGAGGAATGTAAACAAGAGAGGGGTTTGTTAGGAGGCTAATAGGGTGATTATGTTACCTCTTACGCCGGCGGAAGTTTTATTTTGGTTGGCGTACGAGGGAATCAGACCTGCAATTCCTGTTTTAGAAGTCGAGAGTGAGCCAGAATTCACATCATAAAACGTCTTAATAAGGAGACGTAAGTCGACGCAAAAAAAGAGGCGAAAATTGGCAGTAAAAAAGCACATCTTTTTCGGGTTACTTTGCTGTCAAAAGTCAAAACTGCTACCTACTTTTCCCGACGTTACTTGTAAGCAATGCTGACGCCTTCTACCTAACTATACCGAAACAACTAGGCAAAAGAAACGCTTCGAATGAAGGTCAACAGATGACGACACGTGTAACTACAACGATTTCTTCGCGTAAAAAATGAAATTTACGATATTTATAGCTTGAGTGATGGATGTTGTGAATTCTATTGATCTCGAGTCCCTTAATACCATTTCTATCGCCTCTCTCCAATTATTCTGTCATAAACCTGAAATCCCTGTATACAATATTTACAAGAAATATGCAAGCGCATTAATGTCTTTAGAAAAAACCAAATTTCGAATTACAAAAATTATAAATTCCAAGTGGTTGGAAGGACTGTTTAACAAAGTGTAGGAACAATTAAATGGCAAACTCTATACTTGACGATATATTTTAAAGTATTTTATACTAGTAGACGGTGCAAGGCATTTTTTAAATTTGGAACTTTAGAATTTCAAATTATTTTGCATCGCTTTTGTCCAAATATTAAAATCGTGCCAAATATCTAGTCAGCTCATCAAGAAGTTCCTTACAATTTTTATCCTCGTATGGGGCAAAACAGCCCCTAAGGTTATGAATTTTTACAAAATAGAATTTTTTCCATCCGTTGTAACAAAAAACCTGTAATTCGTGCCAAATATCTAGTCTGTAACTAATCAAGAAGTGCCTTATTATAAGTTTTATCCTCGTATGGGGCAAAGCAGCTCCTAAGATTTCGAATTTTTACAATAACGGATTTCCACCAATGGTCGTAGTTTAACATCAATGGCATTATGATATAGCCCTCTGATTGCCTTTAAAACCCTACCCGTATAAAAGCATTGAACTATAGTTGCCACGAGAGTCGACTATTGAAACCCAAAAAAATTCCCACTTTCTTTAATAAAAACTAAAAATTTACGCTAATTCTACATGGATATGAATTCTGTCTTAAAAAATAAGAAATTGTAATTTTTAAAGTTTCTGATACTTTAAGTCCCGATCTCGAATCTTGACGGGAAATAATTTTAAAAAGCGAATATAAAAACTCCTACACCGATTTACGTGCATTTCTTATGGCGCAATAATGGGGCAAAAATAGCCCCTTCAAATTGGAATTTCAATGATTTCGGGTTTTTTCCTTCAGTTGTGACCAAAATTCTATAATCGTGCCAAATTTAAAGTTTTCTAGCTCATGTGGAAGTTCCTCAAAATTTGCATCTTCCTCCTATACCGTATGTAAGATGCATCAATATATCATAGATAACACAGCAATCCAATAGAAACACGACTAACATAAAGAGTCTACCGCAACGACACCTGGCAAAGCGTAAACTCAACAGCAGCTACTTTCGAATCTCATAGCGAGATAAGACGGTCTAGAATAGCGACCTGGATCTCTCGCGGAGGAAAGGTAAGCAGTCGGCATTCCCTGGACCGAGATCGAATCTCGCCGAGGTCGCGAGCGTTCTCCGTGTACGGGCGTTCTTTTTATTCGCCATCCGCACTCTCTCCTCGGCCGCAAATAGGTCAGCGTCAGCAAAAAAAAAAGAAACGCCTCCTCCGGTTGACAAAAAATCAATCAATCACCGTTGCTAGGAGAACAAATGTCAAGGCGCTTTCGAGCGTAGCGAAATGGCTTTCGATTTCGGAATCTCCGAATTGGGTTAGGGCATCGTCTATAAAACGGTTCTGCGGGAAAAAAAAAGAACACGGTGTAGCGTCCCGGTGGCTTCGATATCCAAGGATGACGATAAAAACCGAATTTTATCGAAACTTTGATTGAGCAAAACTTCGATTAATCGAACTTCGATTAATCGAACTTCGTTTCTAGGAACGTGAACGCGGGAAAATATCTCTTCCAATTTATCGATAAAAGGTAAGTTAGGCGTAGATTTTAATTGGTACAACCCACGATCAGCTTTCAATTCCGGTGAACTGGAATTGATTCTAATCTTTAGTAATCACGTTTGGCCTTGAACGTCAGCGTAATGATCACAGTTAAACATAATATACCATCAATATATCGAATGTCTAAAACTCGAATATCAATTAATCGAGGAAGAAATTTGTTCCTGGCAGTACTTCTGCCTCAAACATCAATGCTTTACTGCATTTTTTCAACTTCCACAATTTTTAATTATTAAAGTATCCAGGAAAATCTAAAAAAAAAATTATTTAGGTGATTAATAACAGAAAAGTTGCATGAGTTGTTACGAGCCCCACTCATATTTCGGGGGAAATTTCAAAGCACGTCGCCACTTCATACATTCTAAATGCAATTCCACCATTTCAATGCTTCTCCACTGGATTTTTAAACTACAATTAGACCTCACGAAAACAACACAAAATGATTACCTGATTGAAAGAGGTGAAAATTCTTTTTAAAAAATCCATCAGAGTTACGTAACCCACAATTATATAAAGAGTGACACCACATCAAACGAGCAGAATTTAGAAACCGATTGGTCGCCAAACCCGTAATAATTAGAACGAAAAAAAAACACAATTTGGATTATGCTGCAAACTGCTAAACAAACTACCAATAAAAATTCTTCCGTATACGTATATTTTCCAAGGCACGGTTAA